>JARDYH010000003.1:246183881-246626461 GCA_029215795.1 Anniella stebbinsi
AAGTTGTTGTTGAACCAGATAGTTTGAGGTAGTTAAAAAAGACAACTACCACAAAGCTTTTAAACCAGAGTTTTGTCCTGTCTTGTAATACAGTTACCAACGACTCATGGAAGTTTGGTCAGTATCATTTTTTAAAAAAAAAATTGATTAGCATTTTTATAGATTTGTATCCTGTCTTTTTACCATCATATATTTTATTAATGTGTGTGTACTTAATATGTTATTATAATAGTTTTTTGACTGCGAATAAAGATTGTTGTTGTTGTTGTTGTACAGTGTGAAGGCGGTACAAGCGTATGAAGGAGAAATTTGCAGTGGCAGTCATGAACGTGTTTTATGTTTGCAGAAAACAAGCTGGGCTAGCTAGCTTATATAATGGTTTGGGTTAACCCAGTGGCAGGCAACCTTTTGGGGCTGAGAGCAAATTTGACAATTTGAAAAAATGTCCAGGGCACCACCACAAAATGGCTGCCCATGGCAGGTATGGCAACGGACAGATAACCTGTCCAAAAGACAGAGTAAAATGCAGAAGTGAGGTCTGAACTCCCAGAACACTAAACAACTGCTTTAAACCCACAATTTTCAGCACCAAAACCAATTTCATAACAATTCCAGCAGCCAGTAAGAAAATGCATTAATTTTTAAAAAATAGTGGGAGAGATAGGCACTTTGGAAGGCACCAATAAAGGTGTCTGGGGCACATTGGTACTCGTGGGAACCATGTTGCTTACCCTGGGAAACCAATATTTCTTTATTACCACCAATTATAGGACTACATTGGAAACCATAATTTCTCCAAGAGCAGAGTATTTATACAATTTAAAAACAGCCCTTCATTCATTCACTCATTCCATTTTTGTCCCACCAAACAGCAAAAACTCTCTGGGCAGTTCACAAAATGATAAAACAATATAAAAGCTTTAACATGTAAACATTTTATACAGTTTGAAACAGTTAAAATAAGAATTAACAATAAAACCATCAGGACCTGATAAACAAACATTAAAAAGACCTTTCAATTGCCTGGGGCTAGAGGAAAGTCTTAACGTGGTGCCAATGATGACAAAGTCAGCTCTAGGTGAGCCTCACTGGGGAGAGCATTCCACAACTAGGGGCGGCCACTGAGAAGGCCCTCTCCCAGGCTGCTATCCTACAAACTTCCCTTGGAGGAGGCACTCTGTAGAGGGCCTCAGATGTTGATTGGAGTGTACAAGTAGGGTCTATTGGCTCAGCCACTCAACTAAAAAACTGAGCCCTGCTGTATGACTAATACAGCACATGTTGTAGTTGGCCATGTGGCAAAGCTGTCATAAGAGCAATCTGCCATGAACTTGAACTGCTGATCAGGATAAGTGAGAAAATTCTCTCATATAACTGCAGTTGTCACATAGCCAGTTGCAACATGCATGCAGTTCTCCGTACACTGTGGACCAGTCGTTGATCACATCCACTAAGCTTCAGTCTGGTTAGCTGCAATAGATCTGCTTCTGCATTGTCTTTGCAGTCACTCCCCAAGAATTATTATTATTTACATTTATATACCCATAGCCGAAGCTCTCTGGGCGGTTTACAAAGATTAAAAACATTGAACATTTAAAAACCAATATACAAAATTTTAACCATAAAAAGCATAAAAACAAATTACATATCAACTATCCAGGGGTCAGTTAAAAACTCAACATATCCTGTTAAATGCCTGGGAGAAAAGTCTTAACCTGGCACCAAAAAGAACAATGTTGGTGCCAGATGAGCCTCGTCAGGTGAGCCTCGTCAGGGAGATCGTTCCATCGTTGGGGGGCCACCACTGAAAAGGTCCTCTCCCTTGTTGCCATCCTCTGAGCTTCTCTCAGAGTAGGCACTCGGAGGAGAAGAGGGCCAGCCATTTAGGGAAGCCCTTTACGAAAGCCACTTAGGAAAGCTGGACTAGATCTGCTTCTATACTGTTTTTGCAGTTACTCCCCAAGTAGGATGAGAGGGGGAGCCACTTAGGAAAATCCAGCCTTTTAGGGAAACTATGACAATGGAATCAAAATGCAATAATGAAATGCCTCCCTTTGCAGAATTAACTTTAAAAAAAGAACACAGGCCCTAACGTGGGCATTTGTTACTTTTGTCTTATTGCCAACTACAGAACATTTCTAGTTACATCAAATGGATTAATAAAAATATATATTTGTTGGCCATTCGAAGTGGTAAATAGCACATGCAATGAATAAAATTACACACATAACTAAAAGAAATAAATCAAGCTTAAAAAACACCCGCAAAACAAGTTAGAAAGAGAAGGCAATGGTATAGAACCTATGCCATAGAATATTAGAAAAGGTGGACTTGTGCAAAATATTTTTGGGGTTTTTTGTTTTGTTTTTTATTTGCTTTAGGGAGGCTCTTGCTTTAGGGAGGCCCCAAAGAAAAAGTCAGGCAATGCCAAGAATGTTTCCCTTTTGAGTCAGAATGTTTCCCTAACCCTATTCCTTGTTTCAAAGGCACCTCACCATGATTCAACTTGTCCTCTTGCTCTTTCCTTATGACATGTAATAATCTGGATGACATTTGGTTAACGGGGAGCCCTGCACTTCTCATGCAACTTTCACATGCTTTACAGCCTTATGATTCATATCAAGATCTCAATGCTACGTGCATTTAAACATCCCATTGTGGATCAAGCAGCATTTGTCCTCCAGTGCAAGTAATACTTTTCAGAGATAGGAGAGAATAAATATCTCACCCAGTACTGTTCAGTCTGACTGGCAAAAGCTCACTAGGCTGATGTATTTTCCAGCACTGATATGTCACAGATTGGATCTGGGACTTTCCCACTAAACTATGCTCCACCGCTTCCATGTGCCATACGTGGTCTTCTCCTGTACTCCTCTGGCAATCTCAGTAGAATATTGCGCATCTGCCCTGTCCTCCGCCCCACCAGCACCAATGGGTGCCTCTGTTGCCAGACCAGGTGAACAAGGAACTACATCTTATAGGACTCACAGCTAGATGGCTATTTGGCAGAGAAGAACAAAACAGAAGACATACAGCCTGGATTTCCCTTTATGAAGCATAAATGTCTTCCCAAACAAGCAGATGAATTTTACAAACTCCCCAAGACAGAGGAGGTAAATAAAAATGCGATAAACAACCCAGGTTTCCCTCTACCAAGTAGGCCGTTTACCTTAATGCTGCAGTTAATTCCTTTCTTTAATCTTGGAGGCTGAAGGTGCTTAGCCTGCAACCTTAATCTTCTTTACTCCCTCCAAAGTGTCTTCCAAGGAGGGTGTGAAGAGCAAGGCAAAGAAAGGGCTCCTCCCACTTTAAGAGGTATCTTTTGTTAAGGCAAAGCCATGCTGGCCTTCTTTTAACTGAAATCTACTTGACCTCTCTCCTGCCTCCATCTATTATTTACTGGAAGCTTCTGCCACAGTTGATCACTCTCAATCTGGACCTCCGTACACGTCCCAGGCCCCACCCTGCCTTATTGATATTAATTACTCCTTCCTGCTCTTTCTCCAACTGCAAGGTAAATGGAGAGACCCTTGCACAAATTTGGGATGGAGAATGCCTGGATGTCTTTTTCTTCTCTCTCAGTTGCATACTGAACAAAGGCCAAGAGTCATATCCACAACTCCATCTCCTCTGGGCTCTCCCCAAACTCACTGCTGGAATGCGGATCCTGACGGGTTTTTGACAAAGATAATATTGGGGACCTTTTTTCCTGTCGAGTTCCAAACATCTACATAGAGAACACTTGCTCAAAATATTGATGATCTCTGAACATATTTGCCCACATATGCTGTGTGAGAAGGAGGTTCTCCATACTAGAAATATAAGCTATTGAGGCTTTTGCCTGTTTGTTGTGAGGGCTAAAACAACAAACATTATACTAAAGCAGCCTTCCCTGACCTGCTGCCTTCCAGACGTGTTGGAATGCAAGGTATCAGGTTTGGGAAGGCTGGCACATTTAGAAGGAAATTACCCTAGAGCATGAGAGGAGCCATGCAGGATTAGACCAAGGGTCCATCTAGTCCAGCATTCTGTTCACAATGGCCAACTAGCTGTTGACTGGGAAGCCATAAGCAGGGCATGAGTGCAACAGCACCATACTGCCCATGTTCCCCAGCAACTGGTATACATAGGCTTGCTGCCTCTGATACTGGAGGCAACACATAGCCCTCAGGACTAGTAGCCATTGATAGCCTTCTCCTCCAGAAATTTATCTAACCCCCTTTTAAAGCCATCCAAACTAATGGTCATCACTACATCTCGTGGTAGCAAATTCCATAGTTTAACTATGCCCTAGTCAATTTCACCTGTATATATAATCCCAGAGTCAGGAAATGCCTTTTGTTCTGGGAAAATTCCAGGAAAACCCTGGGGGTAAAAAAATGAGCTGGATTCAATTAATCTGCACAAATGAGAAGCAGGTAATAATTATACACAAGTGGTTTGCCCTTCAGTTTTTCCTGCTGCTATTGGCATCCTGCAGAAGTTTATCAGAGGAAGTAGGAAGGAAACTGATGAAGTTTGGTTTGTATGCTGAAAGGAAATGTCTATTGCATGAGTGGGGACAGAGATGGAAATCATTAGGGGCATAAATGTGAAACCGAGAGGTCACGAATTCCATGTCCAATGGAATGTCCAAATGTCCAACCTCATTAGTTGTTAATGAATTATTACAAAAATACTGTTTAACAGCCATTGTTAATCACCAGGATAACAATAAGACTGAAAGGAATAACTGGGACCCCAAGATCATCTTACTAAGATAATGTTATTTGAAGAGTAGAAGCAATCATGTAATTCAAGTAGAAGGGTACATGAGCAAGATAGATAAACATGTATTTATTGAGACAAATATAAGTACCTTGATGGCTATGAAATAAAAGTGCTACTAAGCTGGTTTTAACTAGCTAACAAGGGACAAAATTGTGTTTACGTTCTCACTTTCACCGCAAGGTTCTCACATTTAAGCAAATAAATTTAAGCAACATGAAGCTAGAACAATTGTGCTTCTCAGTTGCAAGAAGTAATCACCCCATGTGTCTATTACTTTTATTGTGTGTACCAGAGTCCCACTGATATCAATGTGATTTGATCAGGATGCATACTTTTGATTCACCTCTCAAAAGAAAGTTACAAGGTAGATTTCCTACTGTCTTGTAACTTGACTTTATCCATAACTGACACCTTCGCTGACAATTTCATACATCTGAAGTAGATCTCCTAATAACGCTCAAACCAGTACTGGGGAACCTGTGGCTCTCCAGAGGTAGATGTCAGGTATGCTTTAAGGTAGATTCCTGCATGGAGCAGGGGGCTGGACTCGATGGCTTTATAGGCCCCTTCTAACTCTATTCTTCTATGATTCTATGATCAAACTAATGTTAAGAACACTGAAGTCCCATTTGATTTCAATGGGGTAGTTTTAAATAATTGCTTAACTTTGGCTGGTCATACATGTATTTATAGTGAGAAGTGAAAAGAAAAGAGGAACCCTGTATATAATGGTAAGCTCAAAACGTTTTGGTTCTAAAATTCTTCTTCAGTAGCAACTGTAAACAATAATTCAAAAACACATGAAAATATATATTGCTAAAATATAAACTGACAAACTTTCTACATAAAAAATACATAACCTAATATTACAAAGTTAAGATTGCAATCCTACACACATTTACTTGGAAGCAATTACCATTGAACTCAATTATTTACTTCTGCGTAGGCATGTATTTCATAACTTGGACTGTAAGTGCTTAGAACATCTTAAAATTAATATGATTATTAAAGAAAATTTGAATACTTTTTATCAAACTTTTCTATCCACCAGATTTTTACGAATGGGTAAAAAACCTGAAAAGTGGAAACTTGTAAAATATGAGTAAAAAAAGTTCCATAGTAAATCCGAACTAATTTTTTTTTGCTCTCTGATTGCATAGGAACACAAAATGTTTGTGTATTCACTTCAGGAGTTTGATAGGTTTTCACAGTTCTTCTTACAGTGAAAACAAGTTGCTGTAAAATAATTAGATAGTGCTTTATTCTCAAGATTACTGCCTTCTGTAATGGATTCAATCATAGCGGCATGATTTTGCCTCTGGTTTTTACATCTTTATTCTTTAAGAACAATCTGAAAGATACCCCATCTTGTAAAGTGGTCATGGAGAAACTCCAGCCTGAATACAGTAGCTCCCCCATCCTGTGATGGTTCCCCAATCCAGTCTGCCAGCTTTTTCTCCAGGCCTTGCCCCCACTCCCAGTAGAGAAAGGCTCTTATCTTTTTTTGTATTTGGTGTTATACCCCACCTCGATCCAGAGGGAAAGGCAGGTAATACATAAATAAATAAATAAATAAATAAATAATCTCCGATCAGCAGCTGATCAGAGAGAAATTTGCCCTGCTGAGAACTGTAAAAAGGCTCCCTTTCTCATTACTCAGCTGCAAAATATTCTTTGATCAACTGCTGATCAGAGAAAAGAGCTTTTCCCTGCTGAGGAGAGGGGAATGGGATGCTGCTGAGTAATTTAGTCTTGCTTACTTCTGAGGTATATCCAGCAGAGGCTTGCCCTGCTTACTTGTGAGTAGAATTGCTGCTTATGTTTACTTCTGAGTAGACATGCAAGGGGTTGATATTTAGGATGCTAGTGGCTTGGAGAATGCTAGGATGCTCACTGCTGCAGAGTAGTCCTGAGCAGGCATAAAACTGATAAAATTGCACTTTGGCCATGCCCACAGATGGAATGTCATCTCTGACCTTTCAAAGGTTGGAATTCAGCCCTTGGACTGAAAAAGCTTCTCCGCTGCAGTTGTATAGGAACAGTAGAATGATTCCCTATTCTTATATCTTATCTAACTACATCCAGCAATTACAGTTTCATTACGGAGTTCATTCAGAAACATATTAAAAAAGGAACTAAGCCCTCACCTCCAAGAATGTTGTGAGCAGGGGGTGGATACGAGTCCGAAGAAAAGGAAATAATATTTATAGTTATTACATTGCTATAGCTGAAGCTCTCCGGGCGGTTTGCAACAGTATCTACTCTAGTAAAGTCATTTGCTTGCCTCTCAATGTTATTACTAAATGTATCATCAAGCAAATGTATTTTAAGCTTCTCATTTGTTCTTCCTTGTTTGCATACCTTTATTCTGCTGTTCTACACAATCTATTTTAACTTCATTGTGCCACATGTTATGAAGTAGCCAAGTTACTTCAAAAAAAGTGTCCAGAATTCATGATCAATAAACTAACACTGATTAGCCACTAAATTAGGTACAAGCATCTCAAGTTTATTACTTGAAGATACAACTACTCTAATGACTTTCAAGTAGTTCAGTCTAGCACACAGATACATTATGCCTACAATGAGTGTATGTGACAGAGAGGCGGGGAAGCAAAAAAAGTAACCTGTGCCTTCACTAGCCAAATAGTTTCAAAATCCTTTAATTTGGCAGCTTTTTTTGTTGGTCCACAAATAGTTGCATTTCTGCTAAACTGTAAATGTATGGAAGCCCCATTTATTTCAATGGAACTACTTCAAAGTAACTGTACTTAGGATTGCAGTCCAAAGATCTGTGTTCAAGGAATAGCCATGACATGTTACTACCATTTATATACTCACAGCTTTACAATGCAACACCTCAGTATGATACTAGCACATGTTAAGCATTTCGAGACTCTGCTTGCTTTGCTTCAATTGAAAAATGCAAGGACAAAGCAGCACAAAGCAGTTTTTCAAGATATCTTGACTTTAAATTCTCTCCCTAATACCCCAGCTTGGAGATTTTAGAACTTGCTTCATGAAAAACGATCATTTTATCTTAAGCATTTCATAGAAGAGATTGTTATCATCCAGTAGATTTTAAAATGGTCATTCCATAAACATTTTTATTATGTTTGCAGGTACCTGGATAGTATTATAAAAAAAGTGAATTATGTGAAAAGAATAGAAATGACTGTAGCAGAGACAAGCACATATTTTAATAAAGAGAAAATTGGTCACGATCATGAAGTGATAAGGGCCTAGTAAATGCAAAGTTGCAAATGGCAGATAATGAAGAGTAGACTTTGTAGATGGGGCTAATTTCTTACGATACTCAAAATGATACGATAATGTTGCATCCACTGATAACCAAGGCATTGAAGTAGTTTACAAATAAATGTATAAGAGATGATAGCGCACACAAGAGTGAACGATCAGGAAGATCCTCTTTCATCTATATTCTCCAAAGCCTAGCTTACATGACCAAGCAGCTGACAACTTGAATATACTGCAACACATAAGGTACTGAACATAATTTTCTCTAGGGTGAAAAGCAGCCCTGGCGCAAGCTCTCTCTCCAGCTGAGGCAGGAGAGAACATGTACTGCCACCACATCACATATCCCTTCCCATATCATGGCTTATGCTGGAATGAGAAATAAGCTGGCAACGGCACCTAAGGCAGGGGGGAAGGGGCACGATGGAGAGCAACTGGTGTGGCTCTCTAGCATCTACTGGAAGCAGCGGCAGCAGACACTCTTGGCAGGGGAGCAGTGCAATTTGGCTCTCCTCCCCCTCCACTGCCTGATGCAGGTGCCTCACTCTGCTTCCTAGGAGGGCCAGCCCTGACTAAAAGTGGATGATGATGCTCAACACCTTAGCTTGCCCGCCTGAGCACAGTTTACCTCATTCTGAGGTCTGTCTCACGCCAGATGTCTTTATCTAATATGCAATGTTTCAGTCCACAAGAACCACAATTTACTACCAAGATGACAGAATTTCCATTACAAATGTAGCAGAAAATGACTCAAAAGAAGCGCAGGAAATAACTTTTTATTATGACAACATTTAAAAAGGCCCTTGGCATTTTGAGATGAAGCAGTTCTCCATGGGAAATAACACGTTGGTCTGATTGATAAGCTCTATTTATATGGAGGCCCATTTACCAAGAGGAAATGTATACAGCTTTTTTCTTTAGGAAGTAAGAGGGCTGTCCAAGGGATTAAGAGTGTGCACAAGAGTGTGCTCAATAGCTTTTTTTCCATTCTCAGTGCAGTCAAACTCCAAAAGTTCACGCCTACGTGCGATGCCAGAATCCACAAGCCCTGATTTTACAAATAAAAATACAGACCTCTCTATTACATCATCATCTATTTTGGGTTTGTTTTATTAATGGCTCATGCATTCCCGAACAAGCTGCATTCCTTCATGTGTTCTTCTGTTATCATAATACTACTTAGTTAATACTAACTTCTTCTGGCAAAAATGCATGTCTATCCAGAGACATATAATGACCAATTAGTGTTTTCTGAATGACCAAAATATGATACAGACAGATTTCCTATGCTAAAATGGACACAAAAGCTACAGCATAATGCTTTCATATATAATATGATCCTCATTTGCTAGGAGGCATGGCCAACAGCTGCCCTCCTAGCTGGTTTGTTGCTCTCTTCCCTTTCCATGAATTTGAAAAGGATCCCATTGGTCCTATGCCAGTGAAATACCAAAGTCCCACTTGCAACACATAGCAAATGATAGTGCACTTAGTTTACCTGAAATAGGAAAAACAACAATATGTGGATTGTGGAGGGCCAATTTGGAAGTAGAACTATAGACAAACTGGATAGTATCCACCAAGATCTACAGAGAGAGAACTCTCTTGCACATCTTGAGATGTGTTCTCTGTCCGTAGATAAACAATTTGGAAATAGAATATGAGCTGCAAGACTGCACCTCATTGAGATTCTCAGCTTTACATATAATTAACAGCTTAGCTAGGATTCACACTTAGGGTGACCATATGGAAAGGAGGACAGGGCTCCTGTATCTTTAATAGCTGCATAAAAAAGGGAATTTCAGCAGATGTCATTTGTATGCATACTGCACCTGATGAAATTCCCAATTCCGCACAACAGTTAAAGCTGAAGGAGCCCTGCCCTCTTTTGTATCTGGTCACTCTAGTATAGCTCCTACAGCTTTAAGTGTTGTCATGAAGAATTAATTTCATTAGTTGCTACATGCATACAAATGACACCTGCTGAAATTCCCTTTTCTATACAACTGTTAGATACAGGAGCCCTGTCCTCTTTCCATATGGTCACCCTAGTTACGGTAACATCATATTTCCATCATGTAAATGGGAGTTATTCCTTTACTTCAGTTTCAATCCTGTACCCAGTTTCCTGGAAGTAAAGCCCACTGTACTCAATGAGACTTACTTTTGAGTAGGCACATACAGGATTACATAGGGCATTTTCTACTTTTGCATAAGCATGACAGCTGAAATTATGTATTTACTGCTGCTTCTTTTAAAAGACAGGATCCGTTTTAAACAGCAGTAGTTTTTCTCCCACATCTCCACAGACAATGCCTATATTGGGCAATGGTGTACCCTATCCAGCCATTTATGCCTAAGGCTGCTGCCCTATTTACAATGACTAGGGAGTAAGTCATGCTGAGTCAAATGGGATTTAACTCAAAGTAGATGTGCCTAGGATTGCATTGCAAGGGATCCTTGCAGCACCATCCTGTTCAGTTTTACTGTGAAGTGGGTAAGTGTATGCAGAGGTTTGCAGCTTGATCCTACACAGGCATGTTCTCAGGAGCTGAACACATAAGGGCTGCCTCTACACGAGACATTTAAAGCCCTTTGAAATCTCATTAAAAATTTTACCTCTACAAGAGCGGAGCGTAAATCGGGAGCTGAGGTGCTTTATCTCTCCGATTATGCGCATTATCGAATGCACGTTAAATAGTGAGTTTTATTTTCCTCCGGCCGTTAAAGCGCATTTTGCCTATGTGAACAAGCGATTCTCCGCATTAACTACTTGTAAAGCGCATTTCAAACAACCAGTAAGGCCACCAGTTGTGCGCTCAATTACCTCTTGCTACAAGCATTTACGATAAAGCGCTTCAGCGATTATGTGCATAATCAGTTAACCAGGCGTCAAACAGAATCCATCTAGAGGGGGTCTAGGATCTTACTCCCATGTTAAGTGCACATAACATTCTTCTCCAACTTGTCGCCCTCCAGACTAACATAATCTGACTACAAGTCACATAACGCGACTGAACTCAGTAGGGCTTCCTTCCAAGTAAACATACATAAGTTCTGGTTGTGTAAGGCTACAACCCTTTGACACACTTACTTGGGAGTAAGCCCCAATTATGTACTTTTGAGTAGACATGCCTAGGATTGCACTATAAATCAACAGAGTTAGTGATGCCTTTATTCCCATCCCATTTATATGATTAAGCAACATTTTAATTAACAGCAAACTAATAATAATAATAATAATAATAACATTTCTACATTCTTTGGGCAGTTTACAAAATTCATCATGTTGTATTTTAGGATTTTAATAACAAAATATAAAATCTTAATGTACAAAACTTTTAAACAGCTAAAACACAATTAGCAATACTAGCAGTGTGGAGAAACTGGACAGGGAGGCAGTTTTCTCCCTCTCTCATAACACTAGAACCCAGGGTCATTCTATGAAACTGATCGGTGGGAGATGCAGGACAAATAAAAGGAAAGACTTCTTCACATAGTACAGAGTTAAACTATGGAATTCACTACCAAAAGAAGCAGCGTTGACCACTAATTTGGATGGCTTTAAAAAGGGGGTTAGGCAAATTCATGAAAGAGAAGGTCATTAATAATAATAATAATAATAATATATTTATTTATTACTCGCCTCTCCCTCCGGATCGAGGCGGGGAACATCATCATCATAAGACACATAAAACTGATTAAAAATACATAAAACCAATACAATGGCATCTAGTGCAGATGAAGGTATTCTTCCTCCAGTATCAGAGGCAGTATGTACACCAGTTGCTGGGGAACATGGTCAGGCGGGTGCTGTTGCACTCATGTCCTGCTTGTGGGTTTCCCATGGGCAACTGGTTGGCCACTGTGTGAACAGAATGCTGGGCTAGATGAACCTTGATCTGATCCAGCAGGGCTCTTCTTAAGAGAAGACGACAACGGACATTAAAAGTCCCATCATATGCCACAACTACCACAAGCTCACCCAGCAATACTTTAACAACGAACGAACCAACCGGTCGCTGTGCCGCCCGACTTACCTGCGGAGCTCCTTCAACCCAGGTTCAAACCCCGCGAAAGCTCCCGCTTTCGATTCCTCAGCAGCCCAATTTCTTTTGAGAGAAAGAGACACACACGGAATAGATATGGGCATGGGGGGGAGCATTCCCACAACCTCTCAGGACCCGCCCGTCCTGCTATTCTAGTGGTCTCCAAACAAGTCAATGACACAGGCGGAAACCCGAGCCTTGTCAGGGGAGCACGTGGGGAGTAAACTGAAGGGATTTGAAGGGGGGGGGGGAGCAACAGATTGACGTAAGTACAAGTGGGCGTGGATGGGTGAGGGGCGCGCGTCTCCCAGCACTTGACATGTTCTTTTCATTGCTCGGAAGGAAGAGGCACGCGAGGGGGTGGCCTCGCTTGGAGTCTTTTGTTCTGGGCGGCGACTCCGCCTCCTCCCAAGCGTGGGCGCCTTATGTGGAGAAAAAGAGAGTAGGCAGCAGCCCGCCAGTCAATCCTAGGCATGTTTTCTCCGGAGTAAATGCCATTGAGTTCAATGAGACTTACTCCAAGGTAAGCATGTGCAGAACGGCGGCCGGCTTTAGCAGTAACTGTAGCAGCTGCTGCTGCTTGTTCCTTGGTCCCGCTGCCGTGGACTTACCGGGGCAAGTAGGCGTACGTGGCTGCGCTGCCGCATGCACGACGCCTCCTCCGCTTGGTTCCCCAGCAAGGGTCGACCCGTTCGAGCGAGCAGGGTTGGAACCGCCTCCCTCAGAGCGAACTTTTCTGACGGCCTCCGTGTGGGAAAGTGAGGCGCCACGAAGGGCCGCGCGCTTTTTTCTCCCTCGCTCTTTTGGCTGCTGCGCGCAGCGCTGGGCTCCGGAGCAGGGGCAGACGGCGACGCAGCGGAAGCGAAGCGAGAGAACTCCTTTCCCAGCCAGTCAACCCCTTCGCTCCTCCTCGCCGCGGCTTTCAGTTTCGTGGCAACCGAGAGTCACGCTGCCTTCCGGGGATGCGCGTGGTGGACACAAAGGGGGCTTCCCCAGGAGAGGTTCCTTTCTCATGGCCGAGGGGAAAGAGGGTCAGTATGAGTCTGGTATAGGGCGAGTCTTACAACTGAATAGCTGAGGAGGAGGAAGATGCTAGTTAGGTGTCTTCCTTGGGTCTGCTTGCGGCGTGATCCTGTCCCCAGGGGGGAGCCGTGTTAAAAACAACAGTCTTGTGGCACTTTAAAGACTAACAGATTTATTCTGGCATATGCTTTTGTGCTCTATAGTCCACGAGGAAGTGTGTGCAAAGCTTTGCAGCTCCATTTTGCCCATGCTTGCTTTCAGGACCTCAACGCAAAGGTATCTTAGTCTCATAATAAATGTACAGACCAGCTTTCCACAACCTGGTGCTCTGCAGATGTGTTGGACTACAAGTTCCATAATCCCTAACTGGGTTAGGGAAGTCTGGCACAGAGGGTTGTTTACTTAAATCAGGGGTGGGGAACTTGTGGCCCTCCTGATACTGTTGGACTCACATTTCACATCATACCCAACCACCAAGGCCAATGATCAGGAATGATGGGAGCTTCAATCCAACATCTGGTGGGCCAGTTTCCCCGCCCTTACCTTAGAATCTAAGGTCCCCTCTACAAGGATTCGCTTTTGCACCTGGTTAGGCGATTATGCGCATAATCGCTGAAGCGCATTTACGCCTAATACCTCTGCATGAGAGGTGGCGAGAGGCGGCGAAGCGCATTAACGGATGACCAAAATCCGCTTTACAAGTAGTTAATGCGCATAAGCGCTTGTTCACATAGTCAAAATGCGCTTTAACGGCCGGAGCAAAATAAAACTCGCTGTTTAACGCGCATTCGATAATGCGCATAATCGGAGGGATAGCGCGCCTCTACGCCCGATTTGCGCTCCGTTCTTGTAGAGGTAAATTTTTTAATGCGCCTTGAAAGAGCTTTAAATGCCTCTTGTAGAGGCAGCCATAGAATAGTAGAGTTGGAAGGGGCCCATAATAAGGCCATCGAGGTGCAGGAATCAATGCCGGAATCCACCTTAAAGCATACCTGACAGATGGCTGCCCACCTGCCTCTTGAGTGCCTCTAGTATGGGAGAGCCCACCACCTCCATTGTCATACTGCTCTAACAGTCAGGAAGTTTTTCCTGAGGTCCAGTCGAAATCTGGCTTCCTGTAACTTGAGCCCATTATTCTGTGTCCTGCACCCTGGGATGATCGAGAAGAGATCCTGGCCCTTTCAAGTATTTGAGGAGTGCTATCATGTCTCCCCTCAATCTTCTCTTCTCCAGGCTAAACATGCCCAGTTCTTTCAGTCTCTCCTCATAGGGCTTTGTTTCCAGAGCCCTGATCATCCTTGTTGCCCTGCTCTGAACCCCCTCCAGCTTGTCTGCATCCTTCTTGAAGTGTGGTGCCCAGAACTAGACACAATACTCAAGATGAGGCCTAAGCAGTGCTGAATGGAGGGGAAACCAGTACCTCGCGCGATTTGGAACATATACTTCTATTACTGCAGCCCAAAGTAGCATTTGCTTTATTTTTGCAGCCACATCACATTGGCTCACCTTGCGAACTGCAATTCCAATATCCTTCTCGCTTGTAGTATTGCTGAGCCAAGTATCCTCCATCTTGTAACTGTGCATTTGGTTTCTTTTTCCTAGGTGTAGAACTTGGCATTTATCCCGATTATATTTAATTCTGTTTTTTTTTCCCAACCCAGTGCTCCAGCCTGTCAAGGAACACTTTGAAGTTTGTTTCTGTCTTCCAGGATATTAGCTGCCCCACCCAATTTTGTGTCATTTGCAAATTTGATAAGCATTCCCTGTACCTCCTCATCCAAGTCCTTAATAAAAATGTTGAAGAGCACTGGGCCCAGGACTGAGCCCTGTGGTACCCCGCTCGTTAACTCCCCCAGTTTGAGAAGGTATTATTGATAAGCACTGTTTGGGTCCAGTTTTGTAGCCAACAGTCGATCCACCTAATAGTTGTTTCATCTAGCCCATTTTATAGCTAGCTTGCTGATCAGAATGACATGTGGTACTTTGTCAAAGGCTTTGCTGAAGTCAAGATATATAATGTCCATAGCATTCGCACAGTCCAATAGGAAGGTTACCTGATTAAAGAATGAGATCAGATTAGTCTGACAGGATTTGTTCTTGACAAATCCATGCTGGCTTCTAGAAATGACTGCTGTGTTTTCAAGGTGCTTACAATTTGACTTATGTATAATCTGCTTCATGGAGGGTGGGAACAAGAGAGAGGGCCTTTTCAGTGGTGGCCCCCCAATTATGGAATGATCTCCCCGACGAGGCTCACCTGGCGCCAACATTGTTATCTTTTCGGCGCCAAGTCAAGACTTTCCTCTTCTCCCAGGCATTTAACAGCATATGATGAGGGTTTTGTGTTGTTGTTGTTGTTGTTGTTGTGCTTTGACCCAGAATTGTTGTTTAAAGGATATTGTAATTATAACTTGTTTTTATGCTTTATGCTTTTAAATTTTGTATATTGGTGTTTTTAATGTTCAGTGTTTTTAATTTTTGTAAACTGCCCAGAGAGCTTCGGCTATGGGGCGGTATATAAATGGAATAAAATAAATAAATAAATAAAAATGTCCCAGGGATTGTTGTCAGACTAACTGGTCTGTAGTTCCCAGGTTCCTCCTTTTTGCCCTTTTGGAAGATAGGGACATTGACCTCCTCCAGTCATCTGGCACTTCACCCATCTTCCATGATTTTGCAAGGATAATAGACAGTGGTTCTGAGAGTTCTTCTGTCAGCTCCTTTAGTACTAGGATGCAGTTCATCAGACCCTGGAGATTTGAACACGTTCAAAGAAATTAGGTGTTCCTTGACTATTTGTTTATCAATCTCAAGCTGCAATCCTACCCCTTCAACTTGTACTTCACTTTTGCCAGGGGGATCATAAGCCCGCTCTTGGGAGAAGACTGAGCCAAAGTAGGAATTGAGCACTTCGGCCTTTTCTTTGTCATCTGTTACCAATTTGCCATCCTCATGAAGCAGCTGAACCACCATTTCTTCCCTCTGTCTTTTATTCACATATCTGAAGAAAGCCTTTTTATTGCTTTTAGCATCCCTCGCTAGCCTCAGCTCCTTCTCAGCTTTAGCCTTCCTGATACCATTCCTGCACTTCTATGCTACTTGTTTGTACTCTTCTTTTGTAGCCTGGCCTTTCTTCCACTTCCTATATGTATCCTTTTTTGTTTTCATGTCATCTCTAAGCTTTTTGTGGAGCCACATTGGTTTCTTCTATTGTCTTCTAACCCTTTTCCTTGTTGGGATTGTTTGTACTTGTACCTTTATAATTTCCTTTTTTAAAAACTCCCACCCATCTTGGACTCCTTTTCCCATTAGTGCCACTTGCCATGGGACCTTACTTATCATAGTTCTAAGTTTATTAAAATCAGCTTTCCTAAAATCCAGAGTACGCGTATGGCTACACTCAGCTTTTACTTCCTTCAAAATCAAGAACTCAAGTATGATGTGGTCACTTTCCCCCAGAGTTCCCATATATGCCACTTAATCCACTAAGTAATCTCTATTGGTCAGTATCAAGTCAAGGATAGCCAATCCTCTAGTTATGTCTTCCACTTTCTGTAGGAAAAAGTTATCAGCCACACAGGATAGGAATTTCTTGGAGGGAGCACTTTTGGCAGACTTTGTCTCCCAACAGATATCAGGGTAATTGAAGTTCCCCATTACTACTATATTGCACTTCCTTGAAACACTGGCAATTTGCTTTTCAAAAGTCGTTTTCTCCTTGATTGGGTGTTCTGTAGTAGACTCCGACTATCGTGCTCCTTTTATTCCTTGCCCCATTTATTTTAATTCAGACGCTCATCCTCTTGTATTACTCTGCAGGGGTAAGTATTTTTAACATATAGTGCAACTCCCCCCCTTTCTATCTCTTCTGTTCTTTTTGAACAAATTATACCCTTTAATTGCTGTATTTCACTAATGGGAGTCATCCCACCAAGTTTCAGTTATACCTATCAAGTCATATTTGTCTTCATGTATTAAGAGTTCAAGTTCATTCTTTTTGTTTCCCATACTCTGGGCATTAGTATATAGACATCTAAGTCCATGCACTTTATAGTCTGGCTTCTTTCCTACATTATTGGGAAGAGTATTTGGGGGCACTATTAGAGCTGTTCTCTCTGTTATAGTGCATAAGCCATCACCTATTGTTGCCTCCAAGTTTTTGACTTCCTTCTTCCATAGGATTCAGTTTAAAGCCCTCCTGATGAAGTTCTTTACGCTGTGGACAAACACATTATTTTCCGCCCTTGTGAAGTGCAACCTATCCATTGCCAGCAGTCCACCTTCCAAGTAGCATAGCCTGTGGTCCCAGAATCTGAATCTCACGTCGGCACCACCTTCGTAGCCAGACATTCACCCAGAGTATTTTTCTTTCCCATTCTGTTCCTCTTCCAAGAACTGGGAGGATGGATGAGAAAACTATCTGGGCCCCAAAGTTCTTGAGTTTCCTTCCCAGAGCTTCAAAGTCTGATGTGATTTCTTCATAGCTCCACTTGGCAGTATCATTTGTTCCCACATGGATGAGAAGAAAAGGATATGTATCAGTGGGCTTTATGAGCTTTGGCAACCCTTCAGTCACGTCTCTAATCTGTCCTCCAGGGAGATAGCATACCTGGCGTGTCCATGGGTCTTCACAACATGCTTGAGTTTCAATGCCATGCAGCAGGGAGTCTCCCATGACTACTCTTCTATTCTTCTTGTTATAGGCCTTGATATTGTTGCCCCTGCTCATCTGGCCTTCTGCCTCTTGTTCACTGCTGTGTGTGGTTCCCTGTAATTCTTCCTCTTCAGACTGTCTTCCAGTCCCATCTTCCAGTACCTGAAAGCGGTTACATAGCTCTAGTGATTCCACTGGTGCAGAGTGTCTTCTAGTTCTTCTGCTCCTTTCACCCTTTTCTAGGGAGTTTCCTCTTCACTGGCTTTCCTCACCTTAGCATTCCCCACTTCTGCTTCAACTTGCGGTTGCTCTTCCACCTCCTGTGCTGTTGAAGTTCCACCGTTCTAAGAACTCTTCGTCTTCTCTTATTCCTTGGAGGGTAGACACTCATCACTCAAGTGCGCTTACTTTTTCTTCCTATAGTGCAACCAGCTTGCATTTGTTGGCACGTGTACACCATGTTGATTTCAGACAGGATCGCAAACATTGCACACATCTTGCAGGTCATCACTACTAGAGAATCCTTTCTGTCCATAGTCCCTTTTTGTTTCTGTCTTTCTGACTGTACTGGAATAGCCTGTGCTTTGTCCTGTCCTCCGTAAAGGTTAACAACAGAGTCCTGTATTATTTGGGTGCGTGTTACAAGAACAACATTTTGTTAGGGACCTCTCGCTTGGCCTCTGCTGCTGAACTCCCCAACAAACTCCTGTTTGCGCACTCACTCGGATTGCTTGCTCTCTGGGAGCTGGCTTTTTTATATCCAGCTGGGGCAGCTTCCATTGGGGATGAGTTTGTTCGCATCTTGCAACATGTTTTAGGAAGATTATAGCTACTATTGTTTAAGCAACTGCTCTGTAAACAAAGTCGGTTTTAATTGCAATTCTAAACACAGTTATTTGGGAGTAAGTTATAAGTTATAACAAAGACCAAAGCTAGTTAGAATTGTGCTGTGTGGTGGAGCTTTTGTACAACTAAGCACTCTTTAAGATTGTGACATGTTATATTTGTATTCACAGGGGTTTTCTGCATGGTTTGAAACTAGTGGGTATGGGCCACTTCATTTACTAGGAAACTCCTCCACTGTGTAATTGTGTAACAATTAAGATTACATGCATATTGATTATAACTTGGGTATAAGGCGTATCCCTGTGATACCTTTTGTGGTCAGGAATCACTTCCAAAATATAAGTTAAGGTTGTATACATATGTAAACTATAGCTTTTGTCTTGAAAGTACAGACAAGTGACAACCCTATAAAGGTGGGACCCAGAGGACAGGCTCAGAGCTTGTGTGGCAAAGAAGAACTGTGTGTACAACAGTTTACAAGCATTAAAGCAGGGGTGGGCAACTTGTGGTCATCTAGATGATTTGGCCTGCAGCTTACAGCAGCCCTAGCCAGCATAGCCAATGGTGAGGATGATGGAAGTTCTAGGCCAAAACATAAGGAGGACCACAAGTGATGTGATTCTATTGTAAAGTGTGATCAACATGCACTCAGGTTAAGCTGCTGTTAAATGGGAATTGTTTTTATAATAATATAATTTGAGGTTGTTATTTTTTAATTTGTGAAGTCTACAACATATGCTGAGACTCCCAACCTTTTATCAAGTGAGGAGTGGAAAAACAAGGGGCACGAACATGAATCTATGGGGAAAAAGTTTCCGTAAACAGTTTCTCTTAAAAGATAAAAACCCACATACTAAAAAGATGCAATCTGGTATGGAGTGTTTCTGTAAGGTGCCACATCCAGAGTGAACCAAACTTCAGATCTGAAAGCCCTGGCCTACAGGGGACAAGCTCAGTGAAATTCCACAGAAAAGCGACTCAAACAGCCAGCTATTACTTGTTAAAGCAGCGGGAGTGGGAGACTGTGTTTGCTTCATAGACTAATCTAAGTGAAATCCATTTCTGGTCTCCCCTAGTCTTTTCATTAGATCTAAAGGTGAAAACAGTATTAAGTCCCTGAGATAATTTCTGGGGAAATGAGAGAAAGAGAGAGAAAAGACAATAGCTCAATGCACCGTGACATTTTGAGAAGTTATTACTGTTGTGGCTGAAAATGAGGAAGACACACCACAATGGTGACATGAATATATGAAGCCTTAGACTGACCATATGAAAAGGAGGACAGGGCTCATGTAACTTTAACAGTTGTAGAGAAAAGGGAATTTCAGCCAGTGTCATTTGTATGCAATAAGTTCCTGTTGAAATTCCCTCTTCATCACAACAGTTAAAGTTGCAGGCACTATACTAGAGTGACCAGATACAAAAGAAGGCAGGGCCCCTGCAACTTTAACTGTTGTGATGAAGAGGGAATTTCACCAGGAACTAATTGCATACAAATGTCACTGGCTGAAATTCCCTTTTCTCTACAACTGTTAAAGTTACATGAGCCCTGTCCTCCTTTTCATATGGTCAGCCTATATGAAGCTGTCTTGAGTCAGACAATTGGTTCATCTAGCCCCAGACGGTTGGCAGTCGCTTTCCAGGGTCTTAGGCAAGAGAACTGTCCCATCAGCTGATCCTTTTAACTGGAGATACTAGGGATTGAATGTAGGGCCTTCTGCATTCAAAGCATGTGATTTTTAGAGCTATGCCCTTTTGCCTCAAGTTTCTCACTGGCTTGCCTTTTACAAATAGCACAGATCCCTGGCTCTTTGTAGCACCAGTGCTCCAAGGTTACATAGAGCTTTCTAGGCACACCTCAAGGTACATCATATACTAATCTGGTCCAGTGATGCAACAGCCACAAATACAGCATTTACACTACAATCCTCATGTGCATGTTTCCTAGGCTGACCAAAGGAGGACAGGGCTCATGTAACTTTAACAGTTGTAGAGAAAAGGGAATTTCAGCCAGTGTCATTTGTATGCAATAAGTTCCTGGTGAAATTCCCTCTTCATCACAACAGTTAAAGTTGCAGGCACTATACTAGATTGACCAGTTACAAAAGAAGGCAGGGCCCCTGCAACTTTAACTGTTGTGATGAAGAGGGAATTTCACCAGGAACTAATTGCATACAAATGACACTGGCTGAAATTCCCTTTTCTCTACAACTGTTAAAGTTACATGAGCCCTGTCCTCCTTTTCATATGGTCAGCCTATGTTTCCTCAGAAGCAAGGCCCATTATGTTAAAGGGGCTTGCTCTCTGCTAAGTGTATTTAAAACTGCAGGATTACCTGTATGTATCTGTAGGAGATAAGAACTAGTCTTGCCTTCAGGTTGTGGCTGTGGGTATGTTCACATACCCAAAGCTATAACCTGAAGGGAGGTAGTGGGCTTTCCCACACTAGAGGCATTCAAGGGAGCTCATGGGCTCTCCCATACTGGAGGCATTCAAGATGCAGCTGGACATCCATCTGTCCAGTATGCTTTAAGGTATATTCCTGCATTTAGCAGGGGATTGGACTCGATGGCCTTATAGGCTCCTTCCAACTCTACTATTCTATATTACTGTTAATGATCAGCCACATGTAAGCTGAATCATGCACTTTCTTCCTTATGTTCTGTATCATGGAAGATGGAGCAAGTTTTCTTCTACAGAAAGCACTTGCTTGCCTGCATCATTTTCACTTGTACTCAGATGCTCTGTTCAGAAATGCAACAGAGGATCCACCTTGCCAGAGCACATGAAAGGAAAAAAAGCTAGCCTGTGTTTGCTTCATCTCTCTAGGCAGGAGTTGCTCTTGCCAAGGCTGAGAGTAGGAAAAGGCACCGCAGCAACAAAGGGGGAGGGGGGAATAGCACATACTGGGGAAAATCTCAGCCCAAGACCTTGAGAGTCACTGGCAGAGTGGACAGTACTTGGATAGGTGGACACAGTGTTCTCTGTATAAAATAGTTTCATATATTAAGATAGAACTCCAAGTAGGCAGGAAGTGGGCTTATGGACACTTCATTAGGTGTTAACATAAGAACTGGCTTTGATCCGATGAAACCAGTTTTACTAGAACTCAAATCATAATTGTTACTGGCAAAATCTGATTATTTCCCCCACTTTCACAAGTACTACTGCTCAGAGGGAGAGGTGTAAAGCAGTTGTGCAGGTATCACGAACACTTAAATCCTTCCCTGTCACACCACTCAACAGAGAATTCCTGATGCAAACAGTAAGAGTGAAGCAAGGAAGAAAAACCTGTTATTCTACATAGGTAGCTGAAATCCCTGGCTAATTTAATTGGCATATACACTGATTGCCATTTTGAGATCCTTGGAAGAAAGGCAGGATACACCTGTAATAAACAAAACCTGGATCTCCTGATTCCCAGTCCAACACTCTAAACTGCTACATCACATTGGCACTCTACGTTGAGTGTTGGACTGGGAATCAGGAAATCCGGGTTCTAGTCCCAACTTGGCCATGAAGCTCACTGGGTAACTTTAGGCCAGTTACTCTCAGCCTAGCCTACTACATAGGGTTGTTGTGAGGATAAAAGAGAAAAGGAAGAGCATGCAAGCTGCCTTGAATTCCCTGCAAGAGTGGGGAGAGGCAGCATTTAAATGTTACAATAAATAAATAAGTCAAGGATTGCCTGCTCTGTATCAATTTGCCCAGTAGTTGAAATTGTCATCAGCACACTTCTCTGAATGACCTCACCAGCAGAAGTTTGATCGGTAGCTACTTGAGGGAGGGCCTTTTTTGTAGCTGTATCCAAAGATTCAGCTGGCCTAAAGATGCCATGGCAATCCAATATTACTCCTTCAGATTTTCTTCAACTAAGGAATAATGGAGGCTCTACATTCCTTTACTATGTATGTCTGATCTTTACTACCTCCTCACAACATGCCTGATCATTTATCTATGTATTGCAAGGTTTCCCCACAGAATAGATGTGCAGCTCGTTACTATATAGGTTTATTCAGAATCAGGTCACACTGAATTCAATGGAGCTTACTCCAAAGTGCTGAAGATTACAGTGTTAATGTCAAATACCTGAACTTTTAAGTCATGTAGTATTAGGGATGAAATCACCAAGGCTGCAGTCCAATGGAAACTTACCTGGGAGTAAGCCCTACTGAACTCAATGTGATTTAATTTTGAGTAAACATATTTAGGTTTGCACTCTTGACAGTATACAACAGTGTACACTGGAATATAATACAGGTACATGATCAGCTGTTACACCTGTAGTAGAGTAGTGCATAGACTCAGTCCTCCAGACTGTTCAAATTACAGGGTCCTGTAGTCGTCCAGGTATACAGTATGCTTCTCACATAATAACGTAAGAGACCTTATGATTTTTAAAAATAAAAATAGTATTAAAAACAGAAGCTACAAGGATATAGCTCTGTAATTTGTAGTTTACATATTGCGGTGCCTCAGTTTATATCCAACTACAAAATGAGGCACAGAACCCCAACCCCCTTTTCCAACCTTTTCAGGACCTTGAACTCAGAAGTTGTCCAAATATACACATGGGCCTTTCAAAAGGCCGTTCATTTAAAAGTTTTTATTATTTCTTTATTGTAACTGAAAAACTGTACATAAAAAGGAGCTGTAAAGTTACATTTGTCAAAACCAATGTAAGAAATATTTTCTCTGCCCAACTTAAAGGGAGTGCAAACATTTTACGTTTCATAAAGTGACAAAAAGTAAACCAAAATTAATATTGTGGTTTATAGCAACGGTACAAAGTCAAGCTGGGTTTTTTTATATAGTACAGCAAAAAAGAAAACCCCTTTGAAATGAAAAATCATATAGTTTTATTTCTAATCTTTAAAAAAATATAAATGAATTTAGAAGAGAATCACAGTATACGGGCCCTAAACATTTTAAACCATTACAAGGTACATAAAAATAGACACAGATTCCTTGGAAACTTTAATTCTTTGATTAAGCAGCAAGCATATCACTCTTCCAGGCAAAAAAACACTGCTTAACACAACCCCCTACCCAAAACAGGACGTGCAAGCTGTATGCACATAATCTGGAAAGCACACAATTTTTTTTGAAAGGACAACATTTTGCTATGTACATATTCAGTACTACAAATGCCAAACATTTTGTTACTGTGTGGTATAGCGTATGTAAAGCAATATTATGCTACATACCTATCTCACCCAAATGAACAAGTGCCCAGTTACAGTTTTGATAGTCTAAAACTGCCATCTGCATGGCAGCACCCAACCTTCTGTATACTGAAGTTCTAGCAACAAGAGACAAGACAAAAAGTAGCAAAAAAGGACATTACAGTCACTGGGAGACCTGATCTACATACTTAAATACTGGAAATGCATTGTTAGATTGGTATTTAGAGAGTTATGCCAAAATGCATAAACTGGGGTTTGACAGGTTGGAAGGATTCAGAAGATTAATATTGACCCCAGAACCAAAGTTCAAATACTACGAGGTACCAAGAATTCTGGCAATTGACAGTCCTGCTTTTCTTCTCTCGAAAAGCCAGTATTTAAAATCAAACACTGTGGCTGGGAGAACAGATATAGTATGAAGAGAAACCTATGGAAGGCGATTTGTGTTTAATATACTACAAGCAAAAGAAAATTCTATTTAAATAAGATTATTTCAACAACAACAAAATGAGAAAATGAAAATTAATGGATATATCCCTTTAACACCTTAATCATGATTAAGGCGCTAATCTAAAAGTTTTGACACTTGAGCTGTAAAATGCAGTACCATAAGAGGCTGGTACAACTTTGCTGCACACAAAATCATCTTAAACTTTGAATGTTAAACACCGTTGCTTCAGTAAGAAGTGGGGAAGTCAGCTGGGACAGTAAAGAAGAAATGCCTATCTTTTCATGAAAACAGAAGACTTTTGTAGCTCAGCATTTCTTGCCCAAAATTAAGAGAAGCAAGTCCATATAGAGCTGCAATGCTGTTTCCTAATTGATTAAATAAAGCATGATTTAGTAGCTGCTTCAATACCAAGTAAAAATGGGGGGAAATGCATCGGCAAAAAATAGATTGGGGTAGCCCAAGAAGGAAGCAATGGCAGATAAAGACATACTTAATAGTTGATTGTTTCACAGTGCCCCTGGACCTATGAAATTCAGCTGGGCACTCCTTGCTAATTTATTGCCAGAACTTAGAGAAGAGAATAAAATTTCAGGTAAAAAGTAGTACTACAAAGATTATTTAAAAAGAAGATGACTTTAGTAGACACATGGCAACAGAGGTTGTTACTGGTGTTAATTTGTTTATGTTAAATGTAAAGCAAAGATGCTGGCTCATCCATTGCCTACCACAGATTTTGCACTAGCAAGTCATGCTTCCAGTATCAAGATCACATATATAGGTTTAACCTATTTTGTACCATAGCTTTGCAAATCTTCAAGACAACTTTTCTAACAGGTATACTGAAGAAAAGCAGTTTATAGAGAAATCTAAAAAATTACAAGCCTAAAAAATGTATGAAGTTACGATATTTGTCAAAATCTGAATGGCAGGCTTGTTATTAATGCTTGCGCTCCTAACATAGGAAAATGTAAAAATAATTTCTCCAATATTTCAGGTTTACATCCCACTTCGGAACTGAAGTTGAAACTCCTACACTCTCCAGATGTTTTATTTCCATGTAATTGAATATAAAGAATTTTATAAAATAAATAGTGTAAAAACCAGTTGAAGTCTTAGTGCATTGAACTTTTTTTTTTAAGAAGTTAGCTGTTTAAAAAGGCTGACTTCACAGACATGGTTTGCTGTAGCAATTGACTGCACTGACGTTTCTCTAATAGATGGCCATTCACATATTTCTGCTGCTAAGGTTTCCACCTTGCTCTTTTGTGTAAGGCTGCTTCAGTATTGTGGAAGGCTTACTTTCCCTCCCTTCCCCTTTCATTATCTGAGGAAAGACAGACACTGATACATTTTTGTTATTTACCATAGTTCTGCCCTGCTTCTTTAGTGCAGAGGGGACTGTGATTCTGTCTGGATTCCAATAAGCGATGGTGGCTGTGGGCCTCCAGTGGAGGATAATGCTGGTCTTGGGTTTAAACGAGGAGGCATGGAATTAGCTGGGCGGATGAGAGGTGGAGGGGGCTGATTTAGGGTTGGCCTTGGCTGAATAAATCGAGCCTGTTGCTGAAGTGGTGGAGGCTGACGATGGAGAGCTGGAGCAGCCGGAAGGGTAGGACGAAGTAATGGAGGAGGCTGGTTCAGAGTTGTTACAGGGGTTGCTGGTGTTGGAGTAGATGCCTGGGCAGGTGGAGAAGACCCTACGCACTGAGGGGTCTGTGGGATCTGGGCCTATAAATAAAGCGATACAGATATGTAAAAGCAGCCCTCTTGTCATATCATGCAGTTTGGGTTGTTATTGCCTCCAGAACGAGGGAAGCACAGTTAGTTTATCCATATTGGTAGCTATGAAACCCTTTGAAAGCAACCATTTCTAAGCAGTTTAATAGCAAAAGAGAATATGCAATATACAATTTTTTTTTAAAAAAAGCTTAACATTCAGGATTATTCAACTATACGTTTCCCATATTAGTATAGTCACAAGGATGTTTAGGAAGACAGGCAAGCAGCCCAGTAGTTAAAATGTTCTGCTAACACAAGCCCCACTGAACTGAATGGGATATGGCCAGTAGATTGCCCTAAGTACCAGGATGCAATAAGCTTCCACAGCCGGTGGTTCAGCATTCCACTTCAAGTTAAATATTACATTTTATGATATGAAGTTTAATGCTTATTTAAGATCTGGTACACAAAAACACACCTCATCTTCTTCATCAGTGCTCTTTCCTGATGGCACATTAGTATTTTTTGTGTCCTCCCCTAAAGCAGAAGCATCACCATTAGAAGCCAGGGTTCCTTGTTCTGCTTCCCACTCCTGCAATACCTCCTCTAAGTTAAACCGACGCCTGTAGTTTACAAAGAAGTTCTTCACTTGACCAACAGTCTTGTTGCCAATTACATCAGCAATAGCTTGAAAATCTTTACCATACTTGCGGACACCTAAAAAGGCAAAGTAAATACACCTATGAAGGTTCAAGTCAATAAGCAAAAGTCTGTATGATGTATATATGCAGAGATTCCCCTCTATAGATGACAGATAATATAAAAGACTAATATGTGGTTTGTAACTGGTCCATTTTATTGATGAATTTTAGTATTGTAAATATCCTACTTACTAGCTCTAAGGATCCCAGCCTACATCTAATCTCATTTCTCTGGCTGAATGTCACTTTAGGTAAATGATTATGAGTAAAATGAGTGTTTCTTATTACTTCCACGGAAATTACTCTTTCATAGATCAATTAACTAAATTGCACATCTGTTACTATGGCTAGTGTGCCACTCACTCTTGATCAGTCTGACATTTATTCTGTTGGCTGGTAACATGAATTGGGCTTTAGTAGCTTACAATATCTACCAAATTCAGTCTTTGCAAGCAACTGCTCAACCTGCAGTTTACAGAAAAGACAGCTATTAGGCACATTCGTTAAGAGGACCCCCGACAAAAGGAATGGAAGACCTCAAGAGAAACTTTAATTAACATTCTAGCTATGAAAGTCTGGGTAACAATAACGTTAAAAGCCTAAGCTCTTTGAAATGCAGACATTGATTCTTAACGTGACAAGATTCAATTTTTACAGAGAACAGTTAGATACTTTTTACATATTTTATGTATTTTCTGAAATTCTATTTTTCTATTCTCAGTTTTGTCAGTAACTTATTTTAATTTGAAGCACACTCAGAATACTGCTATTGATCTTCATATTCTCCATAAGTGGTTTAAGTTTTAAAAAATGGATATAAGTCAATTGGGTCCATTCACAAGAAATCATTATACATATTGAAAATGTTAGAATGGAACAGATTCAATGGGTACAGAATAGATGAACAATTAAAGAGATCTGAGTCTCACTACACTATTATTATGAAATAGCTGAACTAGGAAGTGTACCAATGGCCCAATGCTATGAGTTCAATGGGGCTTACTCTCAAGGAAGTGTGTAAAGAATTTCAGCCCAAGGCAAACATTTAAACACCTGAGGTCCCAATTCTGTGTTTACACAGAAACATCCCATTGTCTTACCAGAGCTCATTTTCAAAAGAATGAGTCTATCCAGGCTCACCCCTAAAAGTGCCTGCTAAGAGATTCTCCTGTTCAGTTGTCCAGCTGTGCATTCAGGAATCCAACTGATACTTTATGCCCTCAAATTCTGATTTGCTGTGCCTTTTTAACTATTGCCTTCTCAGAGGGCTAGCATAAAAAAATAAACTTGTGAACATACCTGTCAGAATTAAGTAACTGTATTTTAGTAAACAATAGGAAGGTCTCTGTGTTGTGGAATTGTAGCAATTCATAAGCTAAAATGCAGGGTACAATCCTATGCTTCTGGGACAGTTTCCCAGGGATCACAGGATTTTTGGGGGCGGGAAGGGGGGCTCCTGAAGCCATAGACACTGCTATAACTGTCAGAAGCCTACCTGAAGTAAAAAGCAACAAGGAGGACAGAGAAGCACAAACTGTCTCCATCACTTCTTCTGTTCTGCCATGCGTCTGCATGCAGGATATCTGGATTGCTTCGACATTGTAGCGCTCCCTTGGAAAGCATAGGGTTGCTCTGTTCACATGCCAGCACAGAATTGGGATTCATTCATTCATAAAGTAATTTTGCTCCTTCTTAGTTTTCTTACTGAAGATGCACTTAATTCTATGACCGCATCAAACTGTATTAAAAGTAAGAAAAACAAAGCCTTTAAAGATTTCACTAACTCAAATGTAGGAAAAGTCTGCATTTCATATTCACAACAGCTTTTATTAGAGGGTTCCTCATTTAGCTAATGGCAAAACATTATTTTAGTTGGCTAGAGATTTAGTACAGCTGTGGTGGCATAACTATTCTTATTTATAATTAATTGGGGAGGGGGGAGTATTTGCTGAAGTCAGACTAAATTATGTGCTTGCTTCCAACAGCTGTGCACAAACATCTGTTGGCACAGTGTACCACTACACACCACAAAAGTGACACAACACCCTACTTTCCTTATGAGAAATGGTTAAATCACCATCTGCTTACTTCTTTGTAGCTGTCAGAGAGCTTCCTTTTAGGACTAAAAGATGTGAGCTCACTAGATGTTACAGTTTATAGGAAAACTTTAAACAAATTAATCATTTTAGAAATTTTCTGTTATGAGCCTTCTGGCTTTGTATGTTCAATAACATTATTCTTTAAGTATGCTTGCCAACATCGTTCTTAAATCCTTCCTATTAATCTTAAATAATTCTCATTAACAAGAGAACAGAACAAAATCCTTTTATTGCATTTTAAAGCTGCCATACCATGGTGCTGTCCACATGTTCTTTTAAAGGGAAAAGATGGCTACATATCTATTTTTAGAGTACTTTCCAGATTGCAAAGGATTTCAGTCTTTAAAAAAATAGTAGTTATGCTAGTGTACCTTGAACTGCAAGAAGTTGTTCTTCTGTTGTCCAACGGGCATTGATTTTTTGATTTGACTATTAAGAGAGAAAGAGAATGATAGAGCACATTCCAAGATGTTAAGTGTCTGAAAACTACAAAAGAGAATTTCAGCCATAAACACCACCTTTCAACTCTACAACCAGGATCTGCACTGACTAATTCAGTAGCTCTAATGTTTTTATAAGGGATCTGTGAGAATTCTCAGAGTTAGGAGAGGAAGTTGCCGTAGACTGAGCCAGACCATTGGTCCATCAGCTCAAAATTGTCAACGCTGGGTTTCAGACAGAAATCTTTCCCAGCCCTACCTGAAGAGATTGAATTGGGTGCCCTCTGCATGTAAAACATGTGGTCTACTACTGAGCTATAGCCTTTCCTTCTATCTGGATAGGAGTTGCCCCCATTCTTTTCAATGCAGAGAACTGTTTTATATTTACATATAACCTATAAGCATGGTGCATTCCAATGCTGCAGAGAATGAAAAACAACATGCCCTTCACTGGGATTAGTATGTGCACTGGAGTCCCTTGAAATGCAACTAGGGACTGCAATCATAAGCAGTAGCATAATCTGGTTGCTGGGGAACATGGGCGGGGAGGATGCTTTTGCAGTCATGTCCTGCTTATGGATTTCCTGTGAGCAGCTGGTTGGCCACTGTATGAACCGAATGCTGGTCAAGATGGATCGTTGGACTGATCCAGCAGGGCAAAAGTATAATGCTCCTCTGTAGTATATATAGGTTTCTGATTATAAGTCATGTTTAAGGGGATTTTTTGCACATAACACAAAATCATGTTTTAATATAATATTATATAATAAATATATTATTATTATTATTATTATTATTATTATTATTATTATATGTGCCATGTATGAAATGCTGTTAATGTAAGGTGGTGATTTCATACTTTGTATATTTATTTTTTAAAGTGCATTCCAGTTAATGTAGGTTCTTTTTGTATTAGCTTTATTGACCATTTTAAGCAAATTTGGTTTAAACTTCACAGGTGAAAACACCTTTAGAATGTATTCCAATGCCTTGATAAGCCATAAGTAACTTGCAGCACGACAAATACAATACTAATAATTCATTTACATTTCAGTGACTCACCTCAGGAGGTTTGAATTCTTCTATCCCACCTTCAATTTTCTGCTTAAGTGCACTGTTTACTTGTTTAGCATTCTGAACCTTGTCCAACAAACAACAAAACCAGGAATGAAAATTAGCTTACAGAAATTTATATATATACACTAAGTCACTAGCTGGAAAGTCAAGCCAAACTCCCCAAGGCCAGTGAACCACTTCTGAAGAGATGAAACCCGCATGTAGAAGCCAAGCACCTCGTCTTCTTCCACACACTGAGCACAAACATGATTGGTACTTTGGGGGACTGTTTATGAGAGTTTGAACTGCCTGGATAGAGAGCTGGAGGGAACATTCTCATCTGCTCACTCAAGGCTGAGAACCTTGGCTACCTGCCTCAACTGTTGGAGGTGTCCTGAAAGCCAACTATCCCGTTGTTAGTTTCTGGTTATTAAGGGCTATGGAATAGGATCACCTCTCACTTCCCATGATTTTAGCATGCCTGTGCTATTTTGTTTTATAATGCCAGGAGGTCTGAATATACAAATGCATCTTTTCATTTAGGCATCCATATAACTATGAGTGTGAAATTATTCTGATAGAAGTATAGAAACAGGACTAGCATGACCTAGTAGTAGTGATGCCTTGCAACCCAAAGGAAAAAAAAAACACGTTTATTATTTACTATATGTATAGGCCAATTTCCCCATAGTTCAAAGGGATTGACATTTATTAAGCATCAAAATGTGATGCACAATCATAAAATACAATTAACGAAGTTCAAAACAAGATTAAAGATATAGTTAAATCATATATGAAGCCCCGTCTTAAAACTGACAAAGCAAGTTTACTTATATCTACATCTCTAGACACTTGGGAAAATCAAAAGCTCTTTCCCAGGAATCCTTTCTTGGTTGAGCAACCTTGGTTTTATTGGCACTTTGGGTTTTTTTTTAAAAAAAGAATAATTTTAATATAATGTTTCATTCTTTTTGTCTTTTTTTCACCATTCCAGAATCTGTCTAGATGTGGAACTTTGTATAAATGTTGTAAATAAATAAAGTCTTAGCTTAAGGTTTTCCAGTAGTGCTTTAGAACACAGTTCATGAATTGACTTTTATTAATCAGGGCTAAACACACTAAGGGCTGAATTTAATCTACAATAACACTGTTTTGGCAATGTTTTGGTTTAACGGTGTTATTGTTAAAGAACTCAGAATGGGGAAATAAATAATAATCTAAAAAAAATAAGCAAAAAGCAAAATAGTTTACTGAAATACCTGTCGCTTCAGCGAGATCAATTCCATATCCAGCTGCCTAAGAAGTGTGTTGGCTGCATTGGGACTACAAGAAACTGCTACTACATCTTCTTGAGTTAGGTACATGCCTTTGGGAGGACGGCATTTAGAACGCTGGGAGTGATGACGATGTTGTAAACTCTGATATTCTCTTCTACCCAATCCTATTTTGCTGGACTGAACAGGCTGCTCACTATTTCCCTGCAATGTTCAAAAAGGTAAGAAATAATTAAGCACCACAGTTTTTTTAAAAAAAGTATCAGTTCTACAGCTTTAGAAAAAGAAAAGCAAGCCATTATTGATTATATTGCTTATCATAAGCAATGACTGTCACCTGCCTGTTTCTAATGAAGGTGCTGGAACCACTCATCTGATTCACACAAACAAGACATCATGTGAAAGTCCCTATCATTAGACCAGGGATGGGCAACTTTGGGAGGGTCCAGGGGCCATTTTTTCTCCACGGACTGCACTCTGTGGGAAACCACACACTCCATGGGGCGACCACAGAAAAAAATGCATTTTTGCCATCAAAATTCAGTAGCAAACCAGTACAGTGTGCCACAAGGCTCAAGTTTAGCTTGTTCTGACGCTAAATTTGAGCCTTTTAATGCTCGGAAGCATTAAAGCCAACATTTTAAAGCCATTCTTTTACCGCACAGTAGGGACTGCCTTGGGGGGGCAGTGGGGGGCATGCGACTGATTTAGACCATGGACATACAATTTAAACTGAAAGTTGCTTGCTTAGCATTTCTGTTCTAAGATCTCAATGTTTCTCACAATCCAAGACTACTGAGAATATATCTAATGGGTTGCAGAGAGAAGGTGGACAAGAGATATCTGGCAAAATTTCAAGAACTAGAAGGACAACTGCACATTACTTCAAGCAACACTTAACAGTACTTCTAGCCTTCCTAATTTCTCCCCCATCCATCCTCCATCACTGTAGCCCATGCCAAAAATGTATTTTACAAAATCTCTTAAGGTATCATAATGAAAAACTATTCAAGTCAAGTAAATCCACACATGTATTTGCATGAATTTTATTATGAACAACAACAACAACAGATTTGTAGCATGACATCTGGTTTAGTAGCAAACATTATATGTAGCACTTTCTTACTTGGTGGCTTGCATGCAAGATTGCCATGTTTGGAAATAAATAGGCTGACCATATGAAAAGGAGGACAGGGCTCATGTAACTTTAACAGTTGAAGAGAAAAGGGAATTTCAGCCAGTGTCATTTGTATGCAATTAGTTCCTGGTGATATTCCCTCTTTATCACAACAGTTAAAAGTGCAGGCACTATACTAGAGTGTCCATATACAAAAGAAGGCAGGGCCCCTGCAACTTTAACTGTTGTGATGAAGAGGGAATTTCACCAGGAACTAATTGCAAAGAAATTACACTGGCTGAAATTCCCTTTTCTCTACAACTGTTAAAGTTACATGAGCCCTGTCCTCCTTTTCATATGGTCAGCCTAGATATAAACAACTTTGGGTCAAATTCTTCCTCAGCCATAATACTCTCTAGGTGGCCAGGGGCAAGTCACTATTTCTCAAGCCAAGCTACTTCCTAATGTTGTTGTGACTGTAAGCATTCTATTAAATAAAAAAATACTATGCAGAAAAAAACATATAGGCTGGTTTTGCACGACACATTAGGCAAAGGGGTGGGGGGAAGCAACCGTCAGTTGTGTTGCTTATTGTGTCATGTGGAGGGTTACACACCATGCACACACAACTGACGGTACGCTATTCCGCCCAATTAAGCAACAGAGAGAAACAACAGGCTTTTACGTTTAGCTGGAAGCCTGTTGTTTAAAGTGTTGTCCGAAACCAACCCCCCTCTCTCCGTGGACTATTCCACTTGGTCATAAGAGTTCTGCCGGCCGGAGCAGCTGAAAACTTCCGGCTGCTCTGATACAGCCAGCAGAATTTGTGGTGCATGCTGGGATATGGCTGGAGGACTGAGGGAGGGGGAGGGAGGATATGCTGCAGCCAAGATGGACGCTGGAACTTTCAGCCGCTCAACGGACGGCAGAGCAATGTGTCATGTGGGGAGCACCGCCTACCTAATGCACGGTCAGTACACTATCTCCCCCTCCATTGCCTAATGTGTTGTGCGAAACTAGTCATACTGTCTAGCTTGCACTAGAGTACTGTTACAGTTTTTTCAACATACATAAACACATTTTCTCTTTTCACTTGTGTACTGCTTAGTTTAATCTGTTTCCCTTTTCTTTTTAAATTACATTTTGATCCTACCCTTACTCCAAGTAGTTTAAAGTCATGAACGTGTATCATTTTATCCTCATAACACCTCTGTGAAGTAGGTTACTGTTGTATCCAAAAGAGAGGCAGTCAGTGCCCAAGATCACCAAATGCTGGCCCCAGTCCAATCCCCAGAAGCAGGGTATGACAAGTTAAAACCCATGGCTTCCAGCAATAAACTCTGCCCCTCTCTCCCCATGAAACTGATTAATTCCTACAGCATACAGATCTATACACTGAAGAATGCCAGTAACTGACGTGTGACCCATATAGGAACGGGTATGCATGTTTGTACCAGATCTCCATATCCCAATGAAGACCAGAAGGAGATCTTTCACTTGTCAGAAATGTCAAGGTGATACATGCGAGTTAGTAAACTGGCTTGCAATGACTCTAGCAAATATCATGGTTATTCCCTCCATCACCACATAGCTTCTGACCAGTGAATGGGTCCTCCCTGCTGCCCTTCTAATGACAGAAGTCTAGCAAAGCGCTTCTAGGCATAGGTTGTAATGAGCAAGAGACTCATCTGCACACGAGCACTCCCTGTCCTCCATGTGGAAAAGCAACATTGTGGCTTACGGTTCCTCCTCTTTCTGTGAGCTAAAATACTGACTTTGTGTGACTACCACCAGCCAAAGCAAACACACATTAGTACTAGAAAAGTACAAAAGTTACAATCCATCAAGGCTGCATTCACCAAAACCTGTTAACCAGCAACTTCGCTAGCTGTATTCCATCACTGTCAACTGAAAGCTGGTATAAGCCAGTTACATGAATAATATAGTTATTGCAGTTTAACTGTTCATTACCTCTTTTTTAGTTTCCTTTTTGGGATCATAATCACTATCATTTCCATCCATTGGGTGAGTTTCTTCTACATCATCATCGCTGAGGATAGAAAGAGATTAGTGGACTTGCTTTCTTTCCCTATCTTTTATTTATCTCCAACATTTACTTTTATCCTAACTGTAAATAATTGCTTTTATTTGTATTTTGCATAATAAATATTCACTATAAGATGTCTAAATGCAAGTTTTTAACAACAGGTTTAACAGACAGATTCAAATGGAATTAAGGCAATGAATGTTGTAAACATGCAACCAAGAAACATTAAAATCCCAAGTCTGAATAGTATCAATACCAGATTTACAGTGCAATCCTATGCATGTCTACTCAGAAGTAAGTCCTATCATGTTGGATGGGGCTCACTCCCATGAAAGTAGGTATAGGATTGCAGCTTTAAAGCATTTATGGCAGGGAAAAAACAGTTTTAAGAAATATATCCACACACTGAATATACTAAAGTATTTCCTCCCCTTTATTTAAAGTATGTGTTTATTGCCCCTCATAAAATCTTATTCCAGGGCAGTTACTTTTTTATTTTTTAAAGCATACTAGTTTAATAATATACTTTACAAAAAGTTTCAATTAAATGTTTTGTTCTATACAAGAAGTCCAGCTCTGGGTTTATTAAACATAGAAACCAGAGACTTCATATCCTATTCCCTTTCTTTTACATGTTAACAGAAGGCATTCATTCTGCAGTGTGGTATGGAACTACAGAAGGAAAAATAGAAGGTGCTACAGCTAGGAAAGCTGCTTTGGAGAGGAAAAAGGTAACCACTTGGCCCCTACCACAAGCACTGTGCTTTTCCCTTGCCTCATAAAACTTTGCATAAAACAAGGTAAGAGTTGCAATCAGTAATATTATTAGTGTGTGCATGGGGGGGGGGGGGGCAACTTGCTTTTACCTGAATCTGAGGACAACATAAGAAGAGCCCTGCTGGATCAGACCAAGGGTCCATCTAGTCCAGAATTCTGTTCACACTGGTCAACCAGCTATCGACAGGAAACCAACAAGCAGGACAGGTTCTGGGTGAGGAACATGAGTAGTTTCCCCACTAGCAGTCCCCGACTGCAGTAACACAAAGGGTAGGATCCAACGGTGCTCTACTGCAGGCAGCCAGCACTGCCGATCCTGGCACGCAAGCAGCCAGCACCAACAAGCATGCAGCCCCTACTACTGGCAGTGTGTGTGTGTGGGGGGGGGGGGGGCAACTTGCTTTTACCTGAATCTGAGGACAACATAAGAAGAGCCATGCTGGATCTGACCAAGGGTCTGTCTAGTCCAGCACCCTGTTCCCAAAGTGGCCAACCAGCTGTCAGTCAGGAACCCACAAGCACGACACGAGTGCAACAGCTGCCTCAGATACTGGCAGTAATATTATAGCCATCAGGACCAGTAGCCATTAATAGCCTTCTCCTCTAGGAATGTATCCAACCTCCTTTTAAAGCCATCCAAATTGGTGGCCATCACTATATCTTGTGGTAGTGAAATCTATAGTTTAAATATGCACTTTATGAAGAAGTACTTCCATTTAGTCGTCCTGAATCTCCCACCATCTCCCATTCCAGCTACATGGGATGACCCCAGTTTCTAGTATTATGAAAGAGGGAGAAAAATGTCTCCCTATCCACATTTTAGTTGCCCTTTTCTGCACTTCTTCCAGCTCTACAATTTTTTTTTATTATTATTTATGTGTGGTTACCAGAACTGTAGAACTGCTTCCAGGGACAAGCCCACAAACTACTGAAAATGCAAGTTTCTGGAAAGGGCAGGTCACGCTTCCCAGAAACTAGCATTTTCGGTTGTTTGAGTGCTTTCCCCAAAAAGTGCTATATTGCTGCAGCCAGCAGGAGGAGCCAAGTGCACGGCAGCAACAAGGCCAGCTGCACCCATACTGGACCACTGGTGCTGGCCACTAGTGGTAGGACACTTTTGGATCCTACCCAAAATTTCTGCTTTTAAAGCTATAAAAATGCTGTAGCTACACCTTCAGAAAAACAGGCTTTAGAAATCCCAGTTCAACTAAATAGGGAAGTATAGCAATAGTGTAAAACACAACTGTTGATCACAATATATCACAATCACAGAAATTTGCAATTTTCTGTGCATACATGTACTGGGAAGATGTACACCCTCTATATTTCACTAATTTTCAATGAAACTATTTTCAATGTTTCTACACATAAATGTTTTTTGGACATACATGCATAATTTTAAATAGCTCTCAATTACTGCATTGGGTGGAAATCCCAATTTGTTTTATTCCTTTCTGCAGAAGTTCAGAAAATTCACTCCAGCAGTTTTCTATAGCAGAGGAATCACGTGTGTGTGTGTGTGTGCCTGCATGCACACTCATGACAGAGAACTCTAGGTTCTGCGTGCTGCAGCTGGAAAATAATTTTGTTTGTTTGTTGGTCGTGTCTATAAGAATACAGAAGTGACTACTATTACAATTCTGGTAATCCCGGTTACAATAACATGAAATGGAAGGTTTCTCCCAGACGCACCAACAAATTTCACAACTGCCTAGCACTAGCAGAGAAACAATAGCATGGAATAACATGGCTTGTATTAAAAATTAATACATAATAATGTAAAAGAAAAATAAACAAAATATGAAGAAAAAGATATCTATATATGAGCAAGCTGCTATTTTTTAAAAGATGCTGTGTTGCTTTACCTGTCACCTTGATTATTTCTGTTAGCCAGCTTCCTAGCTTGGCGGTCCATTAAACTTGTTCTAGAACGGGTTTTCTTCCAGGAGTAGTAATATTTTACAAGGCTTGCAATCGTCTTGTCTGGAAGCTAAAACATACCAACACAGTATGTAGCATTTATGCTATGAATGAATTAAGGTGGCTCGTTGCCTTTTCTCCATTTATACAGATTCGAGTCAACATTTTAAGCTAACAAAACCGGGTATTCAGACCTTCACACACACACACACACACACACACACACACACACACACACACACACAGAGCCCATGATGCCACTATAGCTTTTGTTTGCAAATTAAAAATGGAAATGTGTTCAAAATCATAAAATGGAGGTTGCTTACCTGTAACCGTAGTTCTTCGAGTGGTCATCTGTGCAGTCACACACTATGGGCTCGCACCGGCGCTGAGCCTCGATCAGGAGAAACTTCTATAGCCTAGACTCTTTTGGCGGGAACCCCTCCCCCCACCGCCCCATCGTGCATGCTCGGATTCCCGCCTACCTCAGTTCTGTGAGACCGTGATTGCCTCGCGAACGAGATAGTGAAAGAACAAGAAATTTACAACGAGATAGAATGTGTAACTAATACATGTGCAATAGTTTACCCTATGACCTGGCGTAATCAGCGAGGCCATGAGGGGACAGTGAGTGGGTTGTGTGAATGCACAGATGACCACTCGAAGAACTACGGTTACAGGTAAGCAGCCTCCATTTCTTCTTCGTGGTCTCTGTGCATCACACACTATGGGCGATTAATCAGCAGACAACTTACCGGTGGAGGGTAGGCCCGCTGATGTCTCATTGGAAAATAGCAGACAGGACAGAGCGACCAAAAGAGGAGTCTGTCCTGGCTCTCACGTCTAGTTTGTAGTGTCTAACAAAGGTTGAAGCATTTGACCAAGTCGCCGCTCTGCAGATCTCTGGAAGGGAGATACCTTGGCTTGCGGCAGTAGATGACGAAAGCGCCCTAGTAGAATGAGCTTTTAAGGTTTCTGGTTGTTCTCTGCCGGAGAGTTGGTAGGCTAAGCCGATAGCTTGAACTATCCAACGCGCAAAACATTGTGTAGATACAGGTTGGCCCTTCTCTTTCCCGCCATAGCAGACGAATAGTCTAGGCAATTGTTGGAAGGTGGCAGACCGGGATTTGTAGAAGGCTAGTGCCCGGCGAACATCTAAGGAGTGGAGCTTTGTGCTGAGAGGGTCAGCTGGTGCGGTGAAAAAAGTAGGCAGTACTATGTCCTGATTGAGATGAAAAGATGACACTACCTTTGGTAAGAAGGAAGGGTCTGGTCTGAGGACCACTCTATCGCTAAAAAATTGAGTATATGGTGGGTCGATCCGAAGGCCACAGAGCTCGGAGCTTCTCCTTGCCGATGTGATAGCAACCAAGAATGCCACTTTCAGAGTTAGTAACCTAATGTCCACTGTAGCCAGTGGTTCAAAGGGTTTTGCGCTTAGTGTTGCTAGGACTAAAGATAGGCTCCACTGAGGTATGAGTGATCGGACCGGGGGATGAATGTTCTGCAGGCCTTTAAGGAAACATTTTGTCATCGGGTGAGAAAACACCGAGAAGTGCTGGAGCAAGTCGTGATTGCTAGAGATAGCGGCTAGGTAGACCCTTACGGAGGAGGTCTTCAGCCCTTTCTCATGGAGAGATTGTAGAAAGAGGAGGACTTCCTGAATTGGGCAAGTTTTTGGATTATTGCCCCTCGGTAACGTAAAGTCAGTGAACTTTTTCCACTTTCTGGCGTAAGAGTTCCTTGTACTAGGTCTACGGACCTCTTGTAGGATGGCCTGGAGGGACGGGGGCAAGTCTAAGTCCTGCCACCTGGTCGTATGCGCCACGCTGTCAAGCATAGTTGCTTGAGATCTGGGTGTTGGACAAGGCCCCGGTCCTTGGAGAGTAGGTCCGGCCGTAGGGGTAGGTGCCAGTAGTCCCCGTTGGTCAGTCTCAGTAAAGGCGTGAACCACGCTTGACGTGGCCACCACGGGGCTATCAGGATCGTGTTGGCATGGCAACGGGAGATTCTTGTTATGACTTTGGCAATTAGCGGAAAGGGTGGAAACGCGTAGAGGAGTCCTCTCGGCCAGCGCATATTGAATGCATCTCCTAGTGAGAGGTTGACCAGCCCCACTCTGGAGCAGTAGGCGGTGCAGACAGCATTTTCTTGGGTCGCAAACAGGTCCATCAGAGGCGTCCCCCAGCGATGGAACAGGAGATTGACGACGATATGGGAGAGTGCCCATTCATGTGTGGTGTGAAACTGTCTGCTGAGGAGATCGGCGTGGATATTCTGAGTTCCTGCGATGTGCATTGCTGACAAGTAGATGTCGTTCTTGACGGTCCAGTGGAAAATCTCCAGGGTCAGGACGAGGAGGGGTGGCGAACGTGTGCCCCCTTCCTTGTTGATATACCACACGACGGTGTTGTTGTCGGAGATGACCCGCACATGGTGGTGTTGGAGATGCCACTGAAATGCATGCAGTGCTTTCTTTACAGCCAATAACTCGAGCATATTGATATGGAGGGTTCTTTCCCTTAGGGACCATCTGCCCTGGATTGTCAAGTGGTCGCAGTGGGCTCCCCAACCGAGAAGGGAAGCGTCTGATGTTAGGAGACGGGATGGGACGGAGTTCACGAAGGGCATGCCCCCTGTTAGGTTGCGCAGGTTGGTCCACCACTCGATATCTGGCAGCAGTCTCTTTGGGAGCGACAGTCTGATCTTCCTCGGATTGTCGGTGGGAAGGTAGTGGTCCAAAAAGAACTGTTGCGCTGTCCGCATGTGCATCCTTGCCCATCAAACGACGTAGACTGATGACGCCATGAGCCCCAACAGCTTCAGGAGGGTGAGGGCCATTAGACGGGTGGAACACATGACATGTACAGCTAGGCGCTGAATTGCCAGAGCGCGTTCTAATGGAAGAAATGCTGTGCCTAGTGGGGAATTGAGAAGGACTCCGATGAATTGTATCTCTTGCGTTGGTACAAAGATGGACTTGTCTCTGTTGACTAGCAGCCCCAACTTACAGAGCAGCCGTCTGGTCGTTCCGATATCGTGTTCTGCTTGAGACCTGGACAGGGAGACAATTAGCCAATCGTCTAGATACGGGTAGATCTCTATTCCGGAAGTTCTCAAGAAGGCGCATGCTGCGCTCGTGCACTTCGTGAAGACCCGGGGGGCCGTTTTGAGGCCAAAGGGAAGGACTGTAAACTGATAAGTGTGGGGCCCTATTGTGAACATGAGGTAGCATTGATGCGGTTTGTAGATGCTGATATGGAAGTACGCATCCTTGAGGTCAGTAGGGTGAACCAACGGTTCTGCCTTAGCAGGGGAAGCACTGTCGCCAAGGTGATCATGCGGAATTTCTTGGTTTGGATGAATGTGTTGAGGTTCCGCAGGTCCATAATGGGGCGTAAGCCTCCGTCTCTTTTTGGAACGGTGAAATAGCGGGAATAGAAGCCGCTGTGTAAGTTTGAATTGTGGACAGGAGTAATAGCTCCCTTTCGGAGGAGGCTGTCTACCTCTTCCAACAACACGGTGGATGGTGGAGTGACCTGTGGTGGTCAGGGGGGAGGGTGAGAAATAAATTCTATGTGATATCCGCTCCTGATAATGTTCAAGACCCACTTGTCTGATGTTATCGTGTTCCAGGCCTGGTAGAAATATCTTAGTCGGGTGCCGAAACGTATATCTGTGGAGGTACCGTCCGGGATGCAGTCAAAGTCGCCGCTTTTGCGTCTGGTCCGTCCTATTGCGCTGCGTGCGGAAACGTGGCTGTTGGTAGCTTCGTTTTTGAGGGGCAGTTGTAGCGGCACCATGTTGTTGGTAACGCTGCGAGCAATTTGTGAATTGGCGCGGAGGATACGATGGTGGGCGAGTCCAGAGACGGGAGTGGAAGGACTGTGTTGATGTATTAGGGTAGAACCCCATTTTTTTGGCAGTTGTTTTCGCCTTCTGGATCGTGTCCATTGCTGTATCCGTCGTCGTGTGGAACAGGCCGTCACCATCAAAAGGCAAGTCCTCAATACGCGATTTCGATTCCAGTGGAAGATTGGATGATCGGAGCCACGCATGTCGTCTGAGTGAGATGGAACCAATCATTGCTTTGGACAGGCAATCCATTTGGTGCCTGGAAGTAGTAAGCTCTTTTTGCCAACCCAGTGGCTTCTGCCTGGAAGACTTGAGCAAGCTCCTTCTTGTCGTCAGGCAAATAAGCGATGAGGGAAGCCATCTTTTCCCATAGAAACAGGTGATATCTGGCCATCATGGCCTGGTAATTTGTGATTTTCATCGACAGGGCAGTAGATGAATATATACGTCTTCCGAAAGCATCCAGCTTTCGTCCCTCCTTGTCCGTTGGTGTGCAGTGAGTTCCAGAAGACCTACCCTGCGCCGACTCTACGATGACAGAGTTGGGCTTCGGGTGAGTGAACAGGAAACTGGCATCTTTTTCTTGCAGTTTGTATAATGCATCGAGTCTCTTCGACACTGCCCCCATGGTTGACGGGGTTTTCCATGACTCCTGTTTGGTTTGCAGTAGTGTCGGGATCAGTGGCATGGCAAGAGCCTTGGCCATATCCGGGTGTATTACATCAAAGACTGAATCGATGCACTGCTCTGCTGGTTGTTGTAAATCGACGCCGAGTGACTGCGCCATACGCATCATCTGCTCTGTGAAGTTTCCTGTTTCTATGGTCGGGGAGGCGCACTTCTTCATGCCTACCGCTTCATCAGGTGAAGGCTCTGACGGTGGTGCCAAGACAACTGACGATCAGTCGGACTCATAGTCCTCTGCGGATTGGGGCGACGACGGAGTTGGGACGTCGACAGTTCGGATCGGTACCGATGGTGTCCGTTGCGGAGATTCTGCCGGTGGAGCAGATAGCGATGCCAAAGGTGGGGCACGTGGAGGAATTGGTGGGACAAAGACTTTGTTGGTCTGCAGCCTTTCCCCCGTGTAGGGGTCAAATTTGTAAGTAGTGCATCTTGGTTCTGCTAAGTCCCTGCCTCTGTCATGGCTGGAGCGGGAAGCCCAGGAACGCGGCGACCAGTCGGTATAGCGGTCCCAGTCTCGCATTGGGGTTGGAGAGCAAGATCGGTACCGATGTTGTGGCGATGGCCTCGGCGGTGTCGGAGATCGGTACCAATGGTGTGGTGACGTCCTCGGAGGCTGCGGCGTAGGTATCAATCGCGATAATGGCTCCGGTGAGATCGGGGCATTCTCATTCGAGAGAGGTCGGGGGTAGAGCACATGTGCCAGCGGCTCTTCAAAGATCCCGGTCTCGCGGAGAGGCTGGAATCGTTCTAGAGGAGCGATTGGTGTCCGATGGCGGTTCGGTACCGACAGGGGGGCCGGTAGCGAGGTGGATGCCGATGGTGTCGGGCGAGTGACCGGTATCAATATCGACGCCAACGGGGACGAAGCAAGCCGTGCCATCGGTACCGGAGATCTCATCGGTACCGAGGCAGGCTTTGTCGGTACCGGGTGGCTCGGTACCGAAGAGCCAGAACTCTGTCGTTGAGGACTCTTGCAAGTCTTCTTGGACTTGTCGGAGTGGTGGGCTTTATGTTTCCTCTTACGAAGGCACTCCTTCGGAGGTGCAGGCGGTTTCTTGGGCTTTTTAGCCTTGAGTTCAGAGGCCCGGCCTCCCAAATGTGATGCCTGGTCTGCCGAGGCCGAAGCCCGGTCTGCCAAGGGGGCCCGGTCTGCCGAGGCCGATGCCTGGTCAGCTGATGCCGAGGCCCGGTCCACCGATGTCGAGGCCCGGTCCGTCGATGTCGAGCGGTCCTTCGGTGGCGCTTTCCCCCTCGAGGAGTCTTTCGACCGCGGAATGGCGGGTGCCTTAGGTGGTAGGGGAGGCTTGGTGGGGGCATCCACCGCTTGTAGTGCCCGACTCCAGAGCAAGGGCAGCAGACGATCCGCCCGGTTTTTTCGAGTCTGCCTGGAAAACGCTAGGCAGTGGGCACAGGTCTCCACCACATGAGTCTCCCCGAGACAAAGGAGGCACAGGGAGTGGCCATCGGAGAGCGTAAGTTTCGCTCGACAGGTGGTACAAGTCTTAAAAAGAGGAGACTGAGACATATTGTACCAACAAGAACTCAACAACGAAAGTTAGAGAGAGAGAGAGAGAGAGAGAGAGAGGTAAGTATGAGTATATATATATATATATATATATATATATTAATAGACAAAAGAAAGGCCGGAGACGACGAGAAGAAGGAGAAAAACGAAGAGGAAAAGGAAGGAAAAGGAAACGTTATAGTCTAAGCTAATATAATACGAACAAAGTTCTCCAGAAGACTCCCGTGAGGCTATCAGCACGGCGGTCGAAAAAGAACTGAGGTAGGTGGGAACCTGAGCATGCGCGATAGGGCGGTGGGGGGAGGGGGGAGGGGTTCCCGCCAAAAGAATCTAGGCTATAGAAGTTTCTCCCGATCGAGGCTCGGTGCCGGCGCGAGCCCATAGTGTGTGATGCACAGAGACCACGAAGAAGAATGTGCACTTCCCAATTTTAATAAAAGTTTATGCTGCAAAAATAGACATGCATTTAAAAACATTTGTTGTGGTTACATTTGTTCATAATCATAAATGTAGATCAGCTTTCCTCAATATGGTGCTAAACTGGCTAGGATTGATGATCCAACACATCTGAAGGGCATCAGGTTGAGGAAGGCTGATGTAGATGCTCCTGAGAATTAAAGAAAGGCTATACTGAGATTTATTTTTAATCGCAATTCCATCCTCAGAATGACCATAATGGAAGAGTTTGGGATGCAACAGCTCTCCTGTCATGCTAGGACTACTTGTTTCAGCCACTGCTGCCTGAGTCACTCAAGAGGAGAAAGTACTGAAGTCGCTTCAGCCTAGAGGACAGAACAGATGCTGCTTCCACAGTGGAAAAAGATAAATGAAGACACACTCTTGCCCCTTAAGGCATGTGCACTGCAGGGACTTTCTCAGTGAGGGGAGGTTTGGGAACCTGTTTTTCCTTTATTTCTAAGAAGTTCAGAGATGTTTCTCTGGGTATGTATGGAACACATGCACACACCTGCACACAGACCACAAAAAAGAAACATCTTCATGCTAACCCCTTTGGAGTAGGAACAATGTAACTATGATGTGGCTACCTATTGACTGGCTTTCTGAGGCAAAGCAACATTAGTCTAAACATTACCTTACCATTTGTTGGATTCTGTGAAAGCTTTTCCCATGGAAACTGAAGGCTTGTTCAAAGAGGACTTTATCTTCAACCGTCCACTCATCCGGAAAAGGAGTAAAATTCGGGAGATCCGCAAGGGACTTCTCAATGTTGTGCTTATGCCAGAATAACATGCCAAGTGCCTTTAAAAAAAGTCCATCATTTGTATCATGATACACCTTACTAGCCTCTAACACAGTTTTATGTCATCTTGAGTTACAGCAAGTGTCTTTCTCAAATGAGATGCTCGTTTCGGTTGTGTTTCCTTTAGGCTTACACCGTACACAACTCAAGATTTAATGTTTAGGGGCAAGAGCTTCTTTTAAAACAAGAAACTGTGGTTTCACAATTTCTGTTTAAATATTCAGTAGGTTTTGCACAGAAGTTGCCAGTACATTGTTGATCAGTACCCATAGCACTAAAATGTAAAATCTATGTTGAAACAATTGCACTGCTTCCCAATTAGTTTCCAGGTGCAATTCAGAGTGCCTTACCTGCTGAAGGAATCACCCAAGGCCCTACTTCTTGTTCAACTGCTTCCGGAAGCTAGGTTAGTTGTAACCAGAAATAGGGTATTTTTGCTGGTGACTCTGTTATTAATGAACTCCTTTCTTGGGGAGGACTGACTGGCCCCATTACACCTCTCCACTCAGAAACAGGTTAAAACTACTGTTTTTCAGATTCTTTTGGAGGGAATGGTAGCATAAGCTAGCTGCATGCTTTTCTCCTCGCCATATTTAAAAAGAATATTTTGATGGTCTTGTTATTTTTAAATTGTTATGTATTTTATTATGTTGTAGGCCACTGGGACAAACATGGTGGGATATAGTTTTTTTTTAAATAAATAATTGTGTTGTACTAATTTATTTTATTCATCTCTTACCTGTTCCACATTGTAGCCATGTTTTTCCTTTGCTATTGCAATGTATTCATCCACTGTGTAACAAAGGAATGCCAGAATTATTTATTTCCATACAGTTACAGTGGAAAAGCAGTTTAGGATAATTGATTTCAAGTATCAGACAACACATTTAGCTACTTTCGTTTAAAAAAAGCACCCTAAGTCAGGTTCATCTTCTATTACACATAAATCCATCCACTAAAATATATATTTGTGCTCACGTTAATAAGAGTTGTTTTAAAAAAATTGGGAGATATTCCAGAGATTCTCTAAGAAAACAAAATAGCTGTCAACTAAGGTTGCAGTTCTACACAGTTAGGCACTTTTGTCCAATTGAAATAAATAAATATAAGCAACTCAGATATAAGTAGAAGGCTGCCCTGTTTCAATTTCCATCATATTCAAAGGCCAGATCCATCTCTGAGAGAAACAGGACCTTCTGGATTCCTGTACCATAACCTTTGAACACTTTTTCACAACCTGTGCACTTGGCTTTATCCCTTCTGGCATTTTGCAAACAGGTTAAGACCTGTTTTAGTGTGTCTTTGTTTGACTTGCTGCTGAATTTTTTTCTTTGTTGTTTTAACTTCAAGTTATTGTAAAACAGTATTGAAATCATTTCTGGATATCAAGGAGAATGTGAATCTAGCAAATAATCACTTTAATAAATCTTTAAAAGAAACAAGTTTGCTTTTCAAATCCAACGAGATATAGGGGATGTGGCAGGCTTAGCAGTACCTGATGGGAAATAGAAAGTGAGCATACACACTCTGGAGGATATACTTCAACTATGCATTGAAGTATGTAATGTGGAGATATATTGGCTCACTTGATGGCATTTCACCCAACTCTGCTGATTTTCAGGTCTGCAGGACATACATTTAAGCCTATTAGAAAATATTGAGACCCATCCAATAATCTGGGATATATTTGAGATGTGTTTCCATTGTCATATTACATTGGCTATGGCATGCTGCTCACTGTAAATGCAGATTTTAATAGAATGAAATTCCACAGTCACACTGCCAGGGGACTCTTCTCTTTTTGGTGTCTGGAAAACATAATTGCTGTGCTAGTTCTGAGGTCATGCGCCCATAAGTGCTTTTGAAGCATCCACAGATACAACAGACCCACTTGCTTCTGTTTGAAGTTGCCTTCTTAACCCAAATCTGCATTTTGTGTAAATAACTGCCTCATGAAAGAGAGAGTGGTGGATGATACAAGGCATTTGTCTTTTCTGCCACAATTCATGCCCTTGGAGTAAGGCTCCCAAGCAAATCGGGTACTTCTGATACTTCTCACAAATATATACCAGTACTTGTCTCTTGTACCCCAATACTTTCTACTCACCAACTCCTCTCTCTATTACTTTGGTTTTCAACTGACATCACACTTGCGAAGAGGTTAAGAATACTCTCTTCTCAACTGAGTGACTGGGTAGCAAGGAAAGAACTTGGGGAAGCAGCTATATATAGTAGAATGCAAGGACTCTAACTGAACACTTGAGCCTCTGGACAACAGAACATTCTCCAGTTACCAGGACACGGAAGAATGAACCATTAGCTATAACTACACAGGGGCTCTAGGTGTCCCTGTATAGTTATAGCTATACAGGGACATCTAGAGCAATAACAGCAATTGCATATGCATTCATGGGGGGATATGTCTATAAATGGCTATTAGTAATGATTGCTATACAGAATCACCAGATTCAGAGCAACTGGCTGGCCACAATGGGAAGCAGGATGCTGGATGCTTTGGTCCGAACCAGCAGTATTCTTCTTATGTTCAGTAAGTACAGTGTGTTGCTGCAGCATTTAATGTTAGTTGCTATGCTAAAGCTTTGCTCTACCACAGCACCTTTTGTAACGGATGGAGAATGTCTGTGTGAATGCTAACAGTATTGATACTTCTTTCTCTCTGCAACGTGAATTTATTGTTTACATGCAGGAATGCATTTTAACACCGCGCCAGGTGGGACTATTTTTGCTGGAAGCTGCCAGCTGTGTCCTGAAAGTTTAATAAAAATAAAGTCCCAGAATATGCCTGAATATTAAGCATTCACAATACTAACAGCAAAGAAAGACTTAATTTTCAAAAGGGGAACATGTGCAAGAATGTTTTAAAAAACAGCCAAGCAGCAAGATTTTTTAGTGGCACCTTGTCTAACTTGGGGAAATATTAAATGCAGAAGGCATTACATGCGTGATACTAGCCCTTTTCAGGTGTTCCCAATCTGGGTATAGCAAAAACACCAGGAAAAGGAGTGTACTAGCTCAGCCCACCCCATCATCCCCCTCTACACTTGGAGGGCACATGAACATAATGTTATAACCCCTACACTGGTTTCACATTAATCCCTACAAAGAACTGCTTTAGATGTAGCAACTTTAACATGTGGCGTGGCCCTTATACAGTACTATTGTTAGAATTTTACTTAATGTACCTCACAGAACTTACATTTGGCATCTGAAATACTATGATATGGAGACCATACAAGCATCCCTCCATTGTCTTTATCTGTGTATTTTGTAGCTCCTGGAAGAAAAATTACATTGTTCAATCTTTCAGAGAACACTTAATTCACAGACAGTAAAAACAAGTCACATATAAGTGTAGAACAGCACAGAGCCTACTGATCTTTATTTTGGAGATAGGATGTAATTAAGCAGGCCTGCTCTGTTCTTTATGTCTTGTTGTATTAGAACAGTCAGGGCTGAGATACAGTGGAATACTGGTTCAAGTAACACAGCCCATATTCACCCTAAGTTCTGTTTGAGAGGTAATGTGTGAAATATTATGTGAACAGAAGCTTTTCTTTTCAAAGATAAGCAACCTTGGTACAGCTCCCATGTGCTGAGGCTTCTTATCTATAACTGTACGGTTAGTCCTCATCTATATTAGAAGAGAATGTCTTTCGGTATAAACTCTGCCACAACGTCAGGGAATATATAATTAACTGCACATTGAACATTACATATGCACAAGCTGAAACTGGTGAAATTATCTACAGTTCATTCTTGACATGTCTAAGTACCTAAGTATGATTTGTAATTTGCAGTATTGATTAAGCCTAGTTATCTCTGTAATTGTAATTAATAATAAAATGTTGAAACAGAAAGAAATATTTGAATCTGAGGTACAATTGCACACCTCACCCACCTTCCTGTGAGGAACTACTGGGCTCCCTTACATTAATAAGACATTACTATTCACACCACTAAGTGCTGTGTGGGGTGCTTCTTGTGAAAGGAAGAGGCCACAAGTAGAAAAGTTAGGCTGGAAACCAAAGCCAATTGGCTGTAAAAGCTCTTTCAAAAGCAAAACTACCTCTGTTTATATGTATCAAGGGAAGACTATTCACCCCACCTCTGGGGAAGAAAGAACTATAGTTAGTTTTCACCATCATTAACAGAAATGCTACAGTGTGTGTGAGGTATAAATTTCCACTAACTCCAAACTTATCCTGTCAAATGAAAGATAACTTGTCTGAATGGAAATAAAGAGCCCAAGGATCACACATTAATTGGAAGAGCTAGAATATTGCAATTCACTTTCAAACAACTGGCTGCAAATAGGACACACTATCCTGCTAAATATGTGTTCCATTAGTGGGTGACAGTCAAGCTAGGAAGTTGGGCAAAGAGAAAGATGGTAGAAACAGTTCCGCTCCTCAGCAAATATCCCCTTAAAAGTGGTGATACAGTGGTAGCCTAGAAGCCTTCCATGATAGTTAGAGGGAAGAGATAGAAGAAACCTGCAGAAAGCAGCCCTGACATTCCTGAGACAAGACATGAATCAGCGAAACAGAGGCACTAGACTGTCAACCATGTCCTCAAGTGCCTGATCAAAGGAATAGCTCTGAAACAGGGAACAGTGCAGAGAGTAAGACAAGGTAATCATATGAAGAATTCCGATGCTAAGTAACATGGGTGATGAGATTTATTAAAGATGAAGTACTTCTTCCTTCCCAGGATGCAGAGATCCCAAGCTTGGATCATGGGTATTGGGACGGAGATTTCCAGCGTTCCATTCTTAATGGTATACTACCATATTTCCCAGTCTTTTCCATACATATTGATTTATGGTATTTTTGTCCCGCTCCTCAGCTAAAAAAAGCTTCCAAAGCAGCTGATGTATAAACAGCAAAACAAGAATGTCCCTGCCCACAGGCTTGCAATTACATATGCGACTGGATCCAGATTTAACCACAGTTAGAGTAGATCCACTGAAATAAATAAGGCTTAAGGTAGTCATGTCTAAAGTCTCATTGATTTAAACTGGTCTACCCTAAGTGTGATTAAGGCTCGATTCACACAACACTTTTATCTATGCACTGTGAAAACTCCACTCAACAGTGGAGTTTTTAGGAGGTACTCACCACACAACATGTTCCAATTCCACTGTTGTGTGAAAGTGAGCTACCGTGGAGTAGAGTAAAACTCAATGTGGCATTTGATTGACAGTTCCTCTGGCGTCTCTCCTCCCCCAGTCCTCCTGATGCTATTCCATCAGCCACTGCTGCAAAAAAACCCAATCCCAACAGCTCTCCTAGAGCAGCACTTCCTCCTTTGGCTGCTCTTGCCAGGGAACTCTGTAGCCAGTGGAGAAACCCCACTCAATTCAGCAAGGAACTCCACGGAGCCCTTCAGACAACACGGAACACAACGGTTGTGCAGGAATTCTCCTCTGCACAGCATGGATATTCAGGGTGGAGTGTTTTTCAAAAAAACTCCACCATGGGGTGTTTTCCCTCCAGACAATACATTTTCCAACGGTGGTGTTAACAATTCCACCGTGGAGTTCTAAACCACCGTTGAGAAATGTGTTGTCTGAACTGAGCCTAAGTCTGGATTCAAACCATGGTAAAGAACACAGGAAATATTTTAAAAATTGAAATAAAGAGTCGTAATGGGGACACATAGAAACTTCTACTTTGGATGAGCACTGATGTCTGCAACCTGAATTAAGAGCTAGAAGGATCCAACACCTCTAGAAAAGAGGGAAAATAAAGTCATTATTTACTGAGACTATTTGTCCATTGATGCTACCTTAATTCAATGCCTGCAGTCTATGTGACTTGTATAGAATACCAGACTTCTATTTTTGTAATTTAATAATAAATGAATAACTATATGGCTGGTACACAAGAATGGGAAGCAGAGCCCAACATAGCTTTGAATCGTATCACTCTAGCCAAGATAAAGTCAAAGAAGGGTGAGCTTGCAGAGACAGCTAAAGTCACCACTGCTGACAGATGGCAAGTTTCCCAGTGAGCAACAATTCTCACACACTCAATGAGGAAATCCAGGTCACATATGTGGATATTTTGGTTGCATGTTTCCCATAATGCCCTTTTAAGAAGGCCACTGTATTAAATAAACACAGCAGGCTGCTGGGCACATGTACTGCACTGTTTAATGCCAAGTTTCATATCTTCGGGGAGGAGAAAGATTAACTTTACTGGACTGCACATATGGTTTAAAATCAACAACTACCCAATATATTGCTGGGGAACATGGGTGAGAAGGGGCTGCATCTGGCTTGTGGGTCCCTAGTTGACAGCTGGTTGGCCACTGTGTGAACAGAGTGCTGGACTAGATGGACCCTTGGTCTGATTCAGCATGGCTCTTCTTATGTTCTTATTGCCCCTTTATAGTTTTGCATACAATTGATTGTGCTTCACTAACTATGCACTAAAGGATTTGCAAGAAATGTCAAACTCCTTTCTGACCAATTGTTGCTCAAGTGCTATTTGTTAACTTCCCCAGAGTACTTGTATTTAAGGGAAGGTTATATATTTTAAAATCAATACACAAAGAAATAAATTTGAAAGAGCAGGGCGGCCTTTTCATATACCCCTGGAAAATTATATGTAAATCATGGTAAACTATGCTGTTATCTAGAAGTGATACACTTGGATACACCATCAGGTTGATCCTAATCCTGCTACAAGTCTTTGACTAGTAGAAGCACCTTCCATATCTAATCAAATACTGATTTAATCCCACTGCAGTAAAATGTATTTTACTTCACAGGTAAACGGGAATTGTTGGTAAATTTCTGGTTTGCATTCTGTTTGTGCTCTGAAGCTATACACCATCAGCCTCTCAGGTCAGGGTTAGGTGACATTTCAGCCAGCATAGACAGGATGTCTCTCCAAGTGTAGATGTTTTGGCTTTTGACATCCCAGAGTGATTATCTGACAGTGAATGTGAGCAATGGAAGACCTAACTTGGGCTGCCTCTACACCAGACGTTTAAAGCTCTTTGAAGTCTCATTAAAATTTTTACCTCTACAAGAGTGGAGCGTAAATCGGGAGTTGAGGCGCTTTTTCTCTCTGATTATGCACATTATCGAATGCGCGTTAAATAGCGAGTTTTATTTTGCTTCGGCCGTTAAAGCGCATTTTGACTATGTGAACAAGCGATTCTCCGCATTAACGACTTGTAAAGCACATTTGAAACAACTGGTAAGGTCACCAGTTGAGTGCTCAATTACCTCCTGCATACAAGCATTTACGATAAAGCGCTTCCGCGATTATGCGCATAATCGGCTAACCAGGCGTCAAACGGAATCCATCTAGAGGGGGTCCTAGACATTTCTAGGAAACAATTTACTAGAAACTTCCAGGGGGAGCTAGGAGGAGGTCAGGATAAGCACTACATTGCAGGGAGAAGTCATTTGAGGAGAGAGACACAGATTCATACTCAGGAAGAGTCAGAGAAGAGACATTGGGATAGACCTGTAAAAACCCAGTCTGTGGATATGACATGAACAAGAAAATTATTTATAACTCAAGATAAAGGGGCCTACTATATTTTTCATATCTGGACAGCAAATAAGTTTATGAAAAGAGGAGTGTTTAATCATTTTTAAATACTTGTTCAGAATATATGAAACATTTTTTTCAATTATCTTTTAGAAGAAAAATCCTACTTGTGTCACTTTTGGTTTATGCAACCGGAACATATTTGTTGATGCTATGCTACAAAAAAGGGTAAGTGTGTGTGTGTGTGTGTGTGTGTGTGTGTGTGTAGGGATCCCCTTTGTTAAAGCAGGCAAGATTTAACAAGTATGAGAAAGTAGTCCCCTTTAACACTGTCTATATTACTTTTTATATGAATGATTAGAACAAGAGACAGCAGTTCTCATGAATATTTTCCCAGCCTGGGAACACACTAGACATAAACGTGGAGCTATTTACCAAAAATGTACATAAATATATCTCCATAAGCATTTAGTCAAGAAAACCCTTGGAGTGGTTGTCCAAATGACCAATAATCTGTCCGTAAGATTTTGTGATTGGGTCCCAAAACATTTGCAGAAGCCCTGTTGTGTCAATGCCAAAACTAAAAAGCTCTGTATGCACTTAATGTCATTTGTCCAGGTAAAATGTATAATGGATTTAATGCCTATCTCATGGCACCGCACAGCAGACATACCAGATTGGCTAGGCCAGAGGTAGGCCTGCAGGCACCAATGCATTTCTGGACACCTTTCTTGGCATCCACCAGGGTATTATATATTATTATTATTATTATTATTATTATTATTATTATTATTCACATTTTCTTCCTGGCAGCAGGGATTGCTGTGAAACAGGTTTCTGTTGGTGTTGAAAACTGTGCATTCAAAGGAATTATCTAGTGTGGAGGCTCAGACCCCACCCCCTTAGTGTTTTGAGCATATTACTTGTCCTTTGCCACACCTCCCATTGCAGCGATTTTGTGGAGATGCCCTGGAGAGTTTCTCAAATTGTCATATGAGCCCATGACCCAAAAATTTGCCTACCCCTGGGCTACAGAATTCTCCATACTTATTAATAGTCAGTCTGATACAGGATTGCTCTCAAGGAAGTTACTAGGAAAAGAGCTGCTTTCTTTATTTCCTTCAGCCTGCAACTTTAAAAGTTAATTTGCTGTTGTCTAATTTATTAATACTGTCATCTTTACTAACATCTGAAACACTCATCTTGTCCATCTGACCCACATAACAGGGACCCTAGAGCTAGTTGAGCTGGAAGAAAATCCTAAAACAAATGCTACTCAGGTAGTTTAAACACACACACACACACACACACACACACACACACACTAATATATCTCAGAACTAGGAGGCCAATTTAGGTCAACCCAGGCAAAGGAAAAAGGTACTACAAATCTTTGTCCAGTACCAAGACCAAGTGTGGCATTTCCTAAAGGTGGCAGAGTTAGAATATTTCAGTATGTTAGAATAAGAATGCTCTGGGCATAGGGACATCCCTTGTATGTTCAATTGTGCCTAGCAAAAAGATAAGAAGGGTCAAAAGGATAAAAAGGTAACTAAAAGTCTAGCATCTGGTCAGCCACAACTGGAGAGGATTAATTTAGAAAGACCTTTGTACTGATCATTAAAATAATTCTTGTGAGCATAGAATCATAGAATAGTAGAGTTGGAAGGGTCCCATAAGGCCACTGAGTCCAACACCCTGCTCAATGCAGGAATCCACTTTAAAGCATACCTGACAGATGGCTGTCCAGCTGCACCTTGAATGCCTCTAGTGTAGGAGAGCCCACTACCTCCCTAGGTAATTGGTTCCATTGTCATGCTGCTCCAACAGTCAGGAAGTTTTTCCTGAAGTCCAGCCGGAATCTGGCTTCCTGTAACTTGAGCCCATTATTCCATGTCCTGCACTCTGGGAAGAGATCCTGGCACTCAAGTATTTGAAGAGTGCTAGTATGTCTGCCCTCAGTCTTCTCTTCTCCAAGCTAACCATGCCCAGTTTTTTCAGTATCTCCTCATAGGGCTTTGTTTCCAGATCCCTGATCATCCTCGTTGCCCTCCTCTGAACCCCATCCAGCTTGTCTGCATTCTTCTTAGAGTGTGGTGCCCAGAACTGGACACAATACTCAAGATAAGGCATAAACAGAGGGGAAACAGTACCATGCGAGATTTGGAGTTATTCTTCTATTACTGCAGCCCAAAATAGCATTTTCTTTTTCTGCAGCCACATCACACTGTTGGCTCATATTCAGCTTGTGATCTACAACAATTCCAATCCTTCTATCTTGTAGTATTGCTGAGCCAAATATCCCCCATCTTGTAACTGTGCATTTGGTTTCTTTTTCCTAGGTGTAGAACTTGGTATTTATCCCTATTAAATTTCATTCTGTTGTTTTCAGCCCAGCGCTCCAGCCTATCAAGATCACTTTGAAGTTTGTTTCTGTCTTCCAGGGTATTAGCAATCCCACCCAATTTTGTGTCATCTGCAAATCTGTATTCCCTGCACCTCCTCATCCAAATCCTTAATAAAAATGTTGAAGAGCACTGGGCCCAGGACTGAGCCCTGCGGCACCCCGCTTGTTACCTCCCCACCAGTTTGAGAAGGTACCATCAATAAGCACTCTTTGAGTCCAATTCTGTAGCCAACTGAGCTCCACCTAATAGTTGTTCCATCTTTTAGCTAGCTTGCTGATCAGAATGTCATGTGGTACTTTGTCAAAAGCTTTGCTGAAGTCAAGATATATAATGTCCACAGCATTCCCACAGTCCACAAGGGATGGTTACCCAATCAAAGAATGAGATCAGATTAGTCTGGGAGGATTTGCTCTTGACAAATCCATGCTGGATTCTAGTAATCACTGCATTCTTTTCAAGGTGCTTACAGATTGACTTCTTTACAATCTGCTCCAAAATTTTCCCCAGGGATGGATGTCAAACGGACTGGCCTGTAGTTCCCAGATTCCTCCTTTCCCCCCTTTTTAAAGATAGGGACAACATTAGCCCTCCTCCAGTCATCCGGCACTTCACCCGTCTTCCATGATTTCGCAAAGATAATAGACAGTGCTTCTGAGAGTTCTTCTGCCAGCTCCTTTATTACTCTACCATGCAGTTCATCAGGCCCTGGAGATTTGAACTCGTTCAAAGAAATTAGGTGTTCTTGACCATTTGTTTATCAAGCTCAAACTGCAATCCTGCCCCTTCAGCTTGTACTTCAGCTTTGCCGGGGGTGTTATAGACCCACTTTTGGGAGAGACTGAGCCAAAGTATCACACTACAGACATCAAATACCAATTAGCAATACCTCCTTAAAATGTTCTTATCATACCCTTAATAGCACTGCTCAAGAAAAGCTATGCTGGAAAAGATAATTCAAAACCGCATTTTAGCAGTTTTTATTGAGGAAAATCTTGGGAGGCGATATTGTACATCACAATTTAGATTACCTATTCTTACTAAAGACAAATACATTGGATGAAGGATTCAGCACAGTATTCTCTCATCTGTTTCAAAATGGAAAACCCTATCACATCCCTTGAAGAACAGCTGGCCAGAGACAAAGGTATTCCTACCGAGAAGGAAGAAAAGCTATTAGATTTGTTATCTTCATCTGCTGCTATTATCGTATACACTGCTAGTTTTCTCAAATTATTAATCATTTGTCTCTCAAGAGATTGTACAGCATGAAGGATCAAAGTTAGCAATTACAAGGTGGTGCTTCACTCTGCAGCCATTATCCTTCTATCTGGTGAACTACATGTGAACATGGATTATTTCTCTTCTATCTTTGTGTCAATGAATGAGCCTGAGGAACACATGTTAAGAGGGCTGACAGCACCAGATTATCTACAAGAATTCAGGAGACCAAGAGTTCCATCACCATGGAAGAGCAATATACAAATTGCAATTGGTTGCCTTCACTCAATGTCCACTCTTATCCAGGCGACAGTCTGGGAAACTTCTGAAAACTCACAGTCAAACCAAACACAAGGAGAAGTCACAGTATTTCAGCTGCAGTGGCTTCTTCTACTCAATACTGGTTTCACACTAGTCACTTTCAGAATATTTTCTATTTACATTAAATATGTAAAAACACAAAGAGATTTCTTATAATGAAAAGGAAGAGAAAATCCAGTGCTGAATACTTCCCAGCTAATACTGGATGACAGAATCTTAAAACATTGATTGATTGATTGATTCATTACATTTCTATATCGCATAATAGCCAAAGCTCATTACATTTCTATATCGCACAATAGCCAAAACTCATGATTAATCAAGACAAAAGACAGCACTATATTAGTCTATAGGACATGTGTAATAGAAGAAACCCAGCAAAGTTAGGAATCATTCCATTTTTGAGACTAGTCTTTTCGATATTAAACACATTTTTATAATCAATAAAGGCCTATGATATGAACAAGTAAGTCTTTCTAAAAGAGAAGAAAAATGGTTTGCTTCTCCTTTAAAGCTTAGGTGATAACACCTTAAAAAGAAGTTACTTGTCCAAGACGTCAGGGATTATGGTCATAGTCCGGGCAGAATCCCCACTGACAGAAGCCCAAACTTTAAGAGAAGGGTATCACTATAACACCAGGAATGAACTGGCATAGAGCCTACGGGTCTAGGGAACTAGAGAGTCGACAGTGCTTCCTAGTGGCCAAAGCTAGAAGTGAGAATGTTTCAACTATATTAATGTTTTGCTCTGTGTATGCAAACCAAACTGACTTTAGTCAGTATCAAGGAGCTCAAGCCTGTCTGCACCATCACCACATGGTTAACAGAAGCATTACTGACAACACTATAAACTTCAGTGTCCCACACTTTAAAATGTATTGGAAAAATCTAGACTATATGAATTGCTACTGTTGGCCATATATCCACAATAAGATACCCCTCCCAAACTACTGTAGATGCAACACAGGTATGTTAAATAAACAACTTAACAGCCTTTCATTTCCTACCAACAAGATTTGAGCTTCCCTCCTCCCCCCATTCACGAGGCCTGTTCCTTTCAGCTTGCATAAAGCAATGTTGGCCTTCAAAGCTTCAGTGAGCACGGACAAACAGCACAAAGCCTTAAGGGGAAGAAAAAGGAAAGGAAAGCCCACACCTTTAACCTTCACAAATACAAGTCTTTTCCTCTTACACACACATACACACTCACAGAGGCACACAATATTCAACTGAATACACGCTCATTCTCACTATAATTCATGCAATAAACCCATTTTCAAAAGAGCAAAAGGTATCAGGTTACAAATATATTTTTATAAGAAGGTATTTACCAGGATCAAAGTCAGGGATGCGAGCTTGGTAGTCTGCTCCGACCCTCATTCCTACATCTGCAACGGAAGAAAAAATAAATTCATCACTTGGAGTGGGGGGGAGAGAAGCCGCCTTTCTTTTCAGTGATGGAAGTGTGATCTTTAAACAATATAACTGTGGAGATTGTGTTCTAGAAGCATTACAGTCAATCCAATCTAAGACCACCAATGCAAGCAAACCTTGCTGTTTTGATAGCTTCAAAACCCCTTCACCCTTTGAACAAGTGTGAAGAGAGAGAGAGAGAGAGAGCGGAGAAAAGAGATTACTCCCCCCACCTCACATATACCGGAAAAAGAAAACCCTACTTCCCTTCACACTCCAGGTAGGCAATAATTTCCAAAAGGTGAATATTTCTTTTTTCTTAAGAAAATGAATTACAAAAAAGAAAAAAAGAATTCGCACGTTTCTACAGAAACAGCCCGTTCACTTTATTGTGCCGCTTCTGCACGTTGTTGCGTGGGTGTATGCATCAGGGTGCATCTCTTAACACATAAAGGCACGACTAGACAAGATATAAAGAGCAGCACGGAGATAGACCTGCATGCACCGCTGTTCATGGCAACCCCTCCATATTCAGACGCGCACGATGGACTCGTTTGCAAAGCTTACACTATTAAGCGTAAGTGTACACTACTAAAATGCAATGCAATGCCGCGCCTGAGCTGCGGCTGCATTACACGTGTGCCCATTGTGAAAATGCACACCCACTCTCCACGGGATGGATGGATGGACAAGCATGCACAAGAGAGCGAGATAACGCGCGCGCGAGCAGGAGGGAGCACGCGCGCGCGCACACACACACAGTCACACTTTTCCCCTCCCTCAGTCCTTTTTCCCGCACGCGCGCGCACCATCCACACTCTTTGCACGAGTGCGCGCGCACACACATACACACCCCAACACACACACAGGGAGACAGACAGGCTCCGTGCGGTCGCCGCTGCCAGCCAGTCAGCGCGCAGCGGCGAAGTGACTAGGCCCAACTCGTCCCTGTCAGAGAAAGGGAGTGGGGGAAGGATGAAGCTCGCACCGTGCTCGTCTCCGCTGTCGCCGCCGCCTCCGCCGCCGCCACCACCACCACTGCCGCTCTCCGGCTCGGAAAAGTGCCCGTTAGAGCCGGGGCTGCCGCCACCGCCACCGCCGTTCTTGGTGCCGTTGGGGGCCGCCCTACTCTTGGCGCCCCCCAGGAGCTCGGCTCCTTTCTCCATCATGCCCGGCATGACGGCTACCAAGGCGAGGGGGCGGCGGGCGGTGGCAGCGGCTGCCGAAGGGGGGGAAAGTTAATATGGAGCCGCCATGTTGGTGCCCCTTTCCCCCGCCCCCCCCCGCGGCTCAGGCCGCCGCGGCGCCGGCGCCTCCTCCCTTCTCTCCCCCCCTTCTGCTCGCCTCCTCCGCCCACGGGTCGGGGATCCCTCCGCGGCGGCCCAGCCGGATCTAGCCTCACACGCTGGAAGCCTTAGGAGAACGAGAGCTGTTGGTTGACAGTCTTCTGCCGCGCCATGTCTAGCTAGGCCGGTTTTTCCGCCTCCGACGAGAGCGCGCGGGTCGAAGCCGGGTGGGGAGGCGATTGCGCTGCGAGGATGACAGGAGAATTATGTCTGAGAGCCCTTAATGCCTCTTCGGTGGCGAGGCGCTTAGTCCGGTTTCCCTCAGCCAGGCGGGACAAGGGACCTCCAGCCCGCTTATTTGGCTTATTTGCTTGGCTTATTTGGCAGTAAAGCTCCATTGAGTTCACTGGGACTTGCTCCCATGTAAATGTTTGTTTGTTTATTTATACGTTTAAAATTTATAAGTCGCCCTCCATTCGTAGGATCCTTGAGCGGTGTACACAGCATCATAAACTGCAAAGGAAGGCGAATAAAAAGCGAGAACATACAATTGCACACTAAAAAGCAAATTGAACAATTGTAATTCTTCAACCAGCAAACCGAACGGCAGCCAATTAAATTTAAAAATAATTTAAATTAAAAACCTTTTTAAAAAATGGAATTCTAAAATATTCAAATCTTTAGATATCCCTAGAATTACAGACTTGTACGTCGCCTTCGTGTATAAAGAGTTCCTTTTCTGTTGCTGCTTTATTCTGATGCTGTTTTTACCAGTGTTAAAATTTTTAATATGTTTTTGATTTTCTACACGTGAAACCCTCATGTCTGGTGCTCTTTCTACATGCAGACAACATGTATACATAGGGCGCTTCCAGATGACTTTGTTATTGCACTAACACCCTTAAGTCATTCACAGGATGTTACAGAAAGTCTAGTTAACATCGTCTTCCATTCGTAATCCTCCCATGGTTCCCCACTGCTTTTTCTTACCACAGAAGCTCTGCTAAGAAAGAACGACAGAATTGCTGCACAGCGCCTTCTGGTTGCTGCACGGCACCAGGAGCCCTGCATCTGAAAGCACCCATAATGAAACTACTTTAGCGATTTTTTTTTGCATGTGATAAGTTGCAGCTGAAGGGGCAGAGTTTATAATAATGCTTACATGAAAGTGCTGTCATGTAGGTTTTCTGTAACGTATGAAGGAACCCTTAAGTGTCCAATCCTAGGCATGTTTAGCCCCCAAAAATCCTACAACTCCCAGCATGCCCCATGCTGGCTGGGGACTGCTGGGAGTTGTAGGGATTTTTTTTCTGGCAAAACATGTATAGGATTGTGCCCTAAGACTCATGGCTGGATCCCTCCAAAGTCAAAATCTAGATGACTTGCATTTGTGAAATGGGCATTGCAGGTCAAGCTCCAGAGATAGGGTTCATTGTTAGACACGTCAGCAGCTCCTTATACGACTTACTTGAGGAATTGTTGAGCAATTAGCAATCTGTGTAAACGTTAAACAAATAATTGGCAGTTGAATCTTCTTCATCAGAACTTAAGAAGAGCCATGCTGGATCTGACCAAGGATCCATCTACTCCAGCATTCTGTTCACACAGTGGCCAACCAGCTGCCCACAGAAAACTCACAAGCAAGACTTGAGTGCAACAACACCCTCCCGCCAATCTTTCCCAGCAAATGTTGTACAAAGGCGTACTGCCTCTGATACTGGAGCAAGCACAGAGCCATCAGGATAAGTCACCATCAATAGTCTCCTCCAGAAATTTGTCTAACCCCCTTTCAAAGACATCCAAACCAAATTAGTGTCTATCTCTATATCTTGTAGTAGCGAATTCCATAGTTCAGGGCTGTGGGTAACACTCGCAAGATGTCCTAGATCTCAAGGTCCCAAGAGGAAGGCATGTACCTTCTCTATCTGCAAGAAAAGTGGTCTAATGTTACTTTATAAACATACTGTTTAATAGGGTGTGTACATTCCACTTAGTCGTTGCTTTTTCACATTATGGACTAGCATATTCTACATACGATAGAATATGGGAGCCAGTCACCCGACTACCTCCATGTATAGAATTTGCAGTGTGATTTGATGCCTATTTATTACATTCAGAGTCTGCCCTACCACTAGGCAGAGGGAGGTGACCGTTTCAGGAAGAGCAATGAATTGTTATTGCTGCAGCTATGGGGCGGTATATAAATGGAATATAAATAAATAAATAAATAAATAAAATAGTACAATTGTTATTGTGATTTTATTCCCAGGGAGAGACATTTGTGGGATTTTCTACCTCAAGTGCCAAAATAACGTTGCCAGCTTTAGGTACACTGCATATTGACGGGGCTATGTGTGTTTGCCATATGCTATTCTGCCCCAGGCAGCAAAATGTCTTGGGTCAGCCGTGATTACATTTATCACATAAACATGCAACCTATATGAATATGGCCCACCCATATCCATCTGCCATAAAAAATGGCTATACAGAAGTTCATCAAGACTTGATGCAAGTGAGATATACACAAGTTCTTCGGTTGTATATTTAGAGCTTCATCAGACAAGTGTTTTATTGTACGCACATTACTGGGCACTCGCAGATTTTCACGGGTCCCTCTCACAACGTCTTCTGCCTCCTGCAGGCCTCCCGCCCCTTCTAGCCTTCTTCATGTGATAACCCCCCCCCCCCCCCCAGTAAGTCTGACTTATTTTTAAAGATGGAAGTTGCCGCTATCTCCTGCTCTGTGCAGGAGAAGCAGCACGATCAAAATGGCCCACTGAATTGGCCATGTGCAAGTTGTTTACTTCCTCTTTCAAAAGAGGAAGTAATGAGGGACCTACATGCAGGTGGAGAAGCAACGGTAAGCAAACGTGATTTTCCCCATATGATGATGCTCATAGACATAGTGTCCTATGCAACACTACATACTACTGTAAGTGTACAGTAGTGTGTCAGACTAGGGGTGCTTCAAGATAAAGTTTTCATTATGCAATTGCTCTGCCTTGTTCTTGGAATTTTGTTGTTGCTGCTGCTGGTAATTTTATTGTTGTCTTTTTCTTTCTTTTTTTTACTGTTATTTTAGTGTGCTTATGTTTTATTACTTTTAACATTTTAAGTGTTTTAAGTATTTTATTGCTGTAAGTCACCTTGGGATAGGCTGACCAGATAAAATCCAGGTCAGGGCTCATGTAACTTTAACAGTTGTAGAGAAAAGGGAATTTCAGCCAGTGTCATTTGTATGCAATTAGTTCCTGGTGAAATTCCCTCTTCATCACAACAGTTGAAGTTGCAGGGGCCCTGCCTTCTTTTGTATATGGTCACTCTAGTATAGTGCCTGCACCTTTAACTGTAGTGATGAAGAGGGAATTTCACCAGGAACTAACTGCATACAAATGACCCCGGCTGAAATTCCCTTTTCTCTACAACTGTTAAAGTTACATGAGCCCTGACCTGGATTTTATCTGGTCACCCTACCTTGGGAGGTCTTCTTCCCTAAAATGTGGCCAAGGAATATTTTAAATAAATAAAAATATTTTTTTGCAGGGGGTCCATTTGTAATCCGTTTGTGTTTTGCACTGTTGTGCCTTTTCTCTTATCAGGAAAAAAAAAACCTTAAGGAGGGAAAGACAGAATTGCTGCTTAATGTCTTTTGATTATTAGCACTGGGAAGTCTCCATATGGAAGCAGAATTAATTGATTAAAATCCTGTAGGTTCAAATTCCCATTGAGCCATGCAACCTACTATGAGCGTCATCGCATCGAAGAAAGTCGTGTTTCCTTACTGTCGCTTCTCCTCCCAAGCGTTTGTCCCTCATTACTTCCTCTTTCAAAAGAGGAAGCAAACAACTTGCACGTGGCCCATTCAGTGGGCTGTTTTGATCTTGCTGCTTCTCCTGCACACAGCAGGAGATAGTGGCAAATTCCATTTCAAAGAATAAGTCGGACTTATTGGGGTGCTTTTTGTCACGCGGAAGGGGTGTGGAAGGCAGACGTCGTCGTGAGAGGGACACGTGAAAATCTGTGAGTGCCAAGCAAAGAGCATGCAATAAAACACTTGTCTGATGATGGCCTATGTTACCTTGGTCGGTTGTTGTCACAGCACATGCTACCTCAGAGTTGTGAGGATAAAATAAGGGTAGAGGGGGCGGGGAGCTACATGGACCACCTTTGAGCTTGGAAGAATGGCAGGATATAAATGTAATGCAAAAATCAATACAAAAATGGTTGACCTGCCACTTTTTCCATGCTGCTTTGAGCCACAGACCACCATCCCACATCTGGGATTGGGAAACATGGTTTTCAGATCACTGAGCATAGCTTCTAGGTAGGTTTGAGCCCTGCAACTCTTTAGAAATGAACCACGGATCACTATGTTAGAGACAGTAAGAGTCCTTCACAGAAAAAGGGAAGATGAGCTATAGAAGGCGTAAATGAGATATGAGTAGCTATGAACAGAGTGGTAAAGTTGGGGTCCCAGGACGGCAAGAGAGAATTATACATAATAGGTCTGATGCTTCTTTTAGGCCAAACTACAGAATAAAGAAAAAAACATATAATTTGGAAAGCTAAATTTAAGCACTCAACACAGTCTTTAAAATAGCTTTACCCAGATAAGGTATTACTTACCAAGTATCAACCATCTATTATACACAAACTCAGAACACCTAGGTGTGATAAGGTTTGAATTCCACCCCTCTCCGCATGGATAGGAGTCCTCTCATGATGTAACTTTATTCCTTTCCCCCCTTAAGAATTTAATTGGAATATTCTCACAACGACTAGGACTGTTTTCACATATGTTAGCTAAAAGTTCTTCTCTCCTGTTGTTAATGTGTGTTTTAAAGTATCAATGTGTGAAATGCAGTTTTAAATCTGTATCAGGTTTGTCAAATCAGTTGGTGGCCATGTATAAGACATCTTCCATCAGGCCAAAGACCTATCTAACCCAGCATTCTTTTCCCAAAGTGGCCAACCAGATGCCCCAATGGGAAGCCTACAACCAAGTCACGAATGCATTTGCACCTTCCTGCTCATGTTCTCCAACAGCTGGGATGCAGAGGCATAGTGTCTCAGCTACTGGAAATCATCATCAGTAGTAGCCATTAACAGGATTATCTTCCATGAATTTGTCCAATCTCTTGTCAAGTTGATGGCCATCTCTACATCCTGTGGTAGCAAATTCCATAGTTTAACTATGTGCTGTGTGAAGAAGTATTTTCTTTTATCTGTCCTGAACCCCTTACCATTCAGCTTCATAGACAGTTCAAGGTTCTACTATTATGAGAGGAGAAAAACACCTCTCTATCTACTTTCTCTCCTCCTTGCATCATTTTATAACCTTTTATAATGCCCCCATCTCATCTTTTCTAAACTTTTCAACCCTCAAGAGTAGGGCCAGCCCAAGACATTTTGCTGCCTGAGGCAAAGAATAAGATGGCACCCACTGCTATTCTATTTACAAAATTTGACTGGACTGACAGATTAATCTGTTTTCAGCAGTGATGGTGGGACAGCATCTTCCATTGTAACTGAAAACAGCAGGCTCACGTAAGGGGTACAGAAGAGGCTGCATGGCACACAGGTCTCTCCAATGCTTTACTGTTGCCTGTGAACTTCTAAGTCTGAGGTGACTGCTTCACTCTGCCTAATGGTAGGGCCAACCCAGCTCAGATGTAACAATGCTCCAGTCCTGTGATCATTTTCTGCACCTTTTCCTGCTATAAACTACCTTTTTGTGAACACTGTCTTCAAAGTGTGTTCTCACTATAGATTTGGAGAAAGGCATTATGATAATGGCAATTTTATATTTTATTCTTTTCCTTGTGATCCCCAACATGGCATTTACCTCACTGGTCACCCCCAGCACCAGATCATTTAATTAAAAGCACTTGTCCCAAACAGATCCTGAAGCAATCCCAACTGATTACATCCCTCCATTGCTAAATGGAGAACTTTCCATTTATTCCTGCTCTCTACTTCCTTTTCTTTAACCAGTTACCAATCCATAAGAGGATCTCTCATTTTTTCCATGACTTTTATTCCACGACTGTAGATTTACCCAGGAGTCTTTAGGGAGGGACTCTGTCAAAAACCTTTTGAAAAGGTGAACAAAGACTGTCGGATCATCCCTATCAACATTCTTGTTGACACTCTCAAAGAACTCTAAAAGGTTAGTGAGACAGGACTTACCTTTTCAGCAGCCACGTTGATTCTCCTTCAGCAAGATTGTCCTTCTATATGCTTGATAATTTTACCTTTAATAATGCTTTCCACCAATTTACCTGGAATAGAAGTTAACCTAACTGGCCTGTAATTTCCAGGACTCTCCTGGATCTTTCTCTCTCTCTCTCTCTCTCTCTCTCTCTCTCTCTCTCTCTCTCTCTCAATTGGCGGCCACTTTCCCACTGTCTGATACATCAACTCTTAATTTAATGTATTTTGTCAATTTTACACACTCACAAAAGCAAAGATGGTTTTTTTTATAATATAAAATCCAGTAGTTACTTGGTTCTCTCTGAAGCTCTAATCAGAACATACAAATCTCCTGGGAAGCTGCAAACAAAAGAGCAGTGCAATATTTTCTATATTAGAATGGCTGGAAAATAATTTTTAGGTGAAGCACAAGATAAAAAGTCAATAGGAACCAAATTGGGTAGCGATTATCTATTGGTTGGAGAGCAATCCAATGTAAACTACCCCCCTGCCCCAAGTAATGTCTCATCTTCAGGTGATAGAATATCATCTTCCTCCAGTTTCAGGATCACTCTCCTGTGCCAGATCTACACCAAGCAGGATAAAATGCTTTGAAAACAGTTTATATATGGAGTGTGTCCTGGATCCCAACACTTGTCAATACTGCTATAAAACATTTTAAAGCAGTAGCGTAGATCCTGCCCTGGACAAATGTATTTGGTACTCTCTAACTATAAGTAGTCGCTTTTGTTTATTAAATTGTAAGGTAACTCACCCCTCACAAACTGTGAAAGGCTAATTTTACCTCACACTTTCTTCATTATCTCAAAAAGGCTCCTCTACCAAGGGTTTGATAATGTGGGCTCTTTTAATTTGAGACTGGCTGAACTGGAGTATTTAGGCTGCACTTACAGACATTTATCTGGTTCCAAGACCCATTGAATTCAGTGGTACTTACTTCTGAGTAAAGATGTGCTGTCGGTCAAGTAACAATTCTTTAATGGTTGATACTGATATCCCTTCTTTTTTTTCCTGTGTGCCTGCATGCAATTTTATTTCCTTCATCAGCAGCACACATTTTTCCCTCAAAATTCTGTGTTGTGGAAGTATTAGATTTTCCTTCCCATTCAGCTTGCACTATTTCGTATCTGGGAGGATGACATAGATTATACCTTCCTAATTATGTGGACTATGATGGCACCTATTCAATCCCTCCTGTGATATAATTGGTGCTAGGCAACATAACCTCACTCCCACTTACATTAGGGTGGGAAGGATTTTTTTTGGCCAGGCACCAAATTGGTACCAGAAGGTCTATTTCCCCCGCATCTTCCTCATGTCTCCATTTAGGGTGGCCCACCTATACATTGCCCAAAAGGAGGAACTGCATCAGCCTCCGCAAAAGGGACAAAAGAGGACACTAGTGTGCATAACATTTGCATATGCAAATATAAATGTATAGGACCAATATCAATAGTAATAACTATTAATTATGATTGTTATTATTTCTGGAACCCTCCGTCTGGAAGTAACCTCAGAGGCAGCAAAACTAAAAGTCAAACTGAGATAGCATAACCATTTAAAATATCTGGTCAAATAAAAATGTCTTAAACTGTTCTGTATTTAATATGTACCCGATGTGTTACTAGCAAGGGGAGCCAAGTCAGCCAAATAATTGGTCAGTTCATCGGAATGGATGTTTTTTGAGATTAAAGCTGCCAAGGACAAAAGAAAAAGCGGAAGCACCATCAGAGAAACACACCTGCAGAAGGTTTATTTAAATGTTCTGTATTCCTCCTGCCCATTTACGTTCATGGTTGCACAGCTATGAAATATGATACTACTTAGTAACAAACCTACATAGTAATACCTACGCTGAATATTTAATAAAACGTTTAAGCATAATTAGGCAAGGCATAAAAGGTACAAGAGACAGCCAAGTGCTTACAAAAATCAATAAGAGATCTATGTAGGTTCATTTAATATTACTCACCAGAGGACAGACATCAAGATAAGGACCTGGAAAAATTGTATAATGACCAAGCTCTTAGATGATTAATAAGATTTTACTGTTCTCCAGCCAGAGATAATGAGATGGAAACAAACAACCAGTTGAAAGATCAGTCCAAACATAAAAGGGAATAAACATCTAGCATACATTAAGCTAGGCAATATATTGCTTCAGCTATTGGGCAATATAAAAATGCAATAAATAAACACACACACACAATCTCAAAGTGTGGAGAAGAACATACTAACACAATATTATAATTGTTATGGTGAATGTTATAGTTCTAGACCGTGGTTAACATATTTCAAAATTTAGGGCCAACCACAATCCACCATATATACGCTCAAGACAGGGTCGGCATGGTTGGGCACCTGCCAATGGCCCACATCCCAGCAGGAGTTCACTGATGAAAGCTCCCTGGAGTTGCTCCTCCTCTTCACCATGACAACCTGCTTCTTCACCCGCCTCTTGCTCTGGTTGAGACAATCATGACAGTGAGAAGGAGGAGCAGTAGATGCTTGCTCATTGGCTCTCAGACTGTCAAGCAAGCAAATTGTAGCAATGATGAGAAAAAAGTTGAGGACCAATAGCAATTGGTCAAAATGGCAGTAAAACTGAGGGAGGCGGGCACTAAAAAAACCTGGAGCCAGCACTCATTCAGGAGATGGGCTACGTTGAAAGGGATGTCTAGAGAGGAGATCCTACTTGCATCTCACGTAGGCATGAAAGTATTGATTTGTCAACTAAAAATAGACAAACTAAATTTAAGAGGATCAAGGGATACACATGTGAACTGCCCCATGCTGCCATAGAACTCTGACAATATGAGGTGCAAGAGCTCTCATTGTGGCAGGGGGATCATTCAAATGAAGGGAAATAAGTTTCTTTCAGTATGGGACCAAATTGGGGGGTGGGTGGGATTAGTGGCAGGTATACACACCTGATGAAATGCAGCTGCTGAAGAAGTAATTTATAGGGATGTGAACTGGATCGGATCCGATCCACAATCCGAATCTGATCCAGAGGGAAATCAGATAAATTATTCGATTTCTGATCTCACAGCTGGATCGGCCGATCCAATCCGAACCGATCCGAAAAGGTTCAGATCCAGTTCGGATGGATCGGCGGATCGGCGGGTGCCCGCTGGCGCCCACCGCTGCTTCCATTGGCGGGCGCCAGTGGGCGCCCGCCGATGAAAGTGGACAGCGGGGGGGGGGGGCTTCCCTAGCGGGGCTGTCCGCAGCGCGCTTACGTTCCAGGGACGTCTGCTCCCATCCGGCGCCGGCTGCTACGGCGAGCGGGCTTCGCGGCCTGCTCCAGGGTGGCGCGCCGGGTGATGATATCACCCGGCGCGCCACTCTGGAGCAGGCCGCAAAGCCCGCTGGCAGTAGCTGCAGGCGCCGGACGGGAGCGGACGACCCTGTAAGGTAAGCAGGGGGCAGGGGGAGGGGGCTTACCCCTCCGGGGCCGTCCGCTTCTATCCGCTGGCGCCCACAGGCGCCAGCGGATGGAAGTGGACGGCCCCGGGGCGGGGGAGGGAGCGCGGGGGAGGGGGCTTACCTGCCAGGGCCATCCACAGCAGACAGCCCCGGGGGGGAGGGGAGTTAGGCCCCCCCTCACCCACGCGCCGCTATTTTTTCCTCATAGACTTGCATTGCAATGCAAGTCTATGGGGAAAAAAATGGCAGCTGATCCAACAATTTCCGATTTTTGGATCGGGATCAGACTCGATCCGGTCCGGGGGGCCTCCGATTTTGTCCGATCCGATCCGTGACAAAATTGGAGGTCCCGATCCAGGTCCCGATCCGATCCGGGGGGTCCGTGCACACCCCTAATAATTTATCCATCATTCATTCATTCATTTATTCATACACACACACACACACACACACCCCCTCACGGGCATCTAACTTTTTTTTTTTTTAATTAAATCTTCCTTCCTTCCTTCCTTCTTTCCTTCCTTTGGATGTGCTAGATTAGTGCCAATGTGTGACAATGGACTGGATGAGGCCTAATAAACTAAAGCTCCATCCAGATAAGTCTGAGATGCTGTTAGTGGGTGTTTCTTCCAACCAGATGGAGGGTACTCAATCTGTTCTGAATGGGGTTGGATGCCCCCTGAAGGAGCAGGTTCATAGCTTGGGTTTTTTCCTGGAGCCATCTTTGTCACTTGAGGCTCAGCATGTCTCAGTTGCACAGAGTGCCTTCTACCAATTTTGGTTGGTTGCCCAACTACATGCCTTATCCAGACATGGATAATCTAATTTCAGTAGTTTATGCCCTGGTAACTCCAAGTTAAATTATTGCAATGCACTCTACTTGTAGCTGCCTTTAAAGTTGATTTGGAACTGGCAGCTTGTGTAGCCAGATTGATAGCAGGGACCAGAAGGTATGAACAGGGTTCAACGGGAGCCACAGTTGGGCACCTGCCAAGGGCCCACACCACAGCAGCAGCCCACTGACAAGAGCTCACTGGACTTGCTCCTCCTGCAACACTGCAACCTGGTTGTTCACCTGCCTCTTGCTTTGACCCAGACAGTTCTGATGGTGTGAAGGAGAAGCAACAGATGCTACTGCCTACTTGCTCACTGGCTCTCTGCCTGTTAAGCAAGCAAGTGGTAGCAATGATGACAAAGGGCATGAGGAGCACGTTCAGCTGGTGTCAATGGAGGTGAGAAGGTAGACTCGCGGAGGGAGGGGCCCATTGAGGGTGTCTTGCCTAAGGGCCTCAAAAAACTGGAGTCTTCATATTGGGGAAGGGAGCTATTTATATGAAATTTACATGAAAATGGCATATATCATAGAGGTATCTGTAGGCAGGAACCCTGCAGCATTTCAAAAGGATAAGTGCAGAGACTAGAAAGTTAATGATGAATAATACACAGTTTAAGGTTTTTCTTTTCTTTTCTGTGCACTTGGCACCAAAGTGACAGAAAGTGCAATAGACGGGTGGATGATGGATGTGAAGAAGTAAAGCAGAAGAAAAATCACACAAATTTCATAGCAATGGAATTTCGAATGTGTGCACTTGCACAAGACAGGAAAAGAAAAAGAAACAATTGAGAATGCATTTGGGACACTCTCCGGTGTCCTTCCTTCTTGATTTTCAGGAGCACAGGGCAGAGGGCAAGGGGTAAGGGGGGTTGGTGGCAGCATTAGCAAGATCGCAAGGAGCAGCAGGGGTTTCTGCTGCTCTTGCTGGGCAGCTCTCTAGCCATCACCAACAACCCACGATGAGGTCGCCCTGCTGGGTTCAGGCATCACAACAAACTACCCTGAAAACAAGCCACCCTGAACAACCCAACAACAAGCCATGGGTTTTCAGGGTGGCTTGTTCATGGAAAACAACACATGATGAAAAAACCGCTCCAAGTTTGAACATCATGACAAGTTACCATGAAACAATCCACAGTGACAACACACTGTGGCTTATTGTGTCCTGCGAAGGAAGCATTGAATGGTTTTATCAAGACCCTCCATCACAGTACTTTGGGGCAGGGATACCTCTGCAATATGTTGCAGGGCTGTTTCAGTGTCCAGTGGTCTTTGCAGATTCTCTCTCCCAGGCACAGGTAAGTTTAATAGGTTTTTGTGGAGTCTGTGATACCTGGGAGGGTATAGCTTGGAAAATGCTGGGCATTCAAGTCTTTCTGCCTCTGCCTCTGCCACTGAATGCTCCATGTCCATCATCCACCCCTGTCTATTGGCTTTAGGTTTCCAAATTGAGATTCGGATTCAGCACTGAGTTGAAGGGGTGGGGTGGGGGGCTCCACATTGGTCTGAAGCGAATCAGGCTGTTTTCCAAATCATCAAATTGGAGTCTCTGAACCAAATCTTGTGGTCAGTGCATTTCCCAACTTTCCATATATTGTGATCGAAATGCACACTTTGCATTGCCATGGCAGGGCCTGTTTTTGGTATGGGCACTGTTGCGTGTAATCGTACCGTCCACTGTTTTCCCATGCATATCTAACATGATCTGAACTTTGTTAATGACTTAACCCTGTTACAGGCTGGGTTTGTATAGTCACAGGAAGTGGGTTAGAACAGTGAGATATATAGTGAGGTATATTATTGATCTGTCACACTATATAATTTCTGTATTAATCTTTACAGTGGGTGTTAATCTCTAGAACTGTGGGTTGATCAGTCCCTGATTCTATCTCTTATCTTATCTGTTGAACCATCAGTATTAATTTTATTAATTTCCAGTGTTTAGACGTGAAGAGCTAGTACTTACACATAGACAAAATGGCACCATTCATACACAAGAATGTGGTATTAGCAGGCTTGGGGGCGGGGAGTCAAGTGGACCCAAAATAGCCCAATGAGAACTAAGTGCTCAGTAGCCATGGAATGTTGACTAACTGTTGGAGAGAAAAATGGATGGGAGGGGAAATGGAACAGAGTATCCTGGAGGAGGGTATGGCTGGTTGACTGGAACAGTAAGCAAGAGCACTTCACGCTGCAACATTTTGTTGCAGATCCCACTTGTTTAATGTAAATATTAAGCAAGCCTTGCAGATAAGTTCAAACAAGTTACGATTAGCTCAAACACCCTCTTTTGCTTTGCTCAACTCAAGACAAATCTCCTTATATGTCCCTGTGCATGGCTGTTGCTTCTCCAATTTTCCTACTAGACATCAAAAGTTCTACTGTTCGCTCACATGATTGCCCTTTCTGCTCTCCACACCTTAAACTGCCTACAAGAACTCTGCCATGATGGTGCTTCTCTCCTCCTCCAAATCCCTCAAAACCTGCCTTTAACCCAGCCCCACAATCCTCTGCGCCTAGTGAAACAAAGCCCAAGTGTAGCTGAATTGAATGCACATTCTTCCCTTATCTAGCTCTGTTTTCCCCTCCTTCCTTTTCTTCAGTTTGCTTTCCTCCTGTATTGAATTTTGGACTGTAAATTCCTCAAGGCAGGGACCTGTCTTTTTTATTACTCTGAAGACCAAGAACAGGTTTAAGGAGATTTTACAGGCAAGTTCCCTCGTTATTGTCTTCCAGCAGCATTAACAACATTTGTATTAGATAATGGATTGTTTATTTCATTTTCATTTATTAACTGTTACAACAGGTGGTGATTCACATATCTTGCAAATTTGTTGCGGAAGAGCGACCGAGTTTAAAGAATATATATATATATATATATATATATATCCTACTTAGGAAGGTAATAAGTTCATTTACCTCATAATATTATAAAATACTCTAAGGTTCTTAAATAAAATGCAAGAATATTTATTTGCCTTTATTCTATTCATTAGTGTTCATTCTCCCACGGGTGTCAGAGTGCTGAGTGTGTTCTTTCACCTTTGAAGTATTATATTAACTGATGAAGTATGGAAATGGACTACACATTCCGGTGTTACCATCTTTGAATTTCATTTTGTTTGGTCTAGTTGTTATTGCTTGTCAATAAGCTCTCTTGAGGAAATATAGACTTACTGTTTTTTAGTGTACTGTATATTATATGTACATCATATTCACTTGTATAGAGACACTGTTACTTGTACAGTATATTTTATTAAATGGTTATACTTATATAGTGGTTGGGAATTTATTATTAACCCACCAACCTGACTGCCATGATTGTCTTAGGTCTTTCCTCTTGTTTGTCTTATCTTGTGAGGGCTCCTCTCTTTCCTTGTTCCACCAGGATGGACGTATCATGAGGTGGGGGCATAGCACACAGCTCTCATAATGTCTGCCGGGAGCTGTGGCGGGTCTTGTAGTGAGTGCCTGCGGGTGCTATAGCCTGAGTAGCCTCAGCATGGCCACCAGCAACAGCCGGGAAATCACTGCCCAGGGCTGTGGGTACCACAAGGCATGCTGGGATGTGGGATGGACCAATCAGAGGACTACTGGGATCAGTAGAAAGGTACATGATTAGGGTGTGATTTGGCAAACCATGCAGTGGGGTGCGGCTCTCTGGTTGTGTGGCAGCAGCACTAGGCATGGTTAGTGATAACCACATTAACCATGGTTAGCATAACCATGTTGCCCAAAGTGTTGTCTGAACAGGGTCTTTATCAGGCTGCCAGGAGCACAATTATGCTGAGGAAAAGGGAGCATGAGAAGACTCATCCCTGTGAGCCCTCTTTCCCAGCAGTGGGAAATTGCAGTGGCAACGCTTGCACGGGGGATGGCGGTGGGGCTGCACATGAAGATCTGACCTATGGGCCGTGGGTTGGCATAAAGGGGCTCTAAAGCATGGATGGGCAGAAGGTAGATCTCTTGCAGTAGATCGCCAAAGACTTCCGACTCCCAATTGTTTAACAATAGCAACAGCAAAATGACTCCCCTCACCCTAAATTATACTGCCAAAATGAAGAAAGCTTGGGTTGATCAGGAATGGATTTTCATTTGGAAGGACTGTGAACCTCATTCAGTTCTAGTACTCCAAACAAATTCCTGGGCTCAAAATTCTTCCATTCTAAACATATGTCTTTTGCACTAAGCTCCGGTTGGCAGATCTTGGTATTCTAGGAAAAAACAAAGTAGATCCTGCAAGCCTGCCCAGCCCTGCTTGAATACACTATGCACTATGCAAATGGATAGTACTGTAATGTCTCAGGACCCCTGGCCGTTTGTTCTTTTAAGCATCATGGAAACTGCATTTATTTATTTATTTATTTCATTTCTAACCCACCTCTCCATCCAGATCGAGGCGGGGAACAACAATAAATATAAATATAAAAATCATAAAATAGATAAACCATTAAAACAGATAAAAACAAATACATGATTAAAAACATCTTAAAATTCAACTGGGTAGGCCTGCCGGAAGAGAGCAGTCTTCACGGCTTTCTTAAATTCCAGAAGACTGCTAATTTGTCGAATCTCCTCTGGCAGGCCATTCCACAGTCTGGGAGCTGCAGAAGAGAAGGTCCTCTGGGTAACACTCCTCAGCCTCGTTCTGGCTGACTGGAGTAAATTCTTCTGAGAGGACCTGAGAGTGCGGGGCAGATTATACGGGAGAAGGCGATCCCGCAGGTAACCTGGACCCAAACCATTTAGGGCTTTAAAGGTAATAACCAACACTTTATACTTCGCCCAGAAACTAATTGGCAGCCAGTGGAGTGATTTTAAGATTGCTGTTATGTGGTCACCCTTAGGTGTATCGGTGACCAACCTGGCTGCCATATTTTGAACTAATTGAAGTTTCCGGACTAGGCACAAAGGTAGCCCTATGAACAGTGCATACTCAGACTCAGAGGTTTACTCACAAGGAGACAGTTTATTAAGCATCTTAAGGCTTATACAAGCATACCTAATAAACTGTGTGGACTCAGACAGCAGACGCTCACGAAGCTGCTGACTAATTCAAAGGGTTGCTCAGGACTATGTCTAAATCAATGGAGACTGGTGGTTTCCATGTCAGTGGGGTGCTGAATCCCCTTCTGGGTTTCAGTCAGCACCAGTCAGAAAAGAAGCTATCCAAGGTGCTGAATTAGAGCCACCAGCTTCCACTGGTCTCAATCCCATGGAATTTAAGGGGATGAACTTTGGCACAAACATGGCTAAAATCACTTCAGGGCAACTCCAGAAATCAAATCCACGCATCCACCCCATTCGCACCCTGCACCTCCTCCTCCTTCTTTTGGCGTCCAAACGGGGGCGCTGCAGTCCACCCGCTTCGCCTGGCCGCTGTCTCCTCCCGCAAACTTCCTCGTGCGGAGAACGGCCGGCCCCGCCAACCCGTTTGGCGGCACTTTTGGGCGAGGGAGCCGAGCGAGCAGCAGAGGGCGCTGCCGGACAAGGTCCAGGGCCCGGTGGCGCGGAGCGGCGGCGGCGGCAGGGATGCAGCGCAAGGGAGGAGGCTGAGCGAGCTGCTGGGCGAGAAGAGCTGATGCTGCAAAGCCGCCCGGCGGAGACCATGAGGAGCTCAGAGCGGGAAGACGAGCGCGGAGAGGCAGCGCTCAGCTCTGGCCGGCCCCTTTAGAAGCCCGCGCGCTTGACTATGGCTGGGGGCAGGCGAGGGCTGGTGGCTCCCCAGAATACCTTCCTGGAGAATATCGTGCGGCGATCCAACGGTAAGGAGGGAGCTCGGCGCTGTCGCCGCAGCCGCCGTCGCCAGGACCAGTCGTGCCGATAGGGAGGCAGGGAGGGAGGGGCGCGCGAGGTGCTTGGGGCTGCCCCGCCAATGCGGGACTCCCGGGGCTCCGTGGGGACGGAGGCGAGCCCGGCTGGCGACGGGGCTGCGCTTGCAGGTACCGGGCGAGGGTTTGTTTTAGGGTGTGTGTGTGTGTCTGCCTGTGCGGCTCAGGTGATGATGGGGATGCCTTTGGGTGCCCGGAGCCGCGCATCGTCTCAAAGTCCTGCAGAAGAAAGTGGCTGAGAGGGCTCCGAGGGGGCGAAGGAGGTAAGCTCGCAAGGATCCTCGCCCCCCCCCCCACTCGCCGTCTCCGAAATCTCGCTATTGGGGTGGGGAGAGAATTGCAGGTGACTCCTTACGGGGATGTGTTGTTCAGGGTATGAGTAATGATGAAGATGAAGATGTCGTCTGCCCCGGGGCTGTTGGGATGGGGTCTGAAGGGAGACTCTTTGCAGGCGAGGTGGGGTGTGGGGCTTGTGGCGTGCCCATGCCTTGGGGAGACCTCCTCCCTTTCTCCCCTGGAGCCTTTCCATTCACCTCCCCCCTCCCCCCCGGCTTTCACAGGGGCTGCCCCCTCCCTTCCCACGGAGGTTTTGGTGCTATGCAGACCTGGGAGTCTCTCTTTGCAGAGGCTGTAGCGAGATCCTCAGCGCGAGAGAGAGAGAGAGAGAGAGAGAGAGAGAGAGAGAGAGAGAGAGAGAGAGAAACACTCTGGGGTATAAATGGGCTTTCTCCCTGACTTTGACATCCTTGCGGGTTGGGAGGCAACAGAGATAACCTGTCCAGAATCCACAGCCACACAGGATTTCAGTGAAAAGTGCAGAGGAATTAAAAAACAATCCCATGATGAGTATGGTTGTGTCCACCTCCCTCCAATTTGATAGTGCCGAACCAATGGGCTAGTTCCCCCCCCCCCCCGCTATCTTTACTTATTCAAGTAAGACACCGTTATGCAAGAAGAATCTTGCAGATATTAGAATCCAGATCGCAGAAATCTGGCACATATCAAAAGTCACGTCTATTTGTTTGGGGTGGAGTGGGGGAATGAATGCTCGTTTTGGGAAGTGAAGTTATTCCGACACTCAAGGTGGGCTATAAAGGAACATTTTAAATAGCTCTCATTCAGAGGTTGACAGCGCTGGACTGAGGAAATTTCTGATGATGTTGACATTAAGAATAGTTTTAGAAAGAACTAATTGCATAGTTGCGTACTCCTGAAGAAAGAATCTGCCCTTTGTCTTGGTACATAGAGCCTGGAGATGGAGAGGCTTGGAGTGGCAAGAAAGAGACCACCTTGGTCTCTGATTTGTGAGTTGTCATCCCACCGTCTAGATTCTTAAGCAAACAGGGTGGTCCACAGGCCACCCAATCTGAATTTTAAAACACATTTGTATGAGTTTAATCATATGCTGAGTCAGCTTAAGCAAACCACTTTCCAGCCTGATTCTATACAACAGCCTCCCCCAGTGTGGAGCCCTCCAGATATTTTGTACTACAACTCCCATTATGCCTGATAATTGGCCATGCTGACCATGGCCTGATGGGAACTGCAATCCAAAACATCTGGAGGGTGCCAGGTTGGGGAAAGCTGAGTTAGGTGTGTCTTTCTCTGCATAGATCTGGGTTTGTTTGTCTGTCTGTCTGTTTGTTTATCAAGAAGATTCCTATCCCACAAGCATGCTTGTGTTACAAGGTTTGTGCTGACTGGAGGGAAAAGAGGGCAAAGATGCTGTACTTTTAAGTGTTATACAGGGTAGAAAATTGCAGCAGGTTCAGCTTCTGCCACCCTTGCATGACAAGCTGTCCAAATTTCTTCTTCCACAGACTTCTTAAAGGTACAGAGTCCTTCCTCCACCACCGTTGGTCATGCAAGGCTAGTCTCTGTGTTAACCGTTTGCAAGATTATGACCCAGTTCCTTCCTTTCAGTTTGATTAATTGCGGCTACTTGGACGGATGTAAGAACTATTGGCATGAGTATTGATAAGAAAGAGGCAGGCTGGGAGCCAGATTGGGCAGGTACATCCGGCCTCTGAATTTGCTGGAGTGGGGGGGGGGGGGAGGAATCAACGGCACGATGATAAGGCAGATATACTGCTTTAATAACTTCCAGAACTGCATTGCCATTTTTTTTAAAAGGTTGTTTTGTTGAGGAAATAGTCTTTTGATTGTGTGTTTCACATAAAACATCACTAACATTAACACATCCTAACATCTCATTTTAAAATTCAAAATTTAGCCTTCTCCAACTTCAATCCATCCTTCCTGGTGAAAGGGTTTTTGTTGTTGTTGTTGTTACTTGGTAGGAGATCAGAAATCTCATTTGTCATTCAGTAATAGCAAACAGTTTTTCCCTTAAATTATTATTTCAGCATTGTAAGAAGAATATACCATTCAATCAGCACTATTAACACCCCCCTTGCACTTCCTAGTACCTTTCTTTGCCGTTTGAATAATATCATCATTAAAATGCCATTTTGAAGAAAGCTCTCAGTGGAAATTGGCACATCAGTGCTCCTTGATTTCCCCGTAGCTCCTCCTCCAGCCCCATAAGAGGTGCAATGCAAACCCCATTGCCCTGAATCAAAATTCTTCAATAGCTGCCAGAAAGTTCCTGAACACACACTAATTTGACATATGATTTATCATAGTACTTAAAAAACAGAAGCCAAAAAAGGTGGCCATGAATTCAGGAAGAGGCCAACCTCAGGATAAAATGCTTTCAAATTATTATATATGATTACATTCATATCCTGACTTTCTTCCAAGGAGCTCAAGATGAGCCAGATGATTCTCCTCCTCTCCCATTTTATCCTGAAAATAAACCTGGGAGGTAGGTTAGGCTGAGAGTTTGTGACTGGCCAAAGTTCACCCAATGAGCTTCATGTCTGAGAGAGGATTTGAACCTGGGTCTCCCCTACCTAGGTGAACACTCTAACCACAACACCATGCTGTCTGTCTTTTGCAGCATGCACCCCAAAGAATGATTGCCCCAGGGATAGTTGTTTTCTCTCCTCAGGTGTCACTAGAAACAAGCTTTCACAGCTTCTTACCTCTAATGAATTGCCAAGCTCAGGAGTGGGGAAATGGTGGCTGTCCTTTATGTTGGACTACAACTCCCATCATCCATGACCACTGGCCATGCTGACTGGGGGTGATGGGAGTTGGGCATTCAACAACATCTGGAGGTTCCCCACTCTGGACTAGCTTCTGGCTTCCAATGACCTAATGCAGTGTCGACATCTTGGTTCATCCACCAAAGCCTTTTCAGCTGCGTTCTTTCATGTAGAAGGATTTGGGGGTGGGGGACAGGCCTTGCCCCTGCCCCTCAACCTACATGTATTAATTAAACTTTATGTAGGGTTCTTGGTCTCATGTAGAATGTAGAAAGCCTTCTGCTCCTACAGGGGTGATCCAGTGGACATTGTTTACTTGGACTTCCAAAAGGTGTTTGATGAAGTCCCTCACCAAAGACTCCTGAGCAAACTTAGCCGTAATGGAATAAGAGGAGTAGTCTTCTTATGGATCAGTAACTGGTTAAAGAACAGAAAGCAGAGAGTAGGAAGAAATGGTAAGTTCTCCCAATGGAAGGAGGCAAATATAGTGGGGTCCCACAGGGATCTGTATTGGAACCAATAATTTTCAACTTGTTCACAAATGTTCTGGAATCAGGAGTGAGCAGTGAAATGGCCAACCAAGTTTGCCAATGACACCAAATTATTTAAGGTGGTTAAAACAAAAAGGGATTGTGAGGAGCAATGAAAGGATCTGTCCAAGCTGGGAGAGCGGGCATCCAAATGGCAGATGCAGTTCAATATAAGCAAGTGTAAGGTGATGCATGTTGGGGCAAAAAAACCCAACTTCAAGTATAACCTGATGGGATCTGACTTAGCAGTGACTGACCAAGAAAGAGATCTGGGAGTTGTGGACACAGCTTGATGGAAATGTCAACCCAGTGTGTGGCTGCTGTAAAAAAGGTAAAATCCATGTTAGGCATGGTCTGATCCAGCATGGCTCTTCTTATGTTCTTATGTACAGCTGTACATATGAAGACTCCCTCTAATGTAGGCTGGGGAACATTGGTGGATTACAACTCCCATCAGCCCTGCATAGGCAAGAGAGAGGGCTGATGGGAGTTGAAGTCCAACAACATCTGGAGGGCCATGGGTTCCTCACTCCTGCTCTCCTCAAGGCACATAGGCCAGGGATGCTGGCCACACAAGGAGTTGTCCACCTAGCCCAATTTTGTCTACTCTGACTGGCAGCTGTCCTCCAGGGTCTTTGCTAGAAGCCTTTGCCAACACCTTATCCCTTTAATTGGAGATGCTGAGAATTGAACCCAGGAACTTCTTCATGCAAAGCAGGTGTGATTCTTCTGAGCTATGGTCCCATCCCTGAACCTGCTGCCATGATGCCATCTCCCACCTCCAGGTGGTGGAAACTGTGGCTCAGAGGTGGAGCTCCTGCTTTGCATGCTAAATGTCCCAGGATCAATCCCCAGCATCTCCAGGTAGGGCAGGATAAAAGGCCTGCCTGAAACCCTGGATCACTGCTGATGGTCAGTATCAGCAATATTGGGTTATATAGACCAATTGACATGATATATGGCTGCTTTGTGTGTCTTGGGAAGGACCATAGCTCAGTGGTAGAGCATCTGCTTTGTATACATAAGGTCCCAGGTTCAATTCCCCGCATTTCCAAGTAGGGCTAGGAAAGAATCTTGCCAGGAATCAGGAGAGCAACTGCCATTGAGTGCCGACAATATTGGGCTAGATGGGTCAATGGTCTGACTCAGTATAAGGCAGTTTCCTATGTTCCAAGGTGCCCCACTTGTAAAAGATGAAGTATGCATGAAACCTAGGGTCAAGAAACCATCAGTAGCGTCTTATTGATTTATTTTGATTATTACATTTATATCCCACCTTTCCCCCACTTCGTTAGGAACCTAAAGCATCGTACATAATCCTCCTCTCCATTTTAGCCTCACAACAACAACCCTGTGAGGTAGGTTGGGCTGAGAGTCTGTGACAGTGGGTTTCCATGGCGAGTGGGGACTGGAACCCAGATCTCCTGACTCCCAGTCCAACACTCTAGCCATTACACCACTGGTTGTCTTGTCCTTACCCCCCCTCAAATTACTCTGCCCATTGATCTTTCCTGCCCCTTATTCTTGGAACTTCTGTAGCGTCACCTTTGTTGTTTCAAAACCTTCCTCAAAAGCCATGTTCCCCCTAAAGCAAGGGTGTGGAAAGTGTGGCCCTCCAGATGTTGTCGGTCTGCAAACCTCATCAACTCTAGCTAGTGTCGATGCTGGCTGAGAATGATGGGAGCTGTAGTCCAACACATCTGAAGGGCAGCTAGGTGGGGGAAGGCTGGCCCAAGCCATTAGTGCTCATGGCCATGCACACGGAAGCCCAAGAGCACACTTGCTCATAGTCATCTCTTGCTACTCTTGGCTTCTTCCCTCTGATGTCTTCCCTCCCCACAGTTGGACTTCACGATTGTATGTTCTGGGAGGTTTGGTGTGTGCGTGGGGGAAGACCTGTCACTCCACAAAGTACATTGGTGATGCGGTATACTTAAACAATGCTGCATAAGGGTTTCTGCTAAGCCAGGCTGCCTTAACTAAACTCTGAGAAAGGATCATTTAAAGCAGCTCCCTTTAATGATCATGAGAGCCTTACGTAAGAATTCAGCTTGGTTCATCCTGATCCTGTCTTAGACTGTTGCAGCAACAGCCCAGGATGGGGCATCATGCGCAGGGCCATGCGGGGGGGGGGGGGCAGAGGGGCGAGTTGGCCCGGGGGGGACGATTTTGAGGGGGCACTCTGATGAGGAGGTCCCCCCCAGCTTATGCTACTGCTTCCATAGTGTAAGCGGCCCATCGAGAAGCGAGGAGCCCGCCTTGCGGAACCAGCACAGAAGCCGTCCGTCCTGAATACCACGACCAGACTACAAGCTCCAGAGGACCATGCTGCATGCAAGGCGGGGATATAATAATATAATAATAATAATAATAACGATTTATTTCTTACCCGCATCTCCGTCTAGATCGAGGCGGGGAACAACAACATGATAAAATACATAAAACTAATTAAAACATGACAAATATTATTAAAACTGCATTAAAACATCCTAAAACATCCTAAAAACATTCTAAAAATTACACTGGATATGCCTGCCGGAAGAGAACAGTCTTTATAGCTTTCTTAAATTCTAAAAGACTGTTAAGTTGACGAGGTTGTGATGGTTGTCCTTACTGCGTCTCTTTCCTAAATCTTCTCCATAGCATATAATCTCTGGAACAGAGGGTGAGGTAATGATGATGATAGTTATTAATGATAATAATGATGATGATACCATGAGGGTGATGATGATGATGATGATGATGTTTTTGCTTCTGTTTGTACAGCAACTAAAAATAAATGTTAATTTCTGATTCAACATTGAGGTGTTGTAGAACAAGTTTAATATGAAGGTGTTATTATGTAGAACAGACATGTTGGTGGGCATTAAAAAAGCATTTAAAAAGACTGAATGAGCAGTTTGAAATGGGGGGGGCACACACTTCTCATCTGGCCTGGGCATATTACCAGCTCTGCATGGCCCTGATCATGCGCAAGGCAAAGGCAGAGGCAGAAGCAACCAAATGGAACCAGATGGATGCGTTGCTACATGAAGTTATAGTCAGACACCTTTCATACTTAAGGTGAACCTGCATCTTAACAACAGAAGTAGGCAAGCAGGGTCCGCAACAAAATGTTGCAGTGTCCAGGATACCCCATTCCAATCCCCTGCCCATGGTTTTATGTTTCGCCACCCCCAACAGTCCACCAGTATTTCATAGCTACTTAATCCTCAGTGTTCCCCTTTCATTTTTCTTCCCCTTTCGTTTTTCTTTCCTAAAAATTCCTTTGCATTTCTGCAAACCCTTGGTTCCCTCAAGCCTGCTGATCCCTCCATCTTGTATGCGGATTGTGCCATTTTAGCTACATAAAGATCCACTCTCAGAAAATGAGTTTCCTATTAGCATATACCAGAGGTGTTGAACCTCTTTTACTCCTTGAGCTGAATTCAGTTTTGGGGAAGCTCTCTGGTGGTGGTGGGTCACCTTCCAGTGGTTGGTGGAGCTGATGGGAAAAAGGGGTGGGGCCAAAGGGAAAACGAGTGAAGCCAACATACCCAAACTATCTGCTAGTAATTAAGCCTTTCAGACTTTTAGATTGGGAACAAATCAGGCAAAAGCCGGCAAAGCACCAAAAGAGAGATGGTTTGGGTGGGGTGACATGGGGAAGGCCATCTGGGGAACCGTGGAGGGCTGGATTTGGACCTCAAGTGGGCCGGATTTGACCTCTTGAGGTACAACACCACTGGTATACAGAATGATCTCACTATTGGAGGCTGGTGGCTCTGATGTCAGTGGGGCGGTGAATCCGCTCCAGGTTTCAGGCCTTAGAAAGGGGGAAAAGTCAAAAGGAAAGGAGAAAAGGGTCAAAAATGGTGGGCCAGGAAATACAGAGGAAAGACGGATGGAAAAATTCCTTGACATCTCCTGGACTTCTGCAGACCAGGGGGCTGTTTATATGTAGCCAAAGCCCTGCGGTGGCTGTGAATCTGTGCTGCATCAGTTATATGATGCAGCCGCAGATTAGCAGCCACCGTGGGGCTTTCCCACGAAGCTGCACAGTAAAAGAGACAGGGAATTATCCTGACGTTTTTGGTGGGAGTGAGGACACCCTTGCTCTTCCGCCATCTGACCTTACTCTGTGGCAATCCTGGGGGCGGTCCTGGTGGAAGACAACCAGTGATTGGTTGCCAGAAACCAGGAAGAAGTTGGGGCTCCTGTACCTGGACTACCACTGGAAACCCCGCACTCCCACCTTGGCATTGGGATTACTCGATGCCACCCCGGGTAAGTAAAACTGTGGTGCTCATGAAGACAGCTCCCAGGAGCATGGAACCATTTTCCTATGAAAGGCTGTTGACCCATGGGAAAAGTCAGTCAGTGACCCTTTCGGTGGTGAGCAGAGCCAGATCTGGTGGTGGAAGGAACCAGAGCCAAAGTAGACAGAGTTTACAGCACTAAAGCATTGCATAGCTGTTTTCCCACAGATGTAGATTCTCATCAGAATTAAAAATAAGAGGGATCTGTGACTTCTTGTGAATTTTTGGACAGACGTCTAGGGTACAATCAACCTATTAATGCCATGATAGCACCCACAGACTCCGACAACTAACTCCATCTCACCGCTCCCCATCCCTGTTTCCAGACTTACTGCACTTTTGTGCAGAAATGTTAATTTTCAAAGGGTCTCCAAGCAATCTTTTGCCTGAGTGCTTGTATTAATATTAAAAAGCCTATGAATCAGCTTGAAGAATAAAAGCAGCACGTGGGTTTTTCTTGTTCTTGATGAATGAAAGCTAGATCTGAAGAAATGAAAAGCATTTATGAAGGACCACAAGGCAGGCAGCCACCTAGTAGGTTGGGGAGTTATTCTGTTTGAAAAGGGGGAGAAAAAGTACAGAATTGCTCAATTGCAAGCCATTATGCCTCATGTCATATGATGATCATGATGATGACTTTGCTGGGGTTAAACTGCATCCATCTTTGCAAAATGTAGCACATTACAGCTTTAGTGAACTCATAGTTGCAACTATGAGAGTCTGAACTGCACCGTGCAATAATTTCTGGAGTTGGTGCTAATTTTAATTAGTGGGGTGGTGAGTTAAGAGCACACGTGCATCTTTTGAGTTCTGTCCTGGTTGAGGTGCATTAAGGAAATAAAAGAGCAGGAATAAGGAATAGAAAAGTATTTAAGACAGCATTTCCTTCTAACAATGGATGTTATCTTTTGTGTATGGAATGGTTAAATTATCTGACACCTCTTTCCATATTTCAAAAAGGCTTTGAGATTTTGAAAGCATGCAAATGTGTTCAAATGTAACAGATTGCTCTGTTCATCACAGTATGAGATAGTAAAACAAAAGAGTTCCCATAGATGCCAATGCCATTTTTTTTTCTATCTCTAACTGCTGTGTGTGGGGATACACTGGGTTTTGGGGATGAGTTGCAGCTGGGGAAGAAAGGATTTATACTCCCTCTTCAGTGCTCTGTGATCCCAATCTAGATTGGTCCCCTGTGTTTACTTTTGAACAAAAAATGACAACAGACAGAGCTACACACTTTGTAATTTGACATAATGTGGTCCTAAGTCTGCCACTGAGAAAAACCTAGCCACATGTGGCTTGTCTCATTGCTTGGAGGATGTGTGCATGAATACCAGTAGACAACACTGAGCTTGGTGGACTAATGGCCTGACTCAGTGTAAGGCACTTTCATATATTCACATGAACTGCCTGGTTAGAATAGGAACACAGAAATCAATGGAATGTAAGACAAAGCACTTTATATTTAGGATTGTGGTGCTAGCATGGAAACCACTCACAATTACTTTAATGGAAGAGCAGATCGAAAATGGAAGAGGCAAAAGTTGTTCAGAACTATTGTTATAGGTGTCAACCTTTGTCTCTTGTATATGGGTGCTTTTGGCTTTCCCTTTTTCTTCTATGAAAACCCTACAACTTTGGATGTGTGTATAGGACCCCCCAGATAGGACTTCTATTTTAGCAACTATCTCGCACCTCTGCAGTGCTTCTAGACCAGGAACGGGGAACCACCTACCATCAAGTCTAACATGGTTGCTGAAGGTCCCCAGCTGTTCTGCCTGCTAGCTTCTAGAGTCTAGATCTCCAAAATGTAGAGGACAGGGCCAGGTGGTTCATTCTACACTCATCATGGTCCTCCTAACTATTTCCTCGTGAGTATACATGGTGATGAAACTTGGGTTCCCACTCTGTACGTATAGTTGTACACATGTAGGCTCTGTTCTGGTCTTCAAATGAACATGTGGGGTCTAGGAGCTGTGATTGCATGCACTATCCTATCCCCCCTGCCCTCTACACATTGAAGTCATGTCTGAAAAGAGCTTCTATTGAGACCCCATTGGGAAAGGAGACATCCTATACTGTATGTTGGCCATGGTTTGCCATAGGTGATTCCAACTTTATTGGTGGTAATACAGACAAAACACCTTTCAGATTTTTACAATTGTAGACCTGCTTTTGCTATCCCAACTGCTTTAAAGTTTGATTTTGTAGTCACCAACTCTGCAAACTAGCAACTCTTGTGTTGCTAGTATGAACATGTTGAAATGGCTACGGAATGTTCATTGGAAAACTGTGGGACAGATTTAGTCAAAAAGGAGAATAGTCAGTAAGCAGTCCATTCTTCACACCAATATAATGATAGCAAAGGCAAGGTAAACACATTAATCATCTCTTCCTCTCCACAAAGAGCCCTACTATTAGCACCCACATCAAGACTGTTTCTCATCTTGCATGCCATCAAGAGGTCCAGTCCTAAGAGGAATGTGGGGTTTATACAATTAACTTAATTGTGTTATGCAAAAAACAAGCATGGATCATTTGTGACCTTGAGCTATTTATACCAAAATCTTAATCCAAAGAACTTTTGCGTCTTCCATTTTCGATCTGCTCTTCCATTAGAGTAATTATGAGTGGTTTGCATCCTAGCACCACAATCCTTAATATAAAATGCTTAGTATTACATTCCATTGATCTCTGTGTTCAAAGCTGCTTACCCATTGAGCGAGGTTGGACTCTCTTTTCAGTTAACTTACAGAGTTCATTCTAAGCATCCTGTGTGGCTTAGGGTCACAGCACCTCAGGGCATATCCAAATAATTCAATGGGTGTGTTTCACAACTGAGATTTAGAAGCTAGCACTATCCAATGTACCTGCAGCACATGTGCAACTACTGTCCACATCTCAGGAGCATCAGCAATGGTTGTTCTTGCTGGGGTGAAAATTGCAGAGCAATAACCAAACTGCTGTTTTCCTCCGCAACAGAAGTATAACTCTGTGTTTATTTGCAAAGAAATGATTGACAAATAAGCCCCAAAGCCTGGATGCATCCATGTACCTACAGAACAACACTCTAGTCATATAAGATTAAAAGGCCTATTTGGTTGCCGTTTGTCCATCAGTTATTCCGGAACACCAGCCTTAAACTCACTTCAAACTCTGATTGGGTTGACCACTTATGCATTGCCAAAATAGAGGAAATGTATCACTATCACAGAGGACAAAAGAGGACACAGATTTGCATAACATTTACATATGCTAATTTATATGCATGGATGCAGATTTAAAAGTAATAACTGTAATTTAAATAGAAATGCAGTGCATCTCACTATAATGCAGTGCATCTCACCATTACGTTGTACCTTATGGTTTTAATTTTTGTGAACTGGCCAGAGAACTTGGGCTATTGGGTGGTATAGAAATGAAATAAATAAAAATAAAATAAACAAATGGTGAGGAAGACTGATCAGGTGACCTACGTGCAAGCTCAGTCTGCTGACCGGGTTTTAATTGTTGATGGGCCACTTCAAGGCCCCTGCTGCTCTCCCTTCTGATGGCTCTTTATCTTTAAACTGGTCTTGGACTGGAGAGACCGTCAAATAGAGGAGTGTCCTCTGTAAAGTAGGCCACCTAGCCACCTAGACCTTAAGTCAGAACCGGCTCTAATCCAATCTGACCTGGCATGCTTCACAGAGATGACAGTGGCCCAACATGGGCCCAGGCCCTCCCATCTGGGTACCATGTTAGTGAACAGGCGAGGGAAAGTGGGCGGGAGAGCGGAGTAGTTGTGGTCTACAAAGATAACCTTAACCTGACCAGATTTCCTGTCCGGGAATTGAATCACATTAAGTGTGTATACTTGAATCCGAAGGCCAGGGATAGACTAGGGATCTGTTAGTGTACCGGCCACCCCGCTGCCTATCAGACTCCCTGACTGAGCTCACGGAACTGGTCTTGGAGCTGGTGTTGGAGTTGCCCAGGCTTTTGGTTCTGGGCGACTTCAACTTCTCATTTGAGCTTGGTTTGTCAGGTGCAGCTCAGGAGTTCATGGCATCCATGACAACCATGGGCCTATCCCAATTGGTCTCTGGACCAACACATTCAGCAGGTCACAACCTCAATGCTGTTTTCAGTTCCAAACATACAGATCTGTTGGGGGAGGTGACAAATACCTCTGCATTGTCATGGACAGACCATTTTCTGGTCAGGGTTAGTATCAAGGCTACCACCTGCCCCTGCAGGGGTGGCAGACCTATTAAGATGATCTGCCCTCGAAGGCTGATGGATCCTCTTGGATTCCAGAAAGCCTTAGAGGGTTCTATGGCTGGTATCATCAATAATCCTGTGGAAGCGCTGGTCAATAGATGGAAATCAAGACCTAACTAGGGCTATCGACACAATCGCCCCCAAACGTCCTCTCCGACCTGCTTCTAACTGGGCACCCTGGTATACAGAAGATCTCAGGGAGTTGAAGCAGGAAGGACGATGACAGGAGCGCCGATGGCAGAAAACTTACTTATATCCGACAAGACTTGACATAAAGAACATCTTCGTTCCTATGGGGTGGCAATACGTGCAGTGAAGAAAGCTTTCTTCTCTGCACGCATTGCGTCTGCGAATTCACATCCAGCAGAACTGTTCAGGGTGGTGAGGGGTCTAACCCAGGCACCTTCCCCCTGAACCCTATCTTAGAGCCTTTGGTAGTTCGCTGTGATGCCTTTAACAATCATTTCGCAGATAAAATCTCTCGCATAAGAGCTGACTTAGATGCCGTCGTTATAGCAGAGGCTGACAATGGAGTGTCCAGCAACTCCGTGAGTAGACTTACACTGGATCAGTTTCAGTTGGTGAGTACCGAGGAGGTGGACAAGGATACGGAGTTGAGACTGCTATGGTCGCCTTAGTGGATGATCTACGCTTGGGTATTGACAGGGGGAGTGTGTCCCTGCTGGTATCTCTGGATCTCTCAGAGGCTTTCGATACCGACCATGGTATCTTTCTGGAATGCCTGAGGGGATTGGGAATCGGGGGCACTGTGCTTCAGTGGTTCCATCCTACCTCTCGAGCAGGCTCCAGATGGTGATGCTTGGGGATAGTTGCTCCTCAAAGAAGGAGCTGTTGTATGGCATACCACAAGGTGTCATCCTATCCCCAATGCTGTATAACATCTATGTGAAACCGCTGGTAGAGATCATCCGGAGGCATGGGGCGGGGTGCTATCAGTACGCTGATGACACCCAAATATATTTCTCTATGCCTTTGACAACAGCATCAGCTAAGGATAATGTGTCTCCTCTGAATGAATGCTTGGATGCAATAATGGGCTGGATGAGGAAAAACAAACTGAAGCTGAATCCAGACAAGATGGAGGTGCTTACTATCAAAGGCCCCAACCTGGGTTTGGAGGTGTGTCAACCAGTTCTGGATGGGGTTACACTCCCCCTGAAAGGCTGTGTTCTCAGCTTGGGGGTGCGCCTGGATCCATCGCTTCAAATGACAGCTCAGATAGGTGTGACAGCCAGGAGTGCCTACTATCAGCTTCGGCTGATATGCCAGCTGTGCCCCTTCCTAGAGTTGGAAGACCTAAAGACGGTAGTGCACGTGCTGCTAACTTCGAGGCTCGACATAGGGGTACCTCTGTGCCTATTCCAGAAACTTCAACTAGTTCAAAATATAGCAGCCAGGTTGGTCATCGGTACACCTAGGGGTAACCATATTACACCAGCTTTAAAATCACTCCACTGGCTGCCAATTACTTTCCGGGCGAAGTACAAAGTGTTGGTCATTACCTTTAAAGCCCTGATGGTTTGAGTCCAGGTTACCTGCAGGATCGCCTTCTCCCATACAATCTGGCCCACACACTCAAGTCCTCTCGGAAGAATTTACTCCCGTCAGCCAAAATTAAGGTGGCAACCGTTACCCAGAGGACCTTCATGTCTGCTGCTCCCAGACTGTGGAATGGCCTGCCGGGAGAGATTTGCCAACTTAACAGTCTTCCAGAATTTAAGAAAGCTCTAAAGACTTATCTCTTCCGGCAGGCCTACCTAGTCAAATTTAAGAGTTTTATTGGTATTTTAATAATATATTAGTCTTTATATGTTTTAATCAGTTTTATGTATTTTATATCATTTGCTTTTAATGTTGTTCGCTGCCTCGATCCAAAGGGAGAGGCAGGTAATAAATAAATAAATAAATAAATTTATTATTATTAATTATTATTATTATTATATATGGCCTTGGAGTCTTATCACAGTTTGGTTATTGTATTTTACTCTGAAGGAAAATGAAGTGTGTTTTCATTCAAGTAGTAAGAGATTGGCTCAGTCCACACTTCAACTGTAAAATGCTAGATTGTGCCAACCATCAGCAAGAGCCTGACCATCTGTGAAGAGATCAGTTTGTGTGGCAAAATACACTTCCAGCCCCCGAACCATCCCTGATTTTTTTTTTTTTTAAATCATGGAAAGTATGGAGGCAGGAAGATGGCAACCCCATGAAGTCTGCTATCTCAACAAACATCTTTGCAATGTTTCTTTTAAAAAGCCAGTAATCCTCCGGTAAGCTGAACAATCCAGGCAAACCATAGAGCACAGGTAGGCGGCCTTTTTGAGGTCTGTGTGGGCACATTTAGCAATTTGAGAAATTGTCTACCACCATAAAAAAAAGCTGTCAGGAGAGTCATAGCAAAGGACAAGTAACCTTCTCAAATAACTGAGTACAAAGCAGACTCCCAACACACCACACAACTCCTTGGAAACCAGAGTTTTCAGCACCAACTGAAGCCTGCTGGTAAGAATATATATTATTATTATTATTTTTAAAAAAGTGGGAGGGATAGAGCTCCTTTATGGGTGCCAAGAAAAGTGTCTGGAGAGGCATTGGTGCCTCTGAGCACCATGTTGCCTACCCCTGCCATACCCCTTGCTGAATGCTATGTTTACCTGGGCAGAAAATCAAACAACATCAGTACTTCTTCAGGAGTCATTCAGAGGAGTCTGCGTTACTTCTATACTACCCACATATGATTTATGTAGAGGAGTAAGTACATTCCCCACTCTTCCATCCTGCAAGGAAAAATCCATGTTACTTTTTCTTTGCTCTACTGTCCAGAGAATGGTAATTGTTTCATTATCAAACGGGTGGTGGGGAGATCAATCTATGGGCCTCCAGATGTTTTAGCCTACAACTCCCATCACCCTGAGTTAGCATAGACAGTGCTGAAGGCTCATGGGAGTTGTAGGCCAATACATCTAGGAAGTTTAATAGTCTAGAGAGTTAATTTCCATGCAGCCAGAGATAGGAAAAGAACTAAGTTACACATTGCCTTACAGTTCCAGCTACCAGTTGAAAGCTATCATATGCAGGGGACAAGCACAATGTGGAGAGAAGGAGGCAGTGTAAATGGAATGACAGAGCTACTCTATTCTCCATGTATTTAGAGTATCTACTCCATTTGCCTGCATTACTTATCCATGCATGGTCAACTTTACTTGATGTCCAGTCTACAGTGCTGGAGACCCATCGACCTGTTCTTCTACCATTACAAAGTCTCTGTATTTTCATTATTATTTTATTTGTTTTATTTCTGTACTGCCCCATAGCTGAAGCTCTCTTACCAGTTTGCAACAATTAATAAAATTACAGCAGCATTACAAAATGCAACATAATAAAAAACCCTATTTTTAACACAGAAAAATGTAAATAATGTAAACATCTAAATGAAATTTAAGTAAATAATACATTCCCTAATAGACCTTTTAAAAACAGCAGGCAAGAAATACCCCCATCATATAGTATTAAATGCCTGGGAGTATAGAGGTGGCCTTTAATTGGTGCAGAAAAGATGCCAGTGTGGGGAGCTCATTCCATAGTTGGTGGGGGCCACCACTGAGAAGGCCCTCAGAAGTAAGACACTTACCCAGAAAGTTCTCATGAGCCTCTGGAGTGTATCTGTCTATCATTTGGACATCAGTAGATTTAAGTTTTTGGCAGGTTTGATTGTGGAAGAATGAGTTTGGGGACTTTTGTAACCTCCACAGTTTAGATCCTGAAATGGTCTCCCTCAATTTCACAATAAGAAATGGACAATTTTTGAAGGGGATCTGATCCACAATATCCTACTTTTGAACTGAGTTGATATTAAAAAATTAAAGGGGGAAATTTAAATGGTGACAAATATTTTTGAAAAATATATCCACTCAGATTGCATATCATATCGTAGGTTTGGTTCCCCCCCCCCCTTTTAGGGTAAAGTTTTAGATTTTTGTGCCATGATCAACATTTCTGTGAATTCGGTATCGAAATGTAATGCATAGCCTTAGGTGTATCTTGAGGGTGCAGCATCCTAACACCGAACACTAGAGGGAGCTGTTCCCATACAGCTTTTCTGAGGATGTTTTTCTTCTCCCATTACTTCGGTGGTTAACATTCTGTTACAGTACAGACGAGAACTGAGGGGCAATGCAAAGCCTTTAGAATATGTTGCAATTTCCCAGGCCTGGTCTTCTTTGGAGCAGCACATTCACAGAAGTGAATGGACTAACACATTTTCAAAGCGAGGTCCTCATTCCAATATTTTCCATGTAACTTAATGTTTTATAGCTCTTGGCGTGGACGGTAATTTGTACATGAGGCAGTACCCAACAAATAGTGATCCTAGCTCCAATATGCATAATTTCCTTGAGTGTTCTCTACTTCAGTCATCGGTTCCAATTTTTTTGACGTTACGCTAGTGCAAACCAATGCCTGTGCAACATAACTAACGCAATGGGAAAAAAACAGCAATTTGCTGAATTTCGGTGGCAGATCTCCGCTTTGTGTTTATGCTAGCACAACATCAATAGTGCCAGTAAGGGTGCATTGTTGAATTCTAACACATTTCAACCACAAAAGCACAATTAGGGCCCTGCATGGAATCGGGAGAGGGAATGAAAGGAGGCAAGGTCTTTTATGCCTCCTACCACGCTCCTGCTCCCTGACTTGTCCTTATTTCTCCTGCTTCTCAACTTGTCCTTTTATTCAAGGACAAGGGAGAGGGCCTTTTCAGTGGTGGCCCCCCAACTGTGTTTTCGGCACCAGGTTAAGATTAGCCCAAGCACTCTGCCATAATCTTCACGTCTGCTTCAACAGCTAGTGCCTCCTCTTAACTCTCTGCCTCCTCCTCATCTTCCCCAGTATAGATACAATTGATTTTTTGGTCTGGAAGGGTTTGCAGGCAGCTGTGGGGGGATGTGAGTGAAATTTGGGGATCATCCCTCATGAGCCTCACTCTTCCTTGCCTCTCGCTGCCCCCCTGCCCCCACCTATCGCAGCCAATCAAAAACCTCCCCGTGTTGTGGCCTGCGAGAGACTGAGGGTGCCGTAATGATCCCTGCCTGCCGCAGTTCTACTTCCTGATGAGCCATCTGTCAGGAGGGAATCAACCCTCCTTGTCCTCATCCCTCTCCTACAGAACAACCTGCTTAGTCTAAGAGACAGAAGACGCTGCTATCAGGTCCACCGCCACAGGGAGTCTGCGAGGACCTGGTCCCTTGAAGAAACTCTTCCTTCTCTGAACATTCAGCTTTCATTTAAAAATAAAATAAACTCTCAACCTTCTTTTTACTGACAAGAGATACAAGGGGGAAATGTGCAGGCAGGATTTTGTTATCTATTGAACCTTGATTCCTTGGAGGAGGCTCCATGCAGGTCTGGGGAGCAGAACAGGTTTATTAACGCTATTTTATACAGCTCCCTGATAGGTCCCATAACACAGGCCTACTGCAGGGTTTCTCCTAGTCTAAGGGAAGAGGGGGGAGGGGGAGGGTGATCTTTACTTAAGGGACAGTGCACTTTGCTTCGATACAACACAAATATTGGCCATTTTATTTATTTATTTATTTATTTATTTATTTATTGCATTTCTATACTGCCCAATAGCTGAAGCTCTCTGAGTATTCAGTAAAAGGTAAAGAAACCAAAGGAGGGTAGGTAACAGTAATGGCATAGGAGTGGGGGTGGGGTAGGGTGGGAGGAGAGGAAATCTTACTCAAGGGTGCATAAAAATAAAGATTCTATTATCCCAATGGGTTTCAATGCACACTTCTTCACCCCTGAAATGTGTTGAGGCCCCTTCATTTCAAAACGTGCTGGGCCATCAAACCTGAACTTTTGTAACTCTTGGTTAGCAAACCTCCCCCCCCCCCGGTCCCCCCCCCCCCTCCAATAAGAAGTGAACCAGCTCCTGTTTCCAGCACTGTTCTGGCCAAAGCCAAGGTTCATAAGCACTTGGCACTTACTTAACCTCTATTTCATGAAAATGTAATGAATGAATTTGAAGTCTTTTTGACTGCCTCTTTCACATTGACTCAAAATGAAGCCCCAGTTAACTCTTTGCTGCCACCCCAAAATGCGGCCAGGTGTCCTACTTTATCGAGACAGTCCTCTGCTTGAAGAGCTGTCAGAAGACAGCCCTCTGTTCTGAAGCCATCCTGTATTTGAAATGATGTCCAGTCTGAGTCAAGTTTAAAGATAAAGAACCCTTAGAAGAAGGGAGAACTGTTGGGACCTTGAAGTTGCCCATCAGCAGTTAATACCCAGATAACAGACTGAGAAGAAAGGAAGGCCAGGTACACAAAGCTACAGCCGTAGCCAAATGTTTGATTTTACAAGGTTTGAGGTCTCTGGTTTCTCCATATATATATATATATACACACACACACACACACACACACACACACACACCTCTAGGAAATTAACCATGTTTTGTGTTTGGAGAGGGCTGGAGGTGGCAGTCGAAATTGCACAGAATATATAATATTAGGATCATTTGGAGGAGGGTGTTAAAGGGGGCTGAAATATCCATGGGGCTAGTAGTTGGGATTTGGTTAGTTGACTTTTAGGAGAGAGAAGAAGCTGAAGTAGTGGGGTAGTGGAGCCAAAGCTCACAGAGGCGCACTATTGGCAGGTTGTTTCTAGCAGGGACAATGATGTCATCTGCCATGCCCCTCAGCCTTTCCTGTTCCCTCTGAACTCAGCTGCAATCCAGTGGTGGGTCCGTGTCAATGGGGCAGTGAATCCACTCTGCATTTCAGTCAGGACCAGTCATAACTCTAAAGGAGCTCTCTAAGGTGCGACATTGGGCCAAAATGAATTTTCCCTCAACAATATATTGTTCTTTGTTGTAATGTAAAGTATTTTGGGGTGGCTTGGGTTTGAACGGGTGATTAAGACCCATTAGCTTAACAAAAGACCTGCTCTTCAGGGAGATGAAAATGGCTTGAATTGGTTTATTGATATAGATCAACACATCTGCCTACATTTTTGGACGCTCCTTGGGGGCTTGGCTGTGGGGGACTGTCCTGATGAGCATCTGCATTTCAAAATGTACCATTACAGAAATGGGTTGGAGGACAGAAGGGATAAACTGGGTGGGAATGGGATTAAGTCTGGAAATTCCTAGTTCTACTTTTATTCATCCCAGACTTCCATGTACAATCAATTCATTTTCACTGCTTCTCAGATAAGGCACTCTGTCTGTTTTTATTCCTGCATAATTGTCAGAAAAAAACGCATGGTTAAAGGTAAATACTTACCCCAATCCCTGTACCTACAGAGCACTAGTAAGACAGTGAAACTTGGATCATGGACCTTAGCCAAGGAAAAGTCAGGACAGAGGAGGGGTTTAGATTACAAATGCATTGTATTAGAAATGTTGTGAAAAGCATTTAAATTATTTGAAAGGAAGTTTAATTCTCTGGATTTTACCAACTCTTCATGTTTACAGTGGCAATTTTATGTTGTGTCAATCAACATGGGTATTTCTTTACTAATATAGACATGCTCAGATATATCTCTGAGGTCTAAATCTTGTGCTATAGAATTTAAACTATTAAATAATAATAATAATAATAATAATTATAATAGAGGCTACCAGGCTTCGTTGTAGTAACAACTTCCAATGTGCACACATTTTCATTATTTATCACAGTGTGGCCAAACATTTCATTTGAAAGGGGGCCTTTAAAAAAATGAACATAAAAATCAATTTCCTCCAAGGTGTTTTACCACCAAGAAATATTATCAAAGGCTACTGTACTGGCTCTCAATAATGACCCCCCTGATCCCATTCAACCCATTGATCTCAGTAGAGTAGTGTGGGTGAGAAAACAGAATGTAACCTTCTTGGGCTATATTGATACCTATGCAACAGCTGCCCCCGTTTTAGCAGCGTTGGCCATTCTTGAGCGCCTGAGTAGTCTCATAGCATGCTTCACCAAGATATAAAAAAGAAGTGTTGATATTAAGCGGACTATTTTCGCCTGAAGCCATCAGTGCCCAGAAAAATAACTAGCGCGTATGTGTGGAATTTCCTTGTTTTTTCTTCAGAGTATGAATGCTCTAAGAAATATTGCCTACATAGGCCTTGGTTTTGCTTTCATTAATCCGTTTTATAGTAATATAAGAACTGCCTTGCTGGATTAGATCAACGTCCTTCTAAATCCAGTAGAGTAGACAAAGTGCAGGCAGACCATGCATAGCCACAAGCAAATGTTCTGTGACTTCTAGTCCACTCAGTTAACTTGGGCAGATGGTGAGACCCAAAATCCTGGCTATTGCTCCGTGTGAACTCAGAGTGTGTTGGACTACAACTCAGATTGTGCTTTAGGATATTTCTGGAAACTTATTTCCTTGTATTTGGTTTGTTGTTGTTGTTTTTTACATTTTTTTATTGTGAATTTGTGAACAAAACAAAAAACCATAAAGATAATAATAATAATAATAATAATATAAACATATACAGCCACATACTTCAAAAGCCTCAGTTTCAAATGTCACAATTTCTAGGTAAGTAAAAAAGAGAAGGGAAAAAGGTAGCATAAATTACACATAAACGTTCGTAAAGGCAGACCAAATGTCTGAGTAAATTTCCATTCGTAAATGACGCCTGTATGCCACTCTTTGAAATGTTGCTAATGTTGTTAAGTCTTCAATCCATTGCATTATAGAGAGTGTGGTTTTATCCTTCCAATGTTGTAAAATAATTCTTTTGGCAGTCAAAAGGGCACGAAAAATCCATTTCCGTTGACCACGTGTTAGTTTCCAAGCAGCCGGTAAATAATTTAAAATGACATGAACATCTGAAAATATTAAAGAGCTTTCTAATTCAAAGTTTATGCGACTGATAATTTCCTCCCAAAAGGTGGCAACTATTGGACATTTCCAGAACATCTGAACAAGAGAAGCATTAGGTATGTAACACTTCCAACAATTAGTTGATTTAGACAAACCTTTATTAAACGGATGCTGTGGTGTCCAGTATACCTGAAACAGTAATTTTTGCTGGATAAGATGTAACCAGAAATCCATTGATATATCTGATACGGATGCCAAAACAACGGTCCATTGTTTCGATAAAATAAGACACTCCAATTCTCTATTCCATTCCTGCTGAAGTCCCATTGAATCATATTTATTCACTAATAGTAAGAATTTATAAACATGAATTGTGGGCCGATTTACCCAGTCAGCCTCAACCAATGCTTCCAATAGCAAAGGAGATTCTGAAGTAGTGAATGCTGCTAGGCCAAATATAGATTCTAACAAATATTGTAGTTGCAGATACTGCCATTCCGCTGTGACAGATAATTTAAATTTATCACGGAGAGCTGAGAATGACAGGAACTCATCATCTGCACCCACCAATTGATCCAGGGTAAAGACCATTCTATTTGTCCAAGTCCACCATATAAACATATTCTTTCCTATTTTTAAATCTGGATTTCCCCATATGGTCAGTTTGGCATGAGAAAATGGATCAAACTGTAATTGGTGTGCCATTATATGCCACACATCTCTAACTGCTAGGATTGTGGGTGGGGCTCTTTCCACTTTAATATGTTGAGAACCTAATGTGATCCATTTGGAAAGAGGCTCCAAACAGGATGATTCCAAAACTGACCAAGGTGAAAAATCAAATCTAAGTGGAAAGGACCAAACTTTAGTGCAAGTGAGCAAGTAAGCCTGATGATATATCATAAAGTCTGGAAAACCAAACCCACCATCTTTAATTGAAAGTTGCATCCTTTTCAGAGATATTCTTTGTGGAGAGAAACCCCAGAAGAATTTATGGAACAAAGTATTAAGTTTTTGAAAATACTTGCTGGGTATAATAAGGGGATTCCACGTATAACGTAAACAATTCGAGGTATAGTATTCATCTTAAGTGTATTAACCTTGCCCCATAAACTTAACTTTAAAGGCGCCCATCTATCAATATCTCGTGAAATATCATTAATCAACTTATTTAAATTTAACTTAATCATTTGACTTATGTCTCTGGGAATGATTATTCCTAAATAAGTGATAGAATCGGCACCAGCGAAATTGCCAGTTGGCTAATACAGTGGAATGTATATTATCTCCAATCGGCATGAATTCCAACTTTGACCAATTAATTGAATAGCCAGACAAATCACCAAAAATATTAATTAATTTCATCAAAGCCAGAACCAACGACTGGAGTTTTAAATTGAATAGTAAATGGTCATCTGCACATAGAATAATTTTAAATTCCAAGTCAGTATGTACAAAAATGAATACTACTGCTTTGCCTAATGGCACATGCCAGGGGTTCCAAACATAGATCAAATATCAATGGGGAAAGTGGACAACCCTGTCTAGTTCCCCCACCAAGTAGAAAATAAGCAGAGAATAATCCATTAGTCCTTACTCTAGCTCTCAGGGTCGAGTACAAAATTCTTACCTATTTCAAAAATTGAATTGGGGAGCCAAAATTAATCAAAGTAATAAAAATAAATTTCCAGTGAATTTTGTCGAAAGCCTTTTCTGCGTCTAAAGAAATAATAGCAAACTGATCTCCTCCAAGGTGATTTACCACCAAGAATATTATCAAAGGCTACTGGCTCTCAATAATGACCTCCCTGATCCCATTCAACCCATTGATCTCAGTAGAGTGGGTGAGAAAACGGAATGTAAGCTTCCTGGGCCATATTGATACCCATGCAACAGCTGCCCCCGTTTCAGCAGCGTTGGCCCTTCTTGAGGGCCTGATTAGTAGGCTGACCAGATAAAATCCAGGTCAGGGCTCATGCAACTTTAACAGTTGTAGAGCAAAGGGAATTTCAGCCAGTGTCATTTGTATGCAATTAGTTCCTGGTGATATTCTTTCTTCATCACATCAGTTAAAGGTGCATGCACTATACTAGAGTGTCCATATACAAAAGAAGGCAGGGCCCCTGCAACTTTAACTGTTGTGATAAAGAGGGAATTTCACCAGGAACTAATTGCAAACAAATGACACTGGCTGAAATTCCCTTTTCTCTACAACTGTTAAAGTTACATAAGCCCTGACCTGGATTTTATCTGGTCACTGTCACAGCATGCTTCACCAAGATAAAAAAAAGAAGTGTTGATATTAAGCGGACTATTTTCGCCTGAAGTGCCCAGAAAAATAAATAGCGTGTATGTGTGGTATTTCCTTGTTTTCTCTTCAGAGTATGAATGGTCTAAGAAATATTGCCTGCATAGGCCTTGGTTTTGCTTTCATTAATCAGTTTTATAGTAATATAAGAACTGCCATGCTGGATTAGATCAACATCCTTCTAAATCCAGTAGAGTAGACAAAGTGCAGGAAGACCAAGCGTAGCCACAAGCTAATGTTCAGTGACTTCTCGTCCACACTCTCAGTTAACTCGGGCAGATGGTGAGACCCAAAATCCTGGCTATTGCCCCGTGTGAACTGAGAGTGTGTTGGACTACAACTCGGATTGTGCTTGAGGATATTTCTGGAAACTTATTTCCTTGTATTTGTAATCTACTTATTGTCCAGAGTTTGTGAGATTTGATGGAGCCAATCAGAAACAGTGTGTTACAGCAGAACAAACAGCATCTTGAAGAGTGAGTTGCTGACTTTCTCTAAGACACAGACATAGTAGGATCTGTAGTTTGAGGGATAAATTTGTGCTTCCCTACGCATCACCCAGTTCGCTTATTAACCACCTCTTTGCGTGCCTGTCACTTGCCGGCAGATTTATCTAATTGCCCTCTCCAGGTGTGGCTTGTCATTACCTGTGAACCTGCCTGGGTGGCTGACTGTGATGCTCAACAAACCACTCAGAACCCAGGCTTTGTTGTAGGGTTGCTTGGTGGTTTATTAATGGCCCCACCCACCCTCGCCATGTTCACACGTAATGACAAGCCATGCCACACCCTCCCTCCTGCAGCTTGCATTTTAAAAATGTTGGCCAGTATGTGATGACAAGCTCTGCAGGGAAGTTATCCCACATTATACCGGCCCTATATGACAAACTCTCTCAAGAACAGGGTGGCCACTTACAGATCTCCACAAAAAGAAAGAAAAGCTTCACCAAAAAGAGGATACAGATTTCTATTAGAATTGCATATGCTAATTTGGAAATAATTACTGTAATTTAAATAAAAACAGAGTATGTTTCACTATAGTGAGGGAGATTGAAATCAGATTAGTCTTGTGTGCCTGCTCAGTCTGCTGTCCAGGCAACTAACTGTCGATGAGCATTGCCAAGGCCCCTTTTCTCCTCTTCTTATGGTTTTTGTCTTTCAACTGGACTGGGATGGGACAGTCCTTCAAATAGAGGACTTTCCTAGATAAAGTAAGATACATATCTACTCAAGAACTACCAGTTCCAGTGTTCCTTCTGCATAGTCAGAAGGGAGGGACAGCTGGTGGGAGAGTCAAAGCAGCATAATAACCAGGGGCTTTGATCCCAGAGTCAGCGGTAGTCAGTGCTGCTGACTCAATAAAAAATGGGCAGGAAGGTTAGTAAGATTCTTCTTAAGGTGAAATGTTATCTTAAAGAAAAAATAGCAAAATGGAGGGCTTAGGGGCATAGTAGAAAAGTCCCTGGGGTGCATTCTGGTTTTATCTGGAGTTTCATGAGATTAGCTTTGGTCTGTCAGCAGCACACGAAAAGCAGAGCATACACTACCTAGAAACCCTCTTTCCCAGGTCAAGTGGCACTTGAAACCACCATACTTCAGGGTTGGGTGGGCGGAGTCCAGTAGTAGTAGAACTGAACAGCATCAACCCCATAGGGTTGCTGCTCAGTAGAGAGTTGTTCCCTGCTGTTGTGTCCACAGACCTGGGACACTTGGAAATAGGATCTGGTTCCACACAAAATTTAGGTGGTAGTCATTTATTTTAGTGTTCCTTCTTTGCAGGCAGCCACAGGCAGACTGGCCTTGGCCTTGCCAGTCTGGTACAAAACCTGGGATGGATTATCTGTACTTAATGCACGTCACTCATAAATCCTGGCCTGGCTCAAGGAATGGGCCTATCACAAACACTAAACCTGCCCCTGTCCATGCTCCCCTACTTAGGGAATTTCACTGGAAGTGCTGAATTAAGCCAGTGTAGTTTACTCCTGTAGTTTGCCACACATTTCTCTCCCTCCACCATTCCAGCACTGGGATATTGTGAAAGATTACAAGAGCATTGCTGTGATATTATGTATGAGAAACAGAAGCCTCTTGATCTCAGTAGTGAAGCAGCTGCTGCACGATTGTGAATGCTTGTAACAGCGCTGCTGTGTTATTATGAATGGGAAACAGAGGCTATTTGATTGCAATGGATGAAGCAGCTACTAAGCTATAGTGAATGTTGGAAATAGCACTGCTGCAATATTATGAATGGGAAACAGGCTACTTGATCTCAATAGGTGGCTCCACCCTTTGATCAGGTAATTGCTAGGTCACAGAAAGAGGCATACCCAGGACTTAAAGCAGGTGGATGGGGCACACTGCAGCAGGAACTATGTTTAAGGAAAACAAGATGCACTAAAAAGACTTTCCAAACCTTTCCAGAGGTAAGCTGTTGGGTTGCTGCAGATTGGTGATCACGTCATCTGTTGCGAACAACCCCGATAGGCTCTCCCTTCACACTGAATTGGCTATGTAGACTGGCTTCCTGTGTGGGCCATAATGTAATTTCAGAAATGTAAGAAATATAATTTCAGAATTAGGATAGAAAAATACAGTGGTATGTATGTGGGAGGCGGTTCATGTTACAGAACTTTCACACTTTATCCTAGTAGGCATCCAGTAGCAAGACTTAGGACGTTGCTAAATAATGCCCTCCCAGTACTGAAAAAAGCTCCTCTTATTCATACTCCCCAAATCTGAAATTATGTTCTGAGAAATGACCCTGCAGACAGTGGTTCAGCATTGGGCACGAGTGTCCTTCAGTCTGTCTAGGCTTGGATGTTCTGAGCTGGATACTGTGATCAACCTAAGATCCATAGGCCAAACTGACACAGGCCAGTTTTACACCAAGCAGGATATAGCAGTATGAAAGTGGTATATGAAAGGCAGGAGCCACACTACTGCTTCATAGTGGTATTGAAGTGCACTGAAAACTGTTGGGGCCTATAGACACATACCATATACCGCTTTCATAGTGCTATATTAGGCTGACCATATGAAAAGGAGGACAGGGCTCATGTAACTTTAACAGTTGTAGAGAAAAGGGAATTTCAGCCAGTGTCATTTGTATGCAATTAGTTCCTGGTGAAATTCTCTCCTCATCACAACAGTTAAAGTTGCAGGGGCCCTGCCTTCTTTTGTATATGGTCACTGTAGTATAGTGCCTGCAACTTTAACTGTTGTGATGAAGAGGGAATTTCACCAGGAACTAATTGCATGTAAATGACACTGGCTGAAATTCCATTTTCTCTACAACTGTTAAAGTTACATGAGCCCTGTCCTCCTTTTCATATGGTCAGCCTATCTATATCCTGCTTGGTGTGGCCCCTGCCTTTTATATACTGCTTTCATACCTCTATATCCTGCTTGGTGTATATCTGGCCACAGTGTTTAATATTAGGAAAGAGTACAGTTAGAAGTTTGCACTCATTTTAGTGTCGCGTTTTCAATAGCCCAGTTTTTCTTATCTATCTTAAAGATACACGGTGCAGAGTTAATAGGAATATAATCTCCAGCCATGAGGAGAAACAGCTTGACTTAATTAATTGTAGTAAATGCTAACATTCTTTATTGTTTCTGGAACAGGCCACAACAAGCTAAGCATGAGCCAAGGGATTTAAGACAAGTTGTGAGAAACAAAGTAGTTAAAATGTTCTGCTGTTATATTGCTGCCTTATTTCACTCCAAAGGGAGTATAAAGATACTTTTCCTGTTGTAAATGCAATTGGCCAGTGGATGTACATCATAGTGTGATGTGTTTGATTGAATCCCACACGCTCGTTGCGTGACAAAAGCTTTTCATGGAAAAAAAAAGTTTTCTTGATGGTGGGAGGCAAGGACGTTTATAGGAGCAAGTGTTCAAGCTTTCCTTATTTGTGTCTTTCACTTGGTGAACCTGCTAGTAATAGCAATGAATGTTTCATCAGACTCAGTGTGGGTGGCTTTTAATTTTTTTTAAAAAAATATATAGAGTTGGAAGAGAAGCTCTGTGTACAAACGACATGCTTGTATCTTTGTTGCTATAAACATTTTAAGCCACTCTTGACGTGGCTTGGACTCTTTGCACTTGCTGTGAGATCCCTGTCCATCTACCCTGGCCAGTAGTTTTCAAGCGAACCATCTTTGTGGGCAAGCTAGGGTGGTACTTCAGGGTCAAAGTCCCACCCCAAGGCTAGCTAGAATCCATTGATGGGGGCTGCAGCAAAAAAATAAGGGGAAAAAAAGAAAAGAAAAGACCTGGTTACATCACCTGAGACAGCACTGGGCAGGGCCCACCTGGGCTGAGGCTGCTCACTGCAGCATCCTTTCTTCTTATTAATTTTTTAAAAATAGTCAGGGGGTGGCCAGATGGGTATGTATATGGTTAGAGATCCTCATGACATTTTGGCCATGTCTACACAAGGAATTTTACACACACACACACACACACACACACCCCTTTTCTACAACAAAATGCCAGCAGCGGTCAGGAGGAGAGAAGAGATAGTTGTGTGCTTTATAACTAACTCCATGTCATCAAATCCAGGTGAGGCAGTGGCTGTTCTGAATCGGTGCCTGGCCACAACAATGGACTGGATGAGGGCCAACAAACTGAGACTCAATCCAGACAAGACAGAGGTACTGTTAGCGGGTGGTTTGCCTGTCCGGCTAGGTGATGTTCACCCTGTTCTGGATGGGGTTGTACTCTCCCTAAAGGATTGGGTTCTTAGTTTGGGGGTGCTCCCGAATCCAGAACTGTCACTTGAAGTACAGGTGGACTCAGTGGCAAGGAGCACCTTTTATAAGCTTAGTCTGATATACCAACTGCGCCCTTATCTAGACAGAGATAGCCTAGTTACAGTTATCTACTCTCTTATAACCTCTCTTCTGGATTACTGCAATGTTTATTAAGAATAAACTAAAGTGCAAGATTACATTTCCCCCCCCCCCCCTCCATCCCTTCAGTCACCTAGAATGTCAGAGAATTGCAATGGATGGCCTCCTGCAAAAGGCTGGATACATAGTCCAGGTCTAGTCAAGGCTCTTTGAAAGGTTCCCAGCGACTGAAGGGATGTTAGCATTGTAATCTAATGTAATTCTTGATTAATAAAATTCTTTATTCTTCAGCCATTAGTGGGTTCATTGACTCCAAATCCTAAAAGAACAATGACCTCTTGGCAACACATCATAACAGTCCTCATAGCCAACCCTGCCAAGAAGAATCCAAAGTTGCAAATGGCTGCGTTGATCCATATCAACAATCCAGTTCTACGAAATGTACATCTGCTGGGAGCAGAGCTTTTGTACAGCTAATGGATCTGAAAGGATCATCACACGGGGAAATCGCGTTTGCTTACCGTCGCTTCTCCGGCTGCGCGTTTGTCCCTCATTACTTCCTCTTTTGCATGTGGCCCATTGAGTGGGCCATTTTGATCACATTGCTTCTCCTGCACACAGCAGGAAATAGCAGCAACTTCCGACTTTAAAATAAGTTTGACTTACTGGGGTGTTTTATTGCTGCGCGAAGAAGGCTAGAAGTGAGGCAGATAAGGAAGGCACACGGGAGGCAGATGGCATCTTGAGAGGGACCCCCGAAAATCCGTGAGTGCCTAGTAACAAGCATGCAATAAAATGCTTGTCTGATGGAGCATTTAGTTGCCCATTCAGAACCAAGCCACTCCAAAATACTTTACAGTACAAACAATATATTGTTGCTGGGAAAATTCATTTCCTCCCAGTTACTGTAAGGATTGCAGCTAAGCTTAGAAGGAACAGGGAAGTCTGAGGAGGGGGGGATAGCAGATGATGTCAACTTCTCTGCTAATGATAATACTAAAAAGTGCTGTCACTGCATCCCTGTGAGTCCTGGTTCCACTACATCACTGGCTGGAAAGATCAGTGGTGACTGACCAAGAAAGAGATCTTGGGGTTGTGGTGGACAGTTTGATGAAAATGTCAACCCAGTGTTCAGCTGCTGTGACAAAGGCAAATTCCATATTAACCATAATTAGGAATGGAATTGAGAATAAAACTGCCAATATCTTGCTAGCCTTATGCAAATCAATGGTATGCCCACACTTAGAATGCTTTGTATGGTTCTGGTAATCACACCTAAAATATATATATTGTAGAGTTGGAAAAAGTGCAGAAAAGGGCAACTAAAATGATCAAGGGGCTGGAGCAACTGCCCTATGAAGGAAGGTTATAACAGCTGGGATTGTTTAGCTTGGAAAAAATGTGAGTAAGGGGAAAGATGATAGAGGTATACAAATTATGTATGATGTGGAGAAAGTGGAGAGGGAGACATTTTTCTCCTTCTCTCATAATACTAGATCTTGGGGTCATCCCATGGAGCTGATTGGTGGGAGATTCAGGACAAATAAAAGGAAGTACTTCTTCACACAGCACATAGTTAAACTATGGATTCACTAACACAAAACATAGTGATGGCCACCAATTTAGATGGCTTCAAAAGGGGATTGGATAAATTCCTGGAGGATAAAGCTATCAATGGTGACTAGTCCTGATGGCTTTATCCTACCTCCACTATCCGAGGCAGTATGACTATGTACACCAGTTGCTAGGGAACATGGGCTGGAGGTGCTAATGCACTTATGTCCTGCTTGTGAGTTTTCTGTGGGCAGCTGGTTGGCCATTGTGTGATCAGAATGCTGGAGCAGATGGACCCTTGGTCTGATCCAGCATAGCTCACCTGATGCTCTTATCGCTGCCTGATACCTCTGAGAACTGTGGCCAGTCAGTGTAGAATACTGAGCCAGGTTGATAAGGCAGCTTCCTATATGCCTGTGATACTAAATGTATGCAAGTGGAAAGGCCTTGGCAGCACATACCATCGTGTGCCTATTGTCTAGTACTGAAGACATGGCCAACAATTTCTTGAGCCAAAATTGTTGGATGTGTTTTAAGTTCAGATGTTTGTATAAGCATAGCTACAAATAATTTAGTACCTGCTCAACAGAAAGTTGAAATTGCACTGACGGACCTGTCAGAGCAGCAATTGCTTTCTTCTCTCAGAAAGCATTCTCTCCCATCAAAGGGACACCCTGGAAACTTACAGTAATCAGATTTTTTAAAAACCCATCCTTTCTGCAACATTTCATTTTTACTTCTGACCAGAAATCCTTTGCCAAGGTTTCTGGTAGGTTACAGGTGGGGAAGGTATTTGAGGGAAATCGTGTCCTGTTCTATGAGAGCAATTTCATATCCTCTTATAATGCTCTATTGTACCCTTGACAAATCCCAAGAAACTAGCTTTTCTTGATTTCTTTCCGCCTCCTTGATAATTTTTCAGAAAATTATAGAATAATCTTTGATGATATGGCTTTCATCAAAGAACTGAGTGGTGTCCGTTCAACATTTGGTGAATTTGTTTGTTGATTGAGATTGCGCTTGCAGCAAAGTATAAGTGGACCAGTTTGGGCTTTGGCACAGATTGGTATCCTGTTATCGGCATGAAAATGTGGAACAGTACAGCTGGTTCCCAAACTATTAAAATGGAAAGGATCAGAAAATCACAATTCAGTGGAAAAGGCTTTTTTCCCTGACAGCGAGGAGAAGAAAGAATTTCAGAAACTCTACTTATACATTATGTGGAAGGATGAAGGGTTTGCAAGCCATAGATAAGGCTATCGCTCTCCACATAGCTCATAGACTGTCATGTGCATGATGCTTCAGTGACAGAACTAAGGTGTGACCATGTAAAAACTGATTCATGTGCAGCATTCTGCTAAAGGTGATCATTCAGAATCCTATCTATATAGAAAAATATCACCCGCAGATGGCAGTCATGCCTGCTACAGGCGTTGTTGCCTACTTTCACCTTCATTTTCTGAGCAGATTATGCCACTAACCTATGATACTTCACATCAACACCACAAAAAGGCCACTAATCAGGTTGCTATAAGGAATCATTCTCTATTGAGCAGTGCCGGTACAAGCTTTCCCTTCGCCCGAGGTGGCAGAATGCACCTGTGCCTCCACTGTGTGCTGCTGCTGCTGCTGCTGTGTACTCCCCACCCCTCTGCTGTCTCCACCCCACCCCAATGCCACCACTGCCTGCTCGCTGAGAGCCATGTCGGCTGGAGAAAGCAGCTAATGCGACTCTTCAGAGAGCCATCAAGGCCTAAATGCTTGGCTCTGAGGGGGTCCTTCCTCAGTGCCAGGCATTGTGGGAGGGGTGTCCAAAGACATTGCCTGTACAGAAAGCTTGCCCACCCACTGTCTCATACTGAGAGGATTCTCAGTGCAATCCAGAGTGTGGCTGCTGAGAGCAGCTGCCCATCCTCTGTTTTGCTCTGAGGGTCTGAGTGAAACAGAGGGCAGCCAGCTGCTCCAAAAAAACCTGCCAGCCTTTCTCTCGTGGCGACATTTGCCACATTGGGAGAGTGGGACCAATGGGGCTCAGCCAAAGCACTCACTAGTGTTTCTGAGTGGCTGCTCCAGGGAGCCCCACAGGCTTTGCTCTCCCACTGGAAAGAACCTGGTGTAGTGCTTCCAGGCGGATGTGTATGTGGCAACTTTGAAGAATCCTGCTGATCCCACTGGCCAGGCTCTCTTGCTGTGGCAAATACCACATAGAAGAGCTGCTGGCGGGGCTCTCTGGAGCACCCACTGGAGGCAGTGGTTGGGCCCTCCTGTCAGACGCAGAGGGAGTATGCCATTTGCTGCTCCCCCAGCCTGCCACCTGAGGCGGGGGATTTATCTGACCTCATGGGAGGGCTGTCCCTACTGTTTAGCTTAATGAACATTGCAAATAGCAGCTGAGGGGTGGGGAGGGTTTCATCAAGGCAATGACAAGAGAGGAAAGGGTTAAAGTCTTCCTTCGCACCCTCTTCAGTTCTACTGCTACTCAGGGCCCTGGTGTTTACATGTTCAAAAACATCCACATTAACTGAATGAATGTAATTAGTGTCAGGTCTACATTGGCCCTATCTTGAATGGGGGCGAGCCTGTAACACTGGGGTGGGCAACTTGTGGCCTTCCAGATGTTATTGGACTGCAACTCACCTCAGTTCTCACCATTGGCTATGCTGGCTAGGGATGATGGGAGCCACAGTCCCAAACATCTGTAGGGTGATAAGTTGCCCACCACTGCCTAAGAGTGCCTTCCGTGTGCACGCGTTGGTGGGGAGGGGGGTGTCAATTGTGTAATCCATTAATGTGCCACGGAACTTTTGTGTGTGTGTCTAATGGATGTGTTCTTTCAAACAGATACCAATTTTGTCCTGGGTAATGCTCAAATAGTGGATTGGCCTATTGTGTACAGCAATGATGGATTTTGCAAGCTCTCAGGATACCACAGAGCAGAAGTTATGCAAAAAAGCAGCACCTGCAGGTATTTCAGTGCAGATTTACTTTCTCTTAAATAACTTGTAATGTTGCCCATGTTCTTGCTCGAGCAAAATAATAATAATAATTTGAAAAAAAAACTATCTGTTCTTCCCTTTTTTCAATTGAACCTTCCCCAGGCTGAAACAGCAGCAGCTGCAGTGTGTAGCTGAGAGACTAGGATTGCTTCCAGAGGGAGAATTATTTGAGTGTCAAGTATGTGCAGACTCGTCACGTCTGACGCCAGCAAAGCACCCGGGGAGGGTTCCAATTCCCCATAGTCTTAAGCAGCAGACTGGGGATGCGCAAGATCAGTGTGACAGTGGCGTTGCTGCATCCTTCCCTTCTTCCAAGAAGATTAGGCAGCATGTAGATGAGCTTTTCCCATTTCATACTCACCACAAACTAGTGCTATAGGTTAGGTGGAGAGGCTGCCCAGTGAGCTGGGATGTGTACCCTGCCTATGGGTGCCTCTACAAGAGGCATTTAAAGCTCTTTCAAGGCGCATTAAAAAAATTACCTCTACAAGAACGGAGCGCAAATCAGGCGTAGAGGCGTGTTATCTCCCCGATTATGCTCATTATCGAATGCGCGTTAAATCGCGAGTTTTATTTTGCTCCGTCCGTTAAAGCGCATTTTGACTGTGTGAATAAGCGCTTAGGCGCATTAACTGCTTGTAAAGCGCATTTTGGACATCTGTTAATGCACTTCGCCGCCTCTCGCCGCCTCTCGTGCAGAGGGATTAGGCGTAAATGCGCTTCTGCGATTATGCGCATAATCGCCTAACCAGGCGCAAAAGCAAATCCTTGTAGAGGGGACCTTATTTATTTATTTATTTATTTATTACATTTTTATACTGCCCATCAGCTGAGGCTCTCTGGGCAGTGCACAATTAAAACCATAAAATACAAGTATAGATAAATTTAAAACATTAACAGTTAAAAAGGCAATATAAAACCAACTAAGTTAAAATCCAGGAAAGCCTGTGTGAAAAGTTATGTTTTCAGGAGGTGTTTAAAAGTCAAATGCTATACCCCAGCCTTCCCCAAACCTGATGTTCTGGGTCGAAATGGTTTGGGTATCTAACCATTGGTTGTGCTGGATGGGGCTGATGGGAATTGAAGTCCTAAACACCTGGAGGGCACCATGTTGAGGAAGACTGCTGTACCTACTACACCGGAGTAGGGGTGTGCATGCCAAAAAATATCGTCGTTTATCGTTATCATCATTTCGGACCAAAAAAAAATATTGTCTTCATTCATATCGTAGGTGAACCATATCATCTTCATGATAATTATCATGAAAAAACAATATTTTGTGCAGCTCTAGATTTAAAGAAAAAAATGCCTATAACTTCTGCATTTTAAAAGTTAGAGGCTTGAAACTTGGTCACAGTGCTTATGGGGTATGCTTAAGTATGTGTATGAAATTTGAGATCGATCCCTCCAACCCTCGATTTTATATGAATTTTTAAAAGATCGTTTCTGTTCTGACAGGTCTGAATGAACGCACGTGGCGAGCTGTCATTCTGATCTGTCAGAACTGAAACGATCTTTAATGAATTCATATAAAATCGAGGGTTGGAGGGATCGATCTCAAATTTCATACACATACTTAGGCATACCCCATAAGCACTGTGACCAAGTTTCAAGCCTCTAACTTTTAAAATATAGACGTTATAGGTATATTTACATGGCAGTCCGATAAAACGATAAAATCACCTGAAAATTATCGTCTCCGATGATTATCGTAGGTTTTTCTAACGTTTCATCATCGTTAAACACATGCACGATAACGGCCTTATTGTATCGTTATCGTGCATTTTAACGATATGATCACATCCCTACATCAGAGGTAGGCAACTGGTGCCATTTAGATGCTTTGGACTACAGCTCCCACAATCCCTGACCATTGGTTGGGGCTGATGGGAGTTGTAGTCCAAAACATCTGGAGGGCATCAGCTTGCCTACACCGGCACTTCACCATTGGTCTTCAACTAGTGGGCCATTGCCTACACTTTTCATGTCATAACCGAAACAGTGGTACTAAGCTCTTCCTTTTTTGTTTGTGTGTTTTTAAGAGAAGGAAGAGAAGAGGAGAAAGAGAGTGTGATGGCAGACACAAAGAAGGAGCCAAACAGAGAGACAGAATATATAAAAGTTAAAAGTGGCCTTGTGTTGCATTAGTGTTTGAGAGTGGGCCCAGAGTTTGAAAAAAAAATGAATACTATCGCATTGCACATTATTATTACTACTACTACTACTACATTTATATTCTGCCTTTTTCCTCTTGCAAGGAACCCAAGGTGGCTTACATGGTTCTCCGCCTCTCCAATTTATCCTCACAACAACAACCCTGTGAGGTAGGTTGGGCTGAGAGTTTGTGACTGGCCCAAAGTCACCCAGTGAGCTTCATGGTTGAGTGGGGCTAGAACTCAGGTCTCCCAAGTCTAAGTCCAACACTCTACCCACTACATTATCCTGGCTCTCCTATGTGTATTGAAAATTGGGCCTATTAAGACAAAGGTCTGATCTGGTGCTACACATGGAGGTGGCACACGATTCCCACCTTGTCTGTCTCCTTCTGTGTTGTCTCCTGTCTTAAAACCCTAGAATTACCAGGCGCATGCACATGGACATGCGCACACAGAAATGGAGCAGCAAAGGGAAGAGAATGGCAATACTGACATGTTTCAAACAGGAGTCTTTTCTTCAGGGAAATAATTCTGGTCAACAAACAAGCCATATTCTCTAGGCAAGTGAATTTTAATTAGAATACTCCAAGAACTATTAAGCCAGTCTGTTATGTCAATATGGCCCTACGTGTGATTGTCCTCTGTCTTCAGTTTTGAACATATTTCCATTTCCTTGCAGTTTTATGTATGGTGAGCTGACGGACAAAGACACAATTGATAAAGTTCGACAAACATTTGAGAACTACGAAATGAACTCCTTTGAGATCTTGATGTACAAGAAAAACAGTAAGATTCACATTTCACATCATCCACTGCATGGGGTTGAAATATGTAAGCGAGTAAGCAAGCAAATCATGAGATGTGTTTTAACCCAAAGATGTCACCACCACTACAGGAACGGCACTAGGGATATTTCCCTCCCCTTTCCAGTTGGAGTGAATTATGAGCATTAGAACTTTACTTGGCACACAGTAATAGGCTCACCACTGATAATGTACTGTTAGTGATAATCAGAAGCAGTGGCTGTAGTAAATTGCTTTCCCATAGAGTTTTAATACCAGAGCTCTTACAGGAATCCCTATAGCCATGGTCTCATATTCCTATGCACATGTGATCCACAATAGGGAATTCTGCCCATTATATAACCAGAACCACAAACTCTGCCCATTTTACATTCATGCAGCCCTTTCCACATTTGGCCTAGTTTGTATGTCATAATAATCTAGATTTTTAAAATATATAAATTCTGGGTTATTGTGAATAAACAGACTGTGGATTATTTCTCTGGCTTGTTAGGTTAGAAACAAGCTGGAGTTCCTGGTTTGCATGGAATGCTACAAAGCCAAGGATGGAAGCTTTGTTTAGCTATGCCGCTTGCAGTGGGAGGAATCATTCACAACAACTCAAAATGTAAAAACGTTCTGGGTTACTGTGACGTGCGAACCTGAGTTGTATGTTGGGGAACTCTGTTACATTGAGGACAATTCTAAAGTGTGTTCTTACAGCCAGACTCCATGTGATGTGGCAGATCCATGATGGGATCTCCCAACAACTTTTTCTTTTGCAAAATGCCTTTGGTAGGGGTCACAGGAAAAAGAGGGCTAACCATTCTCCCATCCCCCAGTGCCAATTTCCTAGTACAAATCACTATTACTTACAGGTTCTCATGTTTTCCATTCAACAGCTAGCAGCATCAGGGGCTTGGTATAGGTAGAAGGTTACAGCCTCTCCTGGCCCTGAAGCCCTGATCTTGCTTTTTGCTAGAAAAACCATCAGGAAAATTGGTCATGTATCTCCTGTGTTTACATTTAATACATGGAAATACAGCTGGTTCACAAGAAGCGCAATCAAAGCCTATTAGATCTTCTTGTCTCCCTTTGCAAGCTGAGAGCACATACACTTTTTCATATACCCAACACTCTTCCATGGAGGCATCATTTAGGGCAGCCTTCCCTAGCCTGGTGCCCTCCAGATGTGGAACACACCTGGAAGACATCTGGTTGGGAGAGGCTGTTTCAGGGGAAGAATACTCATGGTAGGCAAGCTGACTTTCAGGGAAGCTTTTCTGCCCTTATTAAACTTCTGATCAAAGAAGCCCCCCGAGAAGTTTCCATGAAATCCCAGCATTCTCTGGAATACAGACGAAAAGCCTAAAAGGCGGTTAAGGGGCAGGAGAGAGTGAATATACCTCAACTGTCCAGCATCACTAGAACTTGGCTTGCCTCTAGAGATTGCTGTCAAGGGCCAGCTGCAATATGGTCATGAGAGGAGTCAAACTCACTTCACACATGGCACTGACTGTAGGACTTAGCAATCTGGTCACCTATTAGGTCACTTGTCAGTTTTCAAAGGCTTAACAAGCCTTTGCAAGGACCAAGTGATGCCTCTGTGCTGTAATCATTGCCTCGTTTGTCATTTTTTATTCATCTTCGGCTTGCCTCCTTCCTGCTATTACAGTACAGCTTGAGATGCTGCAACTCCCAAGACAGGCTTGCGCTTGGGGCAGTCCTGCAACACAAAGTGGTTAATGCCAGTCTCTAGAAAAGACCAGGAGTGTTGGCAGACTCTGAGAGCCTACTACATCAGGCAGGATACAACACTTTGAAAACGTTTTAAAAACTATACATGGAGTGTGTCCTGGGCCCCAACAGTTGTCACTACTGTTATAAACCATTTTAAACCATTTTAAAGCAGTAGTGTCAATAGGATCATAGAGATCTTTTGATTCCTTTCCCTCTGTACAGTATAGTAGTAAATTTTGAAATGCTAGCATGCATTATGACATTTTCCATGGTCATGCCCCCAAGGAGAGTTCCCAAAATACAGGTAGCAGTGTTGATCCATCTCAACAAACTAGTTCTAGCAGTTTGCATCTCCACCAGGAGCAGGTCTTTGCAAAGCAAATGGCTCATAGTTGCCCATTCAAGACTAAACCAGCCCCAAATACTGTGCATTACAGCACGAAACAACATATTATTGCTGGAAAAAATCATTTCCCCCCAGCTACTGTGTAGATTACAGCTATACACAGAGGGAACATGGAATTCTGCATGGGGGTCAGATGTTGTCAGCATCCCTGCTAATCAAAAAGTGCCGGCACTTTGCTCCTGTGAGCCCTGGCCCCACATCTCCGGAACAAACTCCCATCGGAGGTCCACCATGCACCATCCTTGCAGGCTTGTAAGAAGGCCTTGAAAACATTTGACTTTACTGGGGCCTTCCCATGATGAGGACTGTTATTGCTGCTATTGTTCTTGCTGGTTTTATTGTCAGTTTTATTGTTTTTAATTGCTATTTTATTGTTATTTTTTTTATTACTTTTAATATTTTAACTGTTTTACTCTATTTTATTTTTGGAAGCCGCCTTGTGAGAGCTTCTACCCTGAAAAGCGGCCAAGAAATGTTTTAAATAAATAAACAAATAAACAAACAAATAAAATATACCACTAAACCAGGATGATTTCATCCCCACTCCACATTGTACATCAACTACCACAGCACCGGCTCCGGCTTTAGTGGGCCTTTGGTGCCCTCTGGTGGTCCTGCCAGCTAGGGATGCTTGAGGAATTGGTCCTTTGTGAATGATAAGATCTGCACCTCATGGACTAACATGTGGACTGGAAAACAGCTCTCCTTGGGATTTTTGTGTTCCTTTTCATTTTATTATGGGCTCACAAAATGTACCACGATGCATATAAAAATACATATGCATAGAAAATTTAGAAATGCCCATTTTCTGAGAAAATACATTGAAACACACATACTTGAATACAAACGGTCAAGTGGATTATAAAATCTGCAGAAGGATGCAGATGTGGGATGGAATGGCTCTCTGAATGGCAAAACTGGACACGGACCAGAAATAGTCTGCTGCACCCGTCTCTGGCAGTGGGCAGCAACAGCAGCAGCGGTACTCAATGAGCTCCAGGTGGCTTGGAGCTACCACTGAAATTTCCCACAGTGCCCTGGAGTGATGCTCCTTTGGGGGCATTCTGGGTAATTTAAATGGCAGGTGATTCCCAGGCCCAAAACAGAAGAGAAAATACTCTTAGGTGCCTGAAAAAAAAGTTTATTATGCCTAGTGCGTTTTGGAAAGGACGTTCCTTCCTCAGGGTCTATTTATCGTTCTTCAAATGTGTCGCAAAGAATCCTTCCGATGCTTCTTCCAACTTAAAATGCTCAAAAACATTCTTTGCAACACATTTGGGGAAAGATAAACACTGAAACACGTCGAGAATAGGCAAGTCCTTTCCGAAACACGTTGAGTGCAGTAAACGTTTTTCCAGGCAACTGGGGATATTTTCTCTTCTGTTTTGGGACACATAAGTGCTGTCCCCTCTTGCTGTTTCCTTGATTCTTTATTGGGGACAACATGGAATGGGACAATGGCTCCCAGGCCTAACCCCCCATCCCCACCCGTGTGAGTGTTGTCCTGGGACAGACATCAGTACAGTGGTGGGCCCTGCCAGGTCACTGATGTCCAGGCTGCTGTTTATTTATTTTTTTATTGCATTTCTGTACTGACCAATAGCCGAAGCTCTCTAGGCGGTTCACAAAAATTAAAACTATCAAATACAATCCACAGTATATAACAAACCTCAATATAAAAAGGGCAATATAAAAGTACAATATAAAAGTACAAGAAGGATCAAACCAAGCAGAAATGCAGAGTTTTATACAGATTTAAAGTACAGATTTAAAACAGCTAAGTTAAAAGACAAAAGCCCTTTCTACACCAGAGGGATGTAGAGGGCCAGAGAGGTGGCGAACCTGGAAGTGCCTGCTTCCGGGTTTGTCACCCTAATGCACACTATTTGTGTGACAACCCGGGCTCCTCCCAGGTTGTCGCACATCGCAGGCCCATTTTTTCTCTTCACCCGGGAGTAGCGCAGGAGTGTTTCTCCACAAAATGTAAGTTTTTTAAAAACACAACAATGTGTGCATGGCCCCTCACCCCCTCCCTGCCATCCCGGGGATAGTGAAGCGGGTGCCACCCCCTCCCCTGCTGGGCACGAAGCCACGCAGTGCAGCTCCATGCCCAGTTTGCAGCTGCACCATCTTCCGTGTCCCGGGAACTTCCTGAGACCGCGGAGGAATCGGGATTTTTCTGGTTTGTGTTTTCCCAGAAAAATCCCGTGCCTGCCCCCCACCCCCCGAGAGTCCCTGTGCACCATTTGGACTTATAGGGACCAGCCGGGGGGCAGCCCAGGCCACAAGCCTGGTGTGGAAAGAGCCAAAGATGAGAAACTGTTAAAATATTGGGGAAATAAAAAGGTCTTCACCTGGCAATGAAAAGAGTATAACTTAGGTGCCAGGCTAAACTCTCTAGGGAGCTCATTCCACAGCCAGGGTGCCACAGCAGAGAAGGCCATCCTCACTTCATTTGGCAGAGGCTCACAGAGAATCTGCTTGAGGATGCCGTGTGCTGATGCCCAGCTTGTTCCACCACAGGGGTGCAGAACTAGCCTTTTGGGAAGGGGGCCAAAGCCCACTGACATAAACATCCCTCCCATTTTCACTATCTCCATGCTGAGAGGCATGGAGAAAGGGGCCCAGCTGCTGTTGGGAGCTGCAGCTGTTCCTCGTAGTTCCAGCGGAGTCCGTGAGTTTGAGTGCTGCTTGTCATCTTGATGGGGATGCCAAACGACATGCAAACAGACTCAGCCAGTGTTAGGAAGAGTATCTCCTTCCAGCATCAGCTGAATCAGGTGAGTCTTCCCAGTGCTGATTGAGTCTCCTACCGCCCACATCCCTGCTGTTATCACTGAACTTCCACTGGAGATAACAGCAAGGAGACCTCCAGGGAAATTCCTCCAGCAGATGGCAATTGGAGGCTCCATGGGCTGGATTGGGGTGCTGAGTGGGTCACATGAGGCCCACAGCCTGGGGGTCCTGCACCCCAGGGTTACTACATTAGCTGCATGATAAATGAGAAATAGTAACAACAATGCTTTCCATAAAACTTTGTTCAAATATGCTAGTTGTCCATGGCCAGTTTTGATGCCTTAGAGGAAGGCATGGAACATCTCCTCATTCTCTTGGCTAGGGCAGCAACCCTGAACCCAAAGGGCAACTACTGTTGGGCCAAGCAGGAACTAGTCCTGTGGACAGCGGCTGTAGCTCAAGGGCAGAGCAGCTGCTTTGCATGCAGAAGGTCCCTGGTTCAATCCCCAGCATCTCCAGGTAGCACTGGAAAAACACCTGCCTGAAACCCTGGAGAGCCGTTGCTGCCAGTCTGTGTTGACAATGATGGGCCAAGGGTCTGATTCAGCACAGGACAGCTTCTGACATTCCTATGTTGGCATTAGTTTCAGTCAATTGCAGAACAGGCCCTGACAATTTATTTTAAGAACTCCGTGCATGAAAACTGTAAGGAAAACCTTCAGTTTCCCCAATACGTTCCTCCTCCCCCTCCCCTCCCAATGGCTACCTTTAAAAGCACAACAAAGAGCTAGATAAACCACACATCTTATCAAAACAGTGTTTAGGCTGAAAACTTAGGTATCTGTTCTTTAATAGCTTTTCCTCGTACAGCCAAGTAACCTCAGTCCCTTGTGATCTTTCCTTTGGAACTAAAAAATGGTCTGTCTTCATCTTCACATGTAACGTTCTCACCTCTTGACCCTGTAGCCAGCTAGGCCACAAATGGGTTCAGTGGAAGACAAGATGAAGGCAACAGCTTTTAAGATACCAGAACGGGCACCCGTGGATCTGTCAATAGAAGTGCATTATGCCAAGGGCTCATTCCATCAAGTCTCACAGCCAGTGATCCCTCTCTCTGTCTCTCTGTCCTCCACTTGCCGTTTTGGAGTAGTTAGTCCCACGCAGACTTTCCTGTGCATTAATCTCAAACACAGCCAGATGCAGGAGATTTTCTTTCTTGGCTTATGTATTCAAAAATGTTGCATCAACAATGTGACCCACCTGACCCATCCCAAGCGCAAAGACTCGATTTGATTGCTAATTAATCCAGGGCAGAATACGTGGGTTTCTACAGTATGTGCAGGCAGCAGCATTAAAAATGAATAGTGTGGTATTGATTGAGAGAGATTCAAAGGTCAACTGTAATGATTATGTAAGCAAAATTCAGCTGTGTGCTTTCACGTGCCCATGCCCAACAATTAAGGGAAAGGTGACACATGTCTAGCTATTTTCGTTGCGAGGGGTTGGAGTGGCATGCCTAGCTGAGGTGTAAAATTCACAGATGGGTGTGGAAGTGGGATGGAATGGAATGGACCTCTGAGTCCACAATCTCATGGGAGCAAGCTGCATTTGTACACACAGGATCAGGGTGCCTGAGCAAGATCTCTGAGCTCAGAGCTCCTGGGTCAATCCTCACGCTACAAAATGCCATTGTAAGGATTTCCGGGGGCCATGATGTCCATTTTGTTTCTGCTTTAAAAATAAAGGTAAATAGCGGCCAGGTGAGAGGAGATCAGGATCACGGCTGTAGTGGATTGATAGGCTTTTCTTTTAACTATTTCTCCCCATACTACAGTCCTAATTGAAATTGTCCCCTTCCAACTGTTACTAAGCTCAGGAGGGAAGCTCCCATTGGGAACTGGAACTTCCATCTTTGGGCGAATAGCAGTTTCCTGCCTGCGTGTGTGTGTGTGTGTGTGTGTGTGAGAGAGAGAGAGAGAGAATTTTAATTGAAACTGTGGTGTGTGGTCACTCTAGTATAGCTAGAACTTTAACTGTTGTGATGAAGACGGAATCACCAGGTGCTGCATGCATGCATGGAAATGACGCTTTGCTGAAATTCCCTTTTCTATACAACTGTTACAGGAGCCCTGTCCTCCTTTTCATGTGGTCACCTTATATATCGACCATATGCTACTACCTGCTTTTGTTACACTGGCTTGGGTTTGCTGGAAGTGTAATCCAACACATCTGGAGGGCATCAGGTTGGGGAAGGCTGGGCTAGCTAATGTATCTTGTATGAAGCAGAAAACAGAGCTTATATATGACTAGTTCTGATCCAGTGGACCTTGGATAGCTCTTTAAAAATTATGACTGATTCACCAGCTTACTGACATCAGAGCCACCAGCCTCCACTATCCTGATCTACCCAAGAATGCTGGAGACAGAGTTAAGAAGGCAGCCTGGGCCTCTCGACTTAACTTGCTAAATTCTTTCTGCTGTTCTGCAGCCACCTTAACGCCATTCCGCCTGTGTGTTTGCAAAAGCAGCACCTCTTCCCAGGGCTGTCACATAGGGTTGGCACATTGCACAGCTTTTATGTCATTGACCAGCTTTCCCATGTCATTTTCTCCTCCAGGGACTCCTGTTTGGTTCTTTGTGAAAATTGCTCCGATTCGAAATGAGCAGGACAAAGTCGTTTTGTTTCTTTGCACTTTCAGTGACATAACAGCTTTCAAACAGCCGATTGAGGATGACTCATGCAAAGGTTTGTTGCTGTTGGCTTGTTTGTACAAATGCATATTAAAAGTAATTTATTTTCTATTTGAAAAAAGGAGCCTTATTTTATGGAGATTTTAGTTTTATCAATAGAACTACTAAGAGTTGGTCTGAAGTAAGTGCAAATAGACCATGCTAGTTAAATGTCATTGTAATGCACTGAGCAATATTATTTCTGGTTTGTACTTTGTACAGCAAATCAGGTTGACAACATTCCAGCCAGCCCTACGACCATCATCCTTCAACACTGGCTTGATCTGCAGGAATTAATGGGTGATGAAGCTTCAAAGGTTAATTATTGCAGATCAAGGCACTGCTACAGGGCCGCTGGAAAACCTAGGTCAATCTTCTCCAACCTGGTACCCTCAGATGTGTTGGACTGCAACTCCCATAATTCCCAGCCAACATGTGATTATGTGGTCACTTCCTAGACAAAGCTGTCAAAGTGGTTAATAATAAAGTATGATGCTAATCGATACAAATACAATCCTATAAAACAACGCTCAATGAAACTGCAATATCACTGCTATAAGCAGTAGAAGTTTGAGACTTATGGAGTATTATTATCATCATCATCATCATCATCATCACCATATTATTATTATTATTATTATTATTATTATTAATTTTATGGCTCATCTTAACAAAAAGTGCCATTTCAACGGACTCAAGACAAGTTCTAAAAGCAATAAATGAATAGCACCAGAGTGACCACATGTGAATCTCTCCAAAAGAGAAAATGCATCAAATTGCCCAAAAAGAGAAAATGTAAAAAAGCCAATAAAGGAGGACACTGAGTTGCATAATGTGCATATGCTAATTTATATGTAGAGATTGATTTATATGTGCATTTTATTATAGTATTGCTTTTACTATTTTGGGTGACCTAGGCAGGTTTGTGCCTGAAGCAGGGATCCACCACTGTGGCTGCCTTTCTCGCCCGAACTGTGCATCCACCTCCCAGCCAGCTAATTATTTTTGCATGCCCATGTGTGCCTGCCTTGCCAGCGTGCCGCCAGTCAGGAGTTTCCACTTTCAGGAGCTACATGGCGCCTGCATGAGGTCGGACAAAGCATCGCAATAGGTCCTGGAAGTTCCCAGAAGTACTGGGATCTGTTGCAATAGTGCTGGTGAGATATGCACATATGTGCAACAACAAAAAAGTAAATTGGACAGGCAGGGCCAGCTTGGTTGGTTGGCCAAGCAGGTTGGGTGGATTGGAGGCAAGTGGGCAAGTGAGTGGCTGCTGCTTGGTCCTGCTGGCTGCCTGCATGGCCAACTGGCTGGCCAGCTATATAGGCAGCCAGCAGGATGAAGAACTGGCAGGCCCTTTGGGGCAGTGGGCATTTGGAATGCACCCGTATCAGGCTGCTTCATGGTAGGGCCGTCCCTACACCCCAGGAATGCTTATGATGTGTGGGATATAAATCCATCCAAGAAATGAACAAAACTGAGGTGTTCCTTGCCACCAATGAATGCCTTGTGCTAATCAGCCATTCAGGGCAAGGACACTGACCATGGGACACCACTGAATGGCAAGTTAGCGTTAGGCACATAGGTGCTGCCCATTGGTCAACCAAGAGCAGCCTTCCCCAATCTGGAATTCTCCTGTTGTGTTGGACAGAAAAATGCATTCACCCTTCTTTGGATCCTGGACATGGGCCAAGTCTATTATTGAGTTATTTAGTTATTTGGACATTTATAAACCAGCCTTCATAAAAGATATCAGGATGGTCAACAATAAATATAACACCAATGGGCATACCACCATAAATTGCAATAAAAATAATAGTGAAATACAATAATAAAACAGCATTAAATTTGGTAAAATACAACTGGAGAACTTAAAATATCTGTTCAAGCAGAAAAGTTTTGATCTGGCAGCGAAATGATTGCAAAGTTGGCACCATTCACAATTCTGTTGGGAGGGTGTTCCATAAATGGAGTGGAAAGGAAAAAAGGCCCCGTTCTCTAGTTGTCATGTAATGCATAGAGGGTACTCTGAGAAGAGCTTCCTCTGCTGATCTTAAGATACAGATCTTAAGACTTGTATTTTCTGCTTCCTTTTAATGTCATCCCACTGCTAAAACAAATTTTCCAAATGAAATATTTTCCACTCCATTTACATTCTGTGCTATGGTCTAAGTCCATTGCATTTTCATCTATCTTCACTGACTAATGAGAATAATCAGTCCTTGTCTATTTTCTGCGTACAGGGACAGCGATGTCTCTCCTCAGGCTTTTGTAGTGATGTGAAGTAATACGATTAAGAGGATGTAAACATGAATTCCTGCATTCTAGGGTGCAATGGGACACCCTCAATCCTTGCTCTATTATAGATGTTACTGATTCTGGCCTTCCCTCTGGTTTTCTTCTGTGCATCCTTGCTGTTTTACATGCACGGTGACATTCCTGATTTTCATTTGTTCTACATCCCAGTCTTTCTCTTATCTAAAACCAAGCAGTACTATACAGGGACTGTAGTAAGATAAAAGCATTTTTATAATCCTTTCAGAATGAATTTAAGGTGGTTTGCAAAAGAAATAAAGAATCATACAATATATAAAAACATGTATAGCAACCAACTGCTCCTGAAACAGCAGCAATCAAACCAAAAACTAAGAGAATTAATACTACAATTCCTAACAGAGTAGTCATAAAGGGAGCAGTATTAACAATACAAGTCAAGAGGCCCTTAACCAAATGCTTTCTTACATCAGGGCATGTAAATGATGCCTGTCAGTTCAGTACCATGGCCAGCACCACAGCCAGATAAATTGTATGATGTGCTGTTGACATACCTATTTCCTTGCAGGATTAGGCAACTGGGTACCCTCCAGATGTTTTGTGATGCAGCCCCCATAAGCCCCAGACAGCCTGGAGGATGGCCAGGGGTTATGGGAGTTGTACTCCAAGACATCTGGAGGGCACGAGGTTGCCTATCACTGCTTTAGTGGCACATTCAGCAATTCTTAATGATCATGACTGCTGTTCATTCCCCAATTGCTCTGTGTTTATATACATGCAATCAGCTTGAGAATGCCTCACTTACATTTACACTTGCATTCATTCATATAGTTAGTTGAACATGCAATTGCGTGGAGGCCGGCCTGCATGGCAAGCCACACGTAGATATTCCTCTCCCTGAACACAGAGTAATTCTTGCAACACGATTGCAAACTACAACACAAAATGCTTGACCCCTTTTTTGCATTGAAAGCACTAGTGATTCCACTACAATTGTCCAAAGAGAAGGTGCAGTCTACACCATACTCTGTGAACTGTCACCCTCCTCTTCTGGGAAAACTCATGGGCGGTTGGAGGGGGGGGGGGATATGCTTCATTACAGAGTTACAAACAGTGCCATGATTTTGCCTGAATGGAAGACTCATTCCCTCTCTCTCTCTCTCTCCCCTTGCCTCTGTTCATTCTCTCTTTACTTTTTCAAGTTTATACTCCTTGTCAATGTAGTTTCATCTGTTCTTTGTAAGCATAAGCTAATCCCAGCCACTTCATGTTGATCTCAGGAATTGGCAACTTCACAATCCTACCTCTAAACTTCCTCTGGTTTGGGGACCACACTTTTTTGACACATGGCATCTACCGGTGGGGGCTAGTGGCTCCGATTTTGGTTCCATTATGGGTTTCCGTAAGAACCACCTGTAATTCTGCAGGAGCCATAATGCTGATCCTATTTTGGGCATAGGGTTAAGTACCTCCTTTCATTCCTTTAGAGTCCTGGCTGGTTCTGATGGAAACCCAGGCTGGATTCACAGCCCCACTGCAATCAGAGGCACAAGCCTTCACTGGCATCTAATTCATTGGTTGGGGAGGTAACAATATGAATGCATGGTTGCAGTTGTGCAAATTCAGTGTAATTGGAGGAGTGGAGGAAGGATTGAATGCCAAAACCTCAGGCTCATGGGCCAAATCCAGACCTCCTTGGGTCCCAATACTGTCCTCTGGGGTTCCTCATATGGCCCCACCCGAAACCTTTTCCCCAACTATTGATTTTTTTGTGATTTCCTGGCTTTTGCACAGGTTAGTTTTCCATTGTAAAAGATTGAAGTGCCTCTCCTAAGGTTGGTTACTAGCAGGAAGAACGTTAAGCTAAAATATGCTTGCCCCTCCCCTTTTGTCTTAGGTCCCATCCAACTCTGGAATATACCTGCTGAAAGCTTCTCTGCAACTGAATTCAGCCCTTGACCTAAAGTGTACAAATATAAGTACTGGAACAGAAAAGTCGAGAGAGAAAGGATGAATGAAATATTTATTTATTTATTTCTATTTATATCCTGCCCTTCGTTAAACAACAATCTTAAAACAACACCAAGAACACAGCAATGAAATACAATACATAAACATGTCATAAAACCAATGAAACAGTCAGCAGTAAGATTGATGGCAGCGGCAGCTAGCCATTCATAAATGCCCTTGTGAACTAATGGGCTCTAGCAGGCAATGAAATGTCAGTAAAGTTGACTCCAGACGTTCCTTTTTCCAACTTCTGGGGCCACCAGGAAGAAGGCCCTGTCTCAGTCACAACCTGATCTACTTCCCCTAATGGAGGACACTAAGGTAGCCCTCCCTCCAACTGCAGACTTTATATGTCAGGAATACCAGCCTGGATACTTTCCAAACGATATTTATTCATATCATTTTAGTAAGATTAGTAGAGGTTATTCCACTGGTATTATTAATGAGCCATCACTTGTCTCATATATTATACTGTTTCTCTCTTAAAGGAAATCCTTCTTACAAACACAGCAAAGTAAATAGCTGGGGGTGCTGGGGGTTGTACTCCAACACATCCAAGGGCATGTGAGGGTGGGGGTAGGGGAAACTGATCTAGGGAAATGAGGTTATAGGGAGGTTGACCTGAAAGGATTGTTGAATCCTGCCTTTGAACCTTACGTATCCAATTTCATAATGAGCAATTACCCGAAGAGATATTAAAATGAAACAGCATTTTGGTCTGATTGAACTATTTGTTGCATTGCTTAATGCTGTGATACCCTGTTCGACAGAGCTGGCTGCTTGGAGTAACCAATGTGCCATTTCTTGTATTGTTTTCAGGCTGGGGAAAGTTTGCTCGCTTAACTCGTGCACTCACAAGCAGTCGGGGAGTCCTGCAGCAGCTTGCTCCGAGCGTTCAGAAAGGAGAGAACGTCCACAAGCATTCCAGGCTTGCTGAGGTAATGTCTCTTTGGTTTCTCCTCCCAGCGTCCTCCCCCCTGAATATTAGGATTGAATGAGCAGTACCCAACTCTCGAAACAGGTTGCATATCAGCACTAAAAAACTGATACCTGCTTGGGGAAGCCACGAGTCCCAGGGGAAATCAACTGAAGATCAAGGTGATTTACAGGGCATCCACAATTCCGCTTGCCATGGTGAATGTTTCGTCAACATCTGCTGAGGGTGACAAGGTGATTTCCCCAGCATGACTCTTAAACTTGGAGATGCAGAGGGGGTCACAGATGTCCCTGCAGTGAGACTTGGCTTCTGGGCACCCTGAGTGCTACAAAGCCCACTGAAACTAAGAGGATCTCCATCCCCCTTTCCAACTGCAAGCTGGAGAGGAAGGCTAGGGCAGATTGCAGGAATATTCCCCAACCTCTCTTCTCCAGATCTGGAAATAGTCCCTCACATAGAGGTGCAGTGCAAGGGCAGCATCCCAATGGCCTGGGTTGGCTAATAATGGCAGCCCAAATATTTAGGTGTGATTTAAATAAGGGCTTTAAATTGCTGATTAAAAACCCTTGATTGAAATAGCTGGTTTAAATCAGGTTTCCCATGTTGTAATTTATACATATCCTGAACACACACACAAAACCCATAAATCTGCATACATATTGGATGCTAAAATAGTAAGGTGATCCTATATAATAGTTCAAATGCATTCCTTTTACTATGTTGGAGCCTAGTTTAAAACAACTGATTGTGCGGCCCACGTGCCTTTTGCGTGATTCAGTAATGCCTGCTTAGTATTAAGGGGAGGCAACTGTAAAATGAATGGGTTTCTCTTTGGCTTTCTTTACACACGCAGTGGCACTTGAGCAAGATGGTCCAATAGAATTAGATACGCAGGAGCGTCGGAACGTTCCAGAAGCAACACTTGCCATTATTGGACAAAAACAATGTTACTCAATTAGGCGGATAGTAAAAATGCCCATGCCGTTTGACACGGTCATAAAAGCTCACAGCTTTTACAATAATTGAATACATGCCCTATTATTATATTTATAATGCTCGGCCTCAGAAGTAAAATCTCTCCCCTATGAATTCCCTCCCTCCCATCCCTTGACACAGAAAAGCCTATTCTAATTCAGTGTGCTTGGTAGCAAGTATTGTTTCTATTAAATTAGGTTTCGTTTGAAAACAGGTTATATGGTCTTGAATGACACTGTAACTTAGTTTTCAAAATCCTTTTTGAAAAGTAAAGCCAAACAAAAAGGATGGGCTTGCTTGAATGTATGCCAAAAAGTATGCTCTGTAGATGTTGCTCTGTGGATGTTTACATTTTCTAGTAGAGTTCAATATGGAGTCACTGTTGAGTCTACCAGGATTTTAGTTTCTCTACATACGTGAATTTTGCATGGGACTAGCAATGCATTTTTATCCTTCAGTCTGTCTGGAAGCGAAGAGGATTGATGCTAAATCCCCTATGTTGGCACAACTCCAGGCTATGCCAGCACAGTGAAGTTACCAGAGTGTAATGACATCTCATGGCCTCACTGTTCCCCACTGAGCCACTGATTTGGGCCACAGTGTTCCCTCCAGTGAGCTCGCTGTTGTAGCTTACAATCTTTCTTTGACGAGTGGCTGCCTCTCAAATGCTTGCTCCTGACACCATGACACCAATACAAATGAGTTGAGCACAGCATTGTCAATGTTGTCCATGGGAGCTGATTGCTGTCACAGCAGGACTGCTTCCTCTTATGGTCTCCCTTTTATAGCAGCCAATGGGTTCTGTGTGCAGGCCTCCTGGTCTCGCAGCTATGGAGCGGGCTGCTTGTTGCGATGGGCATGAGGACCCATTCTTCCCTGCCTGTCCCTCGTTACTGCCCTGGAAAAAGTGATATTTTGTTGAGTGATGCAGTGGGTTCAGCCCCGTCTGTAGGAACCACAGAGCATGTGCCTGCAGGCATGGACTGATGCTTTCCTGATCAGTGGGGCTATAGCATTAGTTGTGCTTCAGGGTATGGCGGGGGGGGGGAGTACTCTGGGCTCTTGAAAGAAACATGACTCGGCATTTTGTGTGTGAGAGAGTATAGGCTGGGTTCCATGGTGCATTCTTACTGCTGTCATGTGTTGATTGGTGCTTTTTATGTGTGACTAATGTATGGGCATGACTTTGTGATTGGCAATGGAATCACTGGGGTGCCGTGGGCATAACTATCGTGGTTGCCCCATTTCTCTTTCCCTGCTGCTAGTATTGTGCTTTTGATGTTGCTGCTGTATCTTGTTGAGCAAGACCAGTGCAAGCCCTAACATGATAGCAGACACCTGTCAGTTTTGCTTTCTCCCATCTCCAATTTTTTTTATTTTAAAAATTGCAACTTTTTTCTGTCCCATTTATGAAATTCATACGTTTCGTTTAGTCATTCTCAAACCTCGCGAACTGAAGCAAATTCTCATGCTTTCCTAATATTAGCCAGCTTATTGGGTTACAATGGCTTCAGAGTTCATACACCCCACTGCAGTGCTCTGTTATGGGTCTTCTGATGGAAATAGGACTCTCTTGGATGCATGTTGCAGGAGGCAGCTCCACTCATCCACATTTGTGCTGGCACATCGGTCTGTGATGCTGGCGATGACATCACATTTTTAACGCTTTGAACTGTTTTTGCTTTTGGTGAGCTTTATTTATTTATTTACTTATTCATTCATTTATTTATTTACTGTACTTGTAAACCTCTCAAATAATAAAAGTTCTCTGGGCAGCATACACTACATTAAAAACATTCACCACAAGCATGAACCCCCCCCCCAAATAATAAAAACATTGCTGAAGATCAAGATGAAACCAGCAGCAAAGAATAAAACCATTACAACATCAGAAAACCAGCTTAAAACCAGCAGCAGAATAGTCCTAAAATCACTGAAAACAGTTCTTAAAATGCCTGAGAGGATAAAAGAAACTCTTCACCTGGCACTGGAAAGACCATGACATAGGCATCAGGTGAGTGTCTCCGGGGAGAGCATTCCACATACATAGTGCCGGCATGGAGAAGCCTTCTCAGAAGAATGTATCTGCTGAATTCAAGTGCAGCAAGTCTTAGGATCTGTTAGCTGATGTTTGCATATTTGACATTTTGCTAACACTTAAAAAACGAAAGTAAAGTGTCAGGGTATTGCCTTTTTCAGAGAGAATGCTGCTGCTGCTGCTGTTTAGCACTTTGCCTCTACTTTACGTTTCCCCTTTGGAATCTGTTAGACGGCTCCATACTAACTGGTGGGTCTGACAAGCTTCACATGCATTTAAACCAGGACAGCTGGTGAGTTAATTATAAATAATAAAGGTCAACAGTATGCTCTGAATGGGTATTATTAATTGCTAGTTAAATACTGCACTCATTATTTTAACATCACTAAGCCTGGCTTCAAGCTTCAGCGCGTTAGAGCACATCAAATAGAAGTATGTGTTACAGAGAAGCCAAAGAAAAATGAACACTGACATGAATATTGTTTTAATTTTTTTAAAAAAAGTGAAAAGGAAAAAGGTATATTTTTTTCCACCATCAGATTTAAAATCTTATTAAGGATGAGGTAATCTGTTAGATTTTTCAAATCTCAAGTCCTTTCTCTCCCAAATATATATATATATATATATATATATATTGCAAATTTTAGTAAATCCTTATAAAAAAAAATAAATGAAATGAAATTCTCACCCATCTGTGCCAGCCAAATTCAACAGGTACAGCTATTTCCAGTATGGAGAAGACCATGTTGCACCTGCCTAACATATAGGTGTTAAAGATGAAGTTGTGAGAGTGACTGCGCGCTCCGAAAAACCCGGATATGAGCAGAAATACTCATTTCCAGATCAGGACAGGACAGAGGGTTATTTTTAAAAGCACGAAAGCCTCATTGCATGAGCGGTTGCCACCACAAGTACACAGGCAGAATAGGATACTGCCCATTGTGTGATCATGGTCTTTATTCCCCAAATCATGTACAGCTCCTTGTGAAGGCACACATTCATACAGTGGTGTATTTATTGAAAGGCTCCCTGTGCAGCTTACAAAGATCACTGATAAGACTGTATCTGCTGTCAAGCTTAAAAGGTGTGACAGAAGAAGAAAAAGGATTGGGAAGGAGGAGGAAAGAAGCAAACTCAGCCTCTAGTTACAAAGTTCTTATAGTCACCAGCTGGGATGGACATGTTTCAAGGAGAGGAGGAGACAAAACATTCCTGGTCTCTCAGCTGAGGTGATGAAATGGTCCTCCTTCCAGCTCCCCCTCTGCTGCAGCCTGATGGAGCTGCTGCTGCTGGATGTTAGATGAGGGAAGGGACAAGCTGCTGCCATTCCACTCTAGTGTTAATCTTCCTTTAGTCCATTCTTTGATTGGCTGTTTTCCTGAATGTATGTTTTGTTTTGTTTTGTCGTACGTAGGATCATAAAATTGGAGGAAGCCTTGTGGCCCATCTAGTCCATCCGCTTACTGAGTGCAATAAATCCAGACTGGAGCACAGATAGTTTCCCAGGCTCTGCTTAAAGATCTCCAGCAAGGGAGAGCTCAGACCCTCTCCATGATTAACTGCTTTGTTGTTAGAATGTTTATCTTACCATTCCACTAGAGATGGGTGAATCAGCAATGTTTGAGATCACTGGGATTCGCCAAACATTGTATCGCCACTCATGTTGTACGAATCTCCTCAAATCTGTGCAAATTTCCCCTGTAGACATAAGTGGTATTAATTCAGTATGCTGAGGAAATTTGTACACATTAGGAAATTTGTGCAAATCAAAATGAGATTTGAGAATAAGAAGAGTGCAAGCACGTATTTGACCATTTGCGAATGTTTTCAGTGGACACCTGATCGCGTTCACATTCAGGACTTTGAATGGGGCAGCTCATATATCTCTACATTCTTCCTTCTTGTAGTGTAATCCTATTAGGTCTAGTCCTGCCCACTTGGGCAGTAGTGATCAAGTCTTTTCTGTCTTTTACATGATAGCCTTTTAGGGAAGTGAAAAGTGCTACCATATCCCCCACTCTTCACCAGCCTAAACATACTCAGTGTCGTGATTCCAAGCCCTCCCACTGAGATGCGAGACAATAAAGAGGTTTGCTGTGTAATCCACAAAGCTTTATTCAGCAAATAAACATCTCTTCACACCTGAAAGAATGCTAGGAGCTATCCTCTAAGCTTAATTGGGCTAACTAAGCTAGGCAGTGCCCTTTCAACTAAAAGGGTGAGTTTACCGTGCAATCCAAGAACTACTTTAGCTCAGGGAGGATCTTTCTCAAGAAGTCTTTGGTAAGTGGCTAGCCTGGTAGACTGCCTCTCACCAGCTCGCAACTCCATCCGCTTGACCCTGCAGTGGACTCTGGGATCTGTCAACTCTGAGTCTCCTCCCCCTCTGACAGCAGCTGAGTTCCAAGGGCCCGGGAGAGGATGGGCTCTGAGTTGTTGTCATTCTCTCCAATAAGCTCCTGGGGAAGATTCCCCCTTGATTCCTGAAGAGTCTTGGAGGATCTCATCCCCTGCTTCCTGTCTTGGCTCCTCCTCCTCCTGATTTTGAGTCTGTTTGACCTCCTGAAACCCCTTCCCCCATATTAGAGAGAACAGGCCTGATCCTGACACTCAGTCCCTTCAATCTTTCCTCATAGAACCTGCCATACCCCTGACTACCTTCCTTGACTTCCTCTGAACCCATTTCAACTTGTTACTTCCTTCTTAAAATGTGGCACCCAGAACTGGACACAGAACTCCAGATGAGCTCTGACTAGTTTATAATCACATGGTTCTGTAGGAAGAAAAGCATGACACCGTTTTTTTTAAAGTGCAGTCTGATAAGCTATGAAGGGGGATTCATTTCAGCCTCACTTGGCAAGAATACTTAATGAACGCATTCAGTTGTAAACCTGTCTTTCCCAAGCTTATAGGTCTTATTAAAATCCACTTCTAGCTGCCCACAGATTTTCTGAAAGTTCATGGACTTGTGTTTGAGGGAAAATTAAATATAGCCATGGATGACTTAATTTGCTTTTTAGTTCAACCATAAAAAGGTCTTAATTACATATGCAACATACTACAATAACTTTATGAATGCTGACTCCTGACGCACTAACAAGTAGAACTGGAAAGTACATTATTTATTACACGTTTACGAAACACTGCAAAGTACTAAAAAGTGCTGTGTTGCAGTTCAATCAATCCAACCATCTGCAGCCTCAGCAACCACAACAGAACTCTCTTTTAAGTTTTTAAAAGGTTATATGTTATTTTTAATTGGCACCATCAAATGTTTTTATTACTTAATTATCTGACTTTTAAAAACTGAACTCATACAGATTGTTTCGTTTTTGTTTTGCAAAATTACACAAAAGACTACAAGTTTCACCACAGGGTAACCCCTTTTTTGTTAAAATGTTTACTGTTTCATACAAGTTGATTACTATGATGCTGATAATAATACTTACAGTGCACTCTTATGCATGTCTACTCAGAAGTAAGAGCCAATGTGTTCAATGACACTTACTTCCAAGAAAGCAAGGACTGAACATGTCCCATTGCACCCTGAAGGATTTACATTGTCACAATTTCTTTTCATGCTAGTGAGCAATAAATATAACCCAGCTTTATATATGACTTTCTTAACCTTGCTGCCTGCCTTCTCTTAACCAAACAAGATTTATCCATTCTGATATATATATGCAGATTATTTTTAAAATTTCCAGTTTCACATAATTTAGGTTTTAAAATTGGTTCTGGTTTTAAATAAACTGGGTTGGATCCAGGTCCCATTAAAATGAGTGTAATAGCTTAGTCATGACATAAACCTTGTAGATTTTTGTGCGGAAAATGGCTACGTCCAAAGAGAGAGTGGATATCGGCTATGTAATAGGATTTCTCCATGCTCTGCTCCCTCCTGCATCCCCCAAATCTGGTTTGGAAGGTCTCTCAACCTTCCATGGCACATTTGGAGGTGTGTGGGAAGGGAGTTGAAAGGGGAAAGGGAATCAATTCTGCAAGTGGTTTCCCTTCCATTGGCAGATGCGCAGCATGATATACAGTCCAAAGGTCCACCTGGTGCCAACATTGTTATCTTTTTGATGCCAGTTTAAAACTACCCTCTTCTCTCAGGCATTGAAGCATACAACAAGTTTTTAATAAGTAGGGGTGTGCATCGGATCAGGTCTGATCCACGATCTGGAGCCGATCTGATTCCGACTTCTGGATTGTCCGATCTGATCCGAAAGGACCCGATCTGGTCCGGATAAGATTGGAGGATTGGACCTCCTCCCCCCTTGCGCTCCTTACCTGTCGGGTCGCAGTGGATGGCAGCGGACGGCCCTGGCAGGTAAGCCCCCTCCTCCCCCTCGCACTCCTTACCTGCTGGGGCTGTCCGCTGCCATCCGCTGCCCCCTTCTACTGAGAAACAGGTTTTGCGGCCTAGTTCTCAGTAGAGTGCCCAGTGATGATCAGGTAGGTAAGGGGCGCGAGGGGGGAGGAGGACGAGGGCCCCACTTACCTGCTGGGGCTCCCTCTTATCCGCTGCTCTGATCTACTGAGAAACAGGCTTTGCGGCCTGCCTCTCAATAGTGCGCCAGGTGATGACATCATCACCTGGTGCGTTACTGAGAGGCAGGCCGCAAAGCCTGTTTCTCAGTAGACTGGGGTGGTGGACAGCCCCAGCAGGTAAGGAGCGTGAGTGGGCAGGGAGGGACAGGGAGGGGGGAGTTAGGCCCCTACTCACCGCCATGTTTTCCATATAGGCTTGCATTGGGGGAAAGCTTTCTTTCCCCCAATGCAACCTATGGCGAAAACACCAAAAATGGCGGCTGATCCGAAAATCGGACGTCCGATTTTCAGATTGGGATCGGGTCCAATCCGAGGGACCTCCGATTTTGTCCAAACTGATCCAGGACAACATTGGAGGTCCCGATCCGGGTCCCAATCCGGATGGTCCATGCACATTCCTATTAATAAGGCCCTGATTTGTTTTGTATGTGCTATCTGTTTATCTGTTTGAATGTAAACGGGTTTTGTCCTTTGTTTAATGCATTTTAATACTTTCTAATTTTTGTGAACTGCCCAGAGTGGGGCAATGTAGAAATATAATGACTGAATGACTGAATTAACTAACTTAGTCTGGAACCAACCAGTGTTTTTTAGTGTTTTTATTGTTCTTAGGGATCAATGTTTTGCTGGATTTTTAAATATCTGACTTTACATATGTTACAATGCAATCCTATACCTATCTACTCAGAAATAAGTACCATTGAGTTACTTCCAGGTAAGTGGGTGAGGATTGTATCCTCAGTCATGGTGTAAGTCACCTTTAGCTTTTGGGGAAAGATGGCCCATATAATACAGGAATACAAAAGAATTTTGTTTTGTTTTTAATAGTGAAAGGATCTCCCCTTTACTGTTTCCATTTTCACAGGTTCTGCAGTTGGGCTCTGAAATCCTCCCACAGTACAAGCAAGAGGCACCAAAGACCCCACCTCATATCATTTTACATTACTGTGTTTTCAAGACCACTTGGGATTGGGTCATCCTGATTTTGACATTCTACACAGCGATTTTGGTCCCATACAATGTCTCCTTTAAAACCAAACAGAACAATGTGGCCTGGTTGGTCGTAGACAGCATCGTTGATGTCATTTTCCTGGTAGACATTGTGCTTAATTTCCATACCACTTTTGTCGGGCCAGCGGGAGAGGTGATCTCCGACCCAAAGCTGATCCGCATGAATTACTTGAAGACATGGTTCGTCATTGACCTTCTGTCCTGTTTGCCATATGATGTGATCAATGCATTTGAGAATGTTGATGAGGTGAGTACATGAGTTTTCTCTTCACACGTTAGATTTAGCCATTGACCAAAAGTTGGGGTCAATTTGCTGTCTACATATGTACTTATATTAATGTCATTCTACCTTGGTATGTACAACCATTAATTGATTGTAAATTTGCAAGAAGTAGCAATCAATTCACACCAGTACTTTACAAAAAGTTCAATTATGTTTTCTTACAGGCAAATGGCAGATGAAATGAATTTATGTATGCATTTATTAAAATATTTCTGATTTAACCTATATCGATAGATCTTACAGGGGTGATACAGTTCAATGTAAACAATAAAATGATCTACATCACAAGCATCATCAGCATAGCATAAGCATGAATAAGCCAACCAAACACATCAGAAGACGTTGCAGTCAATAAACATAAAAAGCCTGAATAAAGAGCCAGGACTTAATTTGGTGCTGAAATGAAATTGACGTTGGCACCAGGTGGCCATTCAGGGAGAGGACATTTCATAAGTGGAGCATCAGAGCTGAGGAGGCCCTCGCCTGTGTTTCCTCATAATGTAAAACTCCCAACATTGGATGTTGAGTCTGAGATGTATATGCAGACCTTTAGTCCCCAAATCTTGGCCTAATGCTTTATTCTTCTAGATCCATAACTGGCTCCTTTTGAAATGGGGGAAATAGTGTTCAAAACAGGAGGAAGTGTGGTCAGCTTGAAAGTCAGGTCATTAAAGTGCACTATGACCTGCAGGAATGGGATGCTCAGCCAGAACAAAGTCTAAGAATAAACAAGTTATCCACTTAATTCAGCACTGAAGAATTGTCCCTTTTTGTGCAGTTTAAAAAAATGTTTTAAAATAATATATTTACAAGTAAACAAAAAAGAAAACACTTCAAGTTAACAGAAACATAGTTAAGCTTGCTTACATTTCATTATTATCATACATTAATAATCACCAGCTTGGGGAAAGATGACCTATATAATAATTGATGTTATTGTCATCTTATGAATCATATGTCATAGGTCATGTTTTCCCAAGCTGTTGCCTTCCAGATGTTTTGGACTACAAGTTCCAGCATGCCCCAGCTAGCCATTCCATGGCAGCAATGTCCATGAAATATTTGGCCAATTTCTACATACATCCTTCTATTTCTTATCAGATAGATTAATGTTAAACATGTTTCCCAACTCATCTTATAATATATTTATATTATAAGTAAACAAAATATATTTATAAGTAAACAAAATATATTTATAAGTAAACAAAAAAGAAAACACTTCAAGTTAACAGAAACATAGTTAAGCTTGCTTACATTTCATTATTATCACACATTAATAATCACCAGCTTGAGGAAAGATGACCTATATAATAATTGATGTTATTGTCATCTTATGAATCATATGTCATAGGTCATGTTTTCCCAAGCTGTTGCCTTCCAGATGTTTTGGACTACAAGTTCCAGCATGCCCCAGCTAGCCATTCCATGGCAGCAATGTCCATGAAATATTTGGCCAATTTCTACATACATCCTTCTATTTCTTATCAGATAGATTAATGTTAAACATGTTTCCCAACTCATCTTATAATATATTTATATTATAAGTAAACAAAATATATTTATAAGTAAACAAAATATATTTATAAGTAAACAAAATATATTTATAAGTAAACAAAAAAGAAAACACTTCAAGTTAACAGAAACATAGTTAAGCTTGCTTACATTTCATTATTATCACACATTAATAATCACCAGCTTGAGGAAAGATGACCTATATAATAATTGATGTTATTGCCATCTTATGAATCATATGTCATAGGTCATCTTTTCCCAAGCTGTTGCCTTCCAGATGTTTTGGACTACAAGTTCCAGCATGCCCCAGTTAGCCATTCCATGGCGGCAATGTCCATGAAATATTTGGCCAATTTCTACATACATCCTTCTATTTCTTATCAGATAGATTAATGTTAAACATGTTTCCCAACTCATCTTAGTTGCTGTCTCTTATTCTTGCAATTCAGACAATATAGAATATAATTTTGGAATCACTTAATAGGATTATATTCAGTGTTTCACTAGCAGAAAAATTACAACAGCTGGCATTCCACTGGCATTCAGTTGTACAACTGGAATCAGAATTAACACAATCAGTGCAAGCAACACCTAGTTTAATGAAGTTCTAATGAGCTGTGAAACACCTTGCTCAATGCCTTGTGCAATGGCTTGCACACCAGCCTGTGCAACACATTCTACAACAGCTTGCACAATGGCTTGTGCAACAGCTTATGCAATGGCTTGTAAAACAGCTTTCACAAGTGGAATCAAAGTATTGTATTTGACACTTGCACAAGCTTAAAAAACAGGTTTTCACAAGTATAGAAGCTTTGCACACCATGCAACCCATAATTTTTCAAATGTAATCATATATAGATATTATTTGTTCTAGCAATTTCATTTAAACAGCTCTTTATTCACAGAAACTCAAATATAGGTACTTGAATGCCTTGTTGTTCTTAAGCCAATACATTTCATAATTTTATGCCCTTTCAAAAAAAATTTCTAATCCTTTTTGCATTCAGCAGTTACAATCACAGTATATTCTGGTCTTAAGGATGCTTGAGATAGCTTGCAACAAAACACTAAATACAAAAATCTTCAAGCCACTTGTTAAAAACCCGTTTGTAATCTGAGAACTGTCCTCCATGGGGTGGGGTTAGGGGAGACAGTTGTCCAAACATATTTACATTTGGTGAGAACAGTTAATTGAGCGTGAGGAGTTCACTTCTGGGATGAATGTGCTACTCCTGCCTTTTCTACCCAGAAGCAAAACTCAGCACAGACTTCTATTTCCTGTCCCTTCAGCACAGCTTACATTATGCCAATTGACTTTTGGGTTTGATGATATGGTAACTGCACTGAAATCCTTAGACCCGACTTCTTGGCGTGTTCTAGCAAGTTGGAACGGGGAAGGACTGGAAACTGCTTCTCAGGGCCAGAGAGGACAGTGTTTTTATTTTACCAAAGGGAAGTTTAGAATGTAATATGACCAGAGGGGGAAGTGACACAAGTTTCAATCACACTAATCAAAGGAGGTAAGGACCATAAAATCACATTCTGTTCCCTTTGGCGTTTTTTCCTATCATGCCTGCAGTGCGAGGGAACAGCCTCCTCAGTTGCAGCCCATTTTTTCTTTTTATTGCGCTGCAAAATCACAGCAGGTGCAAGCTGAGTAATTTGCTTTGGATCTAAACATTCTATATTCGGGATGGATGTTTGGTTTGGATCTAATCATTCTTTACTCAGAATGGATGTTAGTAAAAGAACCTTCTTGGCAAGTTGACTCATTTTTAAAACCAGCCATCGTTTACATGCAATGTATGTAAAGGACCCTGGTGTATAAGGCACAGCACATGGAGGAAATGCTGTGCAGATTATTCCCTGAGTATCTGTTAGCTCTTTTCAATAACTTGTACACCTGGCGCCAGCACCCAGCATGAAGGGGCAAATGCTCAGGCCCTTGGGCCCCAGAGGGCCCACTGTGACAGATGCCTGTGGCTGGGGTCCCTCCTTCGCTTGCTTTCTTGCTTTCTTTCTTTCTTTCTTTCTTTCTTAAAAAAAATTACTGGGGTGGTGGTGGCACTCAGCCTGGGCTTATGAAGTGAATAGCAGAGCAAGGCTGCAACCACTCGTCACTTCCCAGAATGTCTTTCAGCTCTGCTGAGTTCTGCTGCCCTAGTAAAAAGGTTTGTTGTTTTTTTTAAAAAGGAAAAAAGAAAAGAAAAGGAGTGTCGATCCTTGTTGCTACTCACTGCTGACTAGTAACTTTATTAAAGCGGGCACCAAGGTAGCGTTGGCCCTGGATGCTTGCAAAGCCTTCAGTTTGCTTACTGTGTAGATCAATGGGCCTCTAGTTGAATTGAAACGGTGCAGCTCTTTATTCAAGCATGTGGCAGGTGAAGCATTGTGGTGGTGGTGGTGATCTTGTCAGTATCTCTTTATTCCTTTGATCCTCATAGTTTGACTACCTATGGGAATCAAGGGAATCAACAGGTATCGACAAGACCAACCACCCTGCCCTGCACCTGCCCCAGGCTTGAATAAAGAGCTGCACCATTTCAACTCAGAGGCACACTGACTGTGGACTGGGTCCTCATCTTTTTCTGGGTTGGTCCTGAGTGAAATATGACGGAGCATGACAACATCACATGCTAGCTATGGGTAGGATGGTAGGTGGGTGGGTGCGGACAGGATTCACAATCAGTCCCCCAACTGTAGTATAAAATGGTTTATAGGATTGGACAAAGATGAGTCATAACTACTCTAAGCGTGACTAAGCCTGGGTAGACTGACAGTTGATTTAAAATATATGCATATATATTTTACTCTGGCAGTGTAGCATGAGCCACACTGCTTGATGGCTTCCTGACATTAACTAAATTGAGCACCATCCTTCACTCTTATTAGTCTTGATGGGAGAGTCATGCTTGCTAGGAGAACTTCAGGGGAGAGGTCTTAAATATAAACTTCGTGATGTTTGCTTAACCAAATAAATTAGGGAAACATCTGATGCCAGGCAAGAAAGATGTTTAGCTTCCAATCTAAAAGAATGAAGGAGAAATACAGCACACAAGCAAACCAACAAACCAACAAGAAACCCCTAAGCAATGGAAATAAATGTTATGTACTCTAAGGAAAGGAAACTGGCTGAGCTTGAAATTTGAGCAGAAAGCAGAAGATGTAATAGATTGTTGAATTAATGATTGCAAAATGACTGAGTTAACAGAATGGACATTTACATTACTTTGACCTAAAGGCCTTGTTAATAGCATTATCTCCTATTATGGTACAAATGCAAAATTGCTTCTGCAAGTGTACATGATTATTTTTTCTTGTACGGGGGTACTTTATTGGCTCATACAACTCATAGGCCATGCCCTATGGAGGAACAACTCCAAATCTTATCAAAGGATATGTGCATAAAATACTTTTGTTTATTTTCTGATGTAGTACCTTGTTCGACAACTCAGATTCCTTTTTGAAGATGCTAGAATATGCAGCTTTTGTGTTAAAAGACAGGATCATCATACTTATCATTCTGCAGCTGCTTTCTATTGTTTGAATCAAGTGGTTGGTAGAACAGAAATGTTTTAAACTAGCCTTGCAAAGTATGTCAATGTACTGGAACTGCTGAGGCTTCCTCTGAAGGACATTCCATCAGCTTAATGGTGCCATCACAAAAAAGACCCCGCTTCTTGTGCTGTCACATTTTGCTTTTAGAAGCCATTACCTTGGGACCTGCTACATGTGGCACAACTTTAATCTTCCCACAACCCTGCTTCCCATTGCAGCACCAAGAAAAGATGCATCTTTTCGGCGCCAGGTCAAAACTTTTCTTTTCTCCCAGGCATTTTAACAACTCAACTTGAGGTTTTGATTGACATTGTGGCCAGGCTTAACAGTTAAAATGTTTTAAAGTGTTTTAACGTCAGCTGTTTTATGTTTATGGTTTTAAATTGTGTATATTGTCTTTTTAGTGTTCAATCTTTTAATTTTTGTAAACCGCCCAGAGAGCTTTGGCTTTGGGGCGGTATATAAGTGTAAATAATAATAATAATAATAATAATAATAATAATAATAGTGTTGCAGTTAAGTATGGATGTTGGAGAAATGGGCAATGGAAGCAAATGGGTTAGGATTTCTAGGATTCCAACCTGCAGATGCTGCAGTGGACTCTCCTTTCTCACATGGATTCCACAGACTTGCAGACTGTTTTTTTTTTTTTTTAAACTTTCCAGATTTTATGCAAATTTCATTGTAGATTTTTTTTTTTAAAAAAAGAAGCATATCCCCCAATAAAGTAAAGCATGAAATGTGCATTTTGTGGGGATTTGCACATTTTTGGGGGGATTTGTGCATTTTTGCAAGTTCAAATATCTGCAAATGTGAATATGCACAAATTGGGGGGGGGAGGGGAATGATTCCACCAATGAGTGGACAATGGAATGAAAGGCACCTGATAATCTACAAAACGCAGATGGAGCAGATTTTACATCCCTAAAATTAACTAAAGGTGCTATTTCTTCATCAACTAACAAAGTCACTACACTTTTTTCCTTTTTCATCACATGGTAGGACGAAGCAAAGCAGCCCACATAAGCTTCTCAAGCTACATAAAGCTGAAAGAATTAAGGGCTAAATTACACCCCAGGGATAATATATGGTAATATCATTTTGTCAAAGAAGAGCAATTGATCTTGTTAAATTGTGCATTACCTTGGAAAATGGCTATCAGAGCAACACTTTAAACAGCTTAGAAAGGGATCTGTATCTTAGTCGCCTAGTTGTATGCTGTGCAGCTCAAAAGCAGTCATGCCAATTTTGACTGAAGCAGAAAGGGGCCGCAGCTGCCCTGTGTCACTTTCCTGCCTCTGAAGAGCGATGGAGGCATTCTAGCCATAAAGAATAGCAAAGTGATCAGCGGTAGGACAGAGGTGCCTTGAGAACTGTGACAGAAAGTGTGATGCTGCCATACTTATCAGCAGGGAAGCCTGGTGGCTTCTGGTTTGGTGGGGCGGAGCTTCCATATTGAGTTTTGGTTACAACCTGCCAGAAGTCTAAAGGAGCTGCCCAAGATGCTGACCCCGATTCCCCAAAAGGGTCCAGCACCTTAGATAACTCCTGTAGAGTTCTGTCTGGTTGTAACTAAAACCTAGAATGGAACTTCTGTCCCACCAAAACTGGAGCTACCAGCCTCCTCTTGTTCTCCGACATAGATCCTCATCATACCTACTGTTTTCCCCCCAGTTTGCTTCTGCGGGTTCCCCCTCCATTTCCTATGCGAGTCTATCATTTTGAATTACACATGGTCGGTATTGCTGCAATACCCCAGCTTGGCCTGTTCCAACTTGCGTTTCGGACTTTGCCCTTTCAGGGATAAATCGAAAGAGAAACAAGAAACGGCGTGCTCAGGGTGAGAGAACAGCACGATGGGGACGACATCATGTGAGTCCAGTGCTGAAAACGTGGATCAAAGTTGCGGCGGATATGCATCAAACCGCAGGTGTGATGAACACCATAGGCCCCTGATGTTAGGTGGCCAATCTGTGGCATGTAGGGGTGTCGTGAGAATTTGAACAGGAGTGCTTGTTGGCACCCTTGCTCAAATTCCTGCAAGCACAATCAAAGTGGACATAGCTTTGATTTTGGTAAGCCCCCTCTGCTATCCCAAGGGCCCCAAACCATACTTTGGACCATACTTTTTTATATATAACACCATATAATCATAGACAATTCCGGAGGAAAAATATATATGAAAGTATTGAGAATTGTCATTTTATGCCCTTAAAATTAAACAAGGTTTAACTGGACTGATATTGGAAATGTCATTTTCCATTTCATTTTTAACTTGCTTGCCACCTTTTGACATTGCTGTATTCAAGGCAATTCACAACCCATAGGAATGAGAAAATAATATACAACAAAGATCACATCCTATAACAATTCAATCCAGTGAAAATAAATCCTCCTGAAAACTACCAGACAGGTTAAATCAATTAACACAAATTCCAAACTCTGTTTCATATATAATATTAAGAGAATATCAACTAACAAAATATCAGCAAATAATAATGAAAGAAAATCACATCCAACAATTAGAACAAATCATTAATAGTGATAAAAAGTCACAAAAGCAACAAGCAAGCAAAGATGCAATTGGAGGCGAAACGGACCAGTGAATGACATATAGCGGTTGGACATTTGGGTTTAGCATCTTGCTCAGTCCTTCTTTAACTCACCTCTTGGGCAGTCTTGGGAATATCCATCCAAGGGCTTCACTTGTGGAGCTGTTGTGAGAGATGAATAAGACAAGGAGTGTGAAGCATTTCCTTCCATTAAATGTGCTCAAGAAAGCAAATAACTACCTGGGCAAAACATAGGCAATCCCTGGTGTATTATATTAGAGAAAGGACAACATATTTCTATATTCTGTTTATGGGAAAAGCTGCTTGGGAATGTGAACTTATGTAAATCTGTCATAGGCTTGCCACTTTTAATTTGGCTCAAGAAAGATATAAATAGCCTTCTGTTTCCATACTGTCTTAAAATTGTTCATGTTCTGTCATGCACTGAGGGGATTAGATCATGCTTTTTGTTGTTGTTGTGGGTTATAAATATAGGTGTTGTAGTTGTTGTTTTTTAAAATACTACTTGCCTCAAGTCATTGTCATGTCTCACGGTGATTTATGCCTACAGTGCGCAAAAGGCTGTCTTACTAGGTAACCCAGTTGTAGGTTAATTTTCACCTCTCTTCAACGGAGGGTCTACTTTTGAGTAATACCCAAGCTGCTCTTGTGTATGTGAACAGCACATATTTAAAGCATAGGTCAGGTGCTTATGTAGAAGAAGAGAGAGAGAGAGCTCTCCCTTCCTTTCCCCAGTAAAAACAAGGCTACTGAGTACTAGGGTGGGGTGAGAAATTCATTCCATCCAAATTTACCAGATTCACACCTGCTGAACCAGAAAAGAGCTGCACACCAAAATACGTATTTTTCCAAATTTAGCACTAGTTTTCCATGGCCCTCCCCCATTTGTACAAATATGCACACATCATGGGAACATGCGCACAAAAAGCCACGAGCTAAGAAAAGTTGCATGCAAAATGCACACAGTGGTGAAAATAACACACAGAAATGCATTCCTATATGGAAAATAGCTTTCGAAAGGTGGGCATAAAAATGCAGACGAGTTTTTGTGTGTCGACCTTTAAAATGACAATTTGTACATTGATGCAGAATCAGACTGAGCCAACTATGAGAAATGGAGGGGAGCAAAAATGGACACATTGGATCATCCCTAGTGAGCATATATACTTACGTGCCTGTTCATGTCCAATATAAGGGGAAATGACACAATGTTGTTTACCTTACAGAACCCTTACAAGGATTATTATTATTATTTTCAAACGTTACACCCACATTTATGGCCTTGCCTTGTCCAGGTCCTTAAGGTAGCTGAGAGTGTGTCTAGGAACCATTGTGGGTATTTGCAACACTTTATATAAATGTTAGGTATAGGGTTTTTTTTAATTGTTTCAAATGAAAGAATTCCCTGTACTGCTCAGAGTGGCTCTTTAGTCCCATTGGGTCTCCTCCTTTTTCAATGTCTTGGGAGGCCACACAGTTTGTTCCTCCAGTGTCTGTCTGCAGAGAACTGAAAGGTAAGAGAAGAAAAGCCACCCTCTAACTTGACCTCTTTACACTCAGCTTGTACCTGTTATGTAAAAGGTTTTCGTGTTGATGACAGGTACGTTGAAATATACAGAGTGATTTTTGCATGTCCATCTGATCTTTAAAAAGTGGTGGTTTAAAAAGGCCTGTCTGACACCATTTTGGTGTAACAACAAGAATTCTTTTTTAAAAAGTTGCAGTATAAAGTGGACAGAATAACCTACCTGAAGGCCAAGGACTTTTGAGGAGAAAAGAACAATTATTTCCCCAGCTCTCACTATACTGATTCATTAACAATACTTTTGCCTTTAAATAATAATAATCGGCAGCACATCATAAATGTACCTTTACTGCACAATCCTGTGCATGTTTACCCAGAAGTAAATCCTACTGTGTTTAATGGCTTATTTGTTAGCGGCACAGCAAGAACCTGACAAGGCTGAGCTATGTGAAATCCTGGCTGAAGAAGCACACTTTACCTTGGATAAATCACACTGGAGACTCTCTCAGGTCCCCTCTACAAGGATTCGCTTTTGCGCCTGGTTAGGCGATTATGCACATAATCGCAGAAGCGCATTTACGCCTAATCCCTCTGCACGAGAGGCGGCGAGAGGCGGCGAAGCGCATTAACAGATGTCCAAAATGCGCTTTACAAGTAGTTAATGCGCATAAGCGCTTATTCACACAGTCAAAATGCGCTTTAACGGACGGAGCAAAACAAAACTTGCGATTTAACGTGCATTCGATAATGCGCATAATCGGGGAGATAACGCGCCTCTACGCCCGATTTGCGCTCCGTTCTTGTAGAGGTAATTTTTTTAATGCGCCTTGAAAGAGCTTTAAATGCCTCTTGTAGAGGCACCCTCAGTCAAAAGAATACGAAAGCTTGCATTTTATTGCAGGAAATACAGGTTGGCTAGGAGGGTCCCCAACTAGGATGGAGGGAGACCCAAAGAGATGTCTCCTTTCTGAGAGCCAAGACCATGAAGAAAAAGGAAGTAGGAAGTTAGGTCAGCAACCCTACGAGTACCAGTAGAAGGAAAGTCAGCACAGGTCAGAGGACAGCCTAGGAAGTTTGGAGGTCCTCTCTCTCTCTCACTCTCTCTCTCTCTCTCTCTCTCTCTCTCCTCTTTGTTTTCCTTTTGAACCTAACTGAGTTGCACCCACACTTCCAACGTTATTGCCATAAGCCTTAGCTGGTATTCTTAGAGGTCCCTGGAGTTGCTTCTCTTCACCATTGGAATCTGCTGGTTCTCCAATGGTGGTGGGTGAGAAGGAGGAGCAGAAGGTGTCCCTGCCTACTTGCTCACTGGCTCTCTGCCTGTCAAGCAAGCAAGTGGCAGCAATGAGGAGAAAGAGGAGGAGGAACAATAGCAGCTGGTGACAATAGCAGTGAAAAGGTAGACTCACCGAGGGAGGAGGCCCATTGAGGGTGTCTTGCCGAAGGGCCCTCAAAAACACAAACACTACTAATCATAGGGACTACTTGTCAAAGAGATGAGAGGCAGCTTCCTCTGAAGGTGCATAATTCTGTTGCATTTTTGCAAGATTTCACTTTAACAAGGAACTGAAGTTGGTGTATGTGGTTGCCTCCCATTTTATCCTCCCAACAATCATGTGAGGGAGGTTAGGCTGAGAGATAGTGACAGACCCTATCACTTAGTAGAGATTTGATCATGGGTTTCCATGTTCATAGCTCTTTTAGAGTTCTGGCTGACTTTGACTGAAACCCAGAATGGATTCACAGCCCCACTAAAATAGGAGCCACCAGCCTCCACTGATGGGTGTCCTACTGAATTGAATTTCTGTTAGGGAAAGGCAATTGCTCAGTGACAAGAGCACATGCTTTGCACGCAAAAGGTCTCAGGTTCAACCCCAGCTAAAATGATCACATAGTAGGTGATAGGAAAGGACTCCAGCTGAAACCCTGGAGAGCAACTGCCAGTCAGTGTTGACAGTACTGGGCTAGATGGACCAGTGGTCTGATTCAGTTTAAGTCAGCTTCATATGTTTTTATCAGGGATGAGCACGCCCAAAAATATTGTATTTTATCATTATCGGAATTTCGGACCAAAAATGTTATTGTCTCTGATAATATCGTAGGTTAATTGTATCGTCTTCATGATAATTATCAGAAATCCGATATTTAATTTACAGCCCCATTGTGCCCTATAGAGCTGAATTTTTTAGAAAAAATGCCTATAACTTCTGTAATTTCAAAGTTACAGGCTTGAAACTTGGTCACAATGCTTATAGGGTATGCCTAAGTATGTGTATGAAATTTGAGATCGATCCCTCCAACCCTCGATTTTATATGAATTTATTAAAGAACGTTTAAGTTCTGACAGGTCAAAAGTTGCACGATCTTTCAAAAATTCATATAAAATACAGGGTTGGAGGGATTGATCAGAAATTTGGCACATATCTGTAGCAACATGTGCTAGACATGTGTATGAAATTTGAGATCGATCCCTTCAACCCTTGATTTTATATGAATTTTTTAAAGTTCCTGCAACTTTTTGACAGGTCTGAATGAACACACATGGCGAGCTGTCATTCTGACCTGTCAGAATTTAAATGGTCATTAATAAATTCATATAAAATCGAGGGTTGGGGGATCGATCTCAAATTTCATACACATACTTAGGCATACCCAATAAGCAATGTGACCAAGTTTCAAACCTCTAACTTTTAAAATACAGAAGTTAAAGGTTTATTTATATGGCAGTCCGATAATCCAATATAATTGGGCTGAAAATTATCGGATCGGATATTTATCGGAGGTTTTTCTATCGTATCATTATCGTTAAACACATGCACGAGAAAGAGCTTATCGTATCGTTATTGTACATTTTAACAATACGATACACATCCCTAGTTCTTATGCATTTGTAAGGATATTCACTACTGTTCCCCATTAAACTATGGGGTATGCTGCTTCTGTAATCAGACGCTTGGCTGAAATCCAGAAACCGCTTATTCTGCCAATGGGACTAATATAATGGGAAGTAGGTAATTTCAGGACTGGAGCCAAGAGTTTAAAATGGGAAGTTAACATTAAAAAAAACTGTGTTATCTGCTCATTTGGGAACTTGGTTAGTATTTAATGTGCATCTTTTAACATTTGCTTCGTAGTTAACACGAGTAAGCACAAAAGATGGCATAGTTGTAGGCCATTTTTCAGAATATCTACAAATTACCCCACTATATTGATTCATTGTTTTTCCTCCCTTGCGCTCAATTAATGAGGACCCTGGAGGTTTTTTTGGTTTGTTTAAGCATCCGACAGAAGCTGCTTTTAAAAAAAAACCCACAAAAAAACTATAGAAATATAATTATGACAAATTCAAGAATTAAACAGGAAAATGTAGCATTTCTGGTTTCCTAGATATATGTTAATATAAAAAACATACCTTAATAAAAAAAAATAAATTTTCCACTGCATTAAGCAAGCTTAAGCTAAAATGTTTGCGCAAATGATATTTAAGCACAACTGAACAAACTTTTCCATAAAATCTAATTACCAGAATTATGCAATAATTTATTTCCAAGAATATTCATTAAAACATTTACTTGATGAAAGAAGCACAGCTCTGTCAATGTAGTCATCTTATGCTCCCCAATATGCTGAGTTTTTAATCTCTTAAAATAACTTTCAACAGTAGCAACAAACTATTACTCAAATCTTTAATGTGACGAGAATATTTTGCCTAGACTATTCTTTAACCCCAACTAGATTTATTCAATATTTGGACATGTCCCAAATAATTTTCTGCTATTTACCCACCATGAACGTTTATTGCTCATGTTCCACAATTATAGTAGAAGTACTGTTGCTGCCACAGCATTGCGGAAAGGCTGTTTTCATCCTTGCAGGAGCGTCCAATCCAATATTATGATTCCACTTGTGCGTGCCATTGCAGAAGCGCTTCACGGCTCATTACGACTTTGTTACGGCACCTGTTGCTTGTACTAGTTTGTACTAGGGATGTGCACTGGATCGGACCCGATCCACGATCCGAGTCCGGTCCAGTGGGAAATCGGATAAATTATCCGATTTCCGATCCCGCAGCTGGATCGGCCGATCCAATCCGAACCGGTCCGAAAAAGCTCCGAACCGGTTCGGCGGATCGGCGGATCGGCGGGCGCCCACTGGCGCCCACCGCCGCTTCCATTGGCGGGCGCCAGCGGGCGCCGGCCGATGAAAGTGGACAGCGGGGGGGGGGAGGAGGGGGGCACTTACCTTCTCGGCCCGGTGGCTCCCGTCCGGCGCCGGCGCCTACTACTACTAGCAGGCTCCGCGGCCTGCTCTAGGGTGGCGCGCCGGGTGATGTCATCACCCGGCGCGCTACTCTAGAGCAGGCCGCGGAGCCTGCTGGTAGTAGTAGGCGCCGGCGCCGGACGGGAGCCACCGGGCCGGGAAGGTAAGGAGGGGGTGCGTGGAGGGGAGGAGGGGGCGCGCGGAGGGGGGAGGGGGGAGGGGGGCCCTTACCTTTCCGGCCCGGCGGCTCCCGTCCGGCGCCGGCGCCTACTATTCCCAGCAGGCTCCGCGGCCTGCTCTAGGATGGCGCGCCGGGTGATGTCATCACCCGGCGCGCTACTCTAGAGCAGGCCGCGGAGCCTGCTGGAAGTAGTAGGCGCCGGCGCCGGACGGGAGCCGCCGGGCCGGAAAGGTAAGGAGGGGGTGCGTGGAGGGGAGGAGGGGGCGCGCGGAGGGGGGAGGGGGGCCCTTACCTTTCCGGCCCGGCGGCTCCCGTCCGGCGCCGGCGCCTACTATTCCCAGCAGGCTCCGCGGCCTGCTCTAGGATGGCGCGCCGGGTGATGTCATCACCCGGCGCGCTACTCTAGAGCAGGCCGCGGAGCCTGCTGGAAGTAGTAGGCGCCGGCGCCGGACGGGAGCCGCCGGGCCGGAAAGGTAAGGAGGGGGTGCGTGGAGGGGAGGAGGGGGCGCGCGGAGGGGGGAGGGGGGAGGAGGGGGCGCGCGGAGGGGGGAGGGGGGAGGGGGGCCCTTACCTGCCCGGCCCGGCGGCTCCCGTCCGGCGCCGGCGCCTACTACTACCAGCAGGCTCCGCGGCCTGCTCCAGGGTGGCGCGCCGGGTGATGTCATCACCCGGCGCGCTACTCGAGAGTAGGCCGCGGAGCCCGCTGGTAGTAGCCGCCGGCGCCGGACGTGCCGAGAAGGTAAGTGGCGGGGAAGGGGGCTTACCCCCCCCCGGAGCCGTCCGCTTCTATCCGCTGGCGCCCGCGGGCGCCAGCGGATGGAAGCAGGCGGCCCCAGGGGGGGTAGGGAGCGCGGGGGAGGGGGTTTACCTGCCGGGGCCGTCCACAGCGGACGGCCCCGGGGGGGGGGAGGGAGTTAGGCCCCCCCTTACCCACCCGCCGCCATTTTTTCCTCATAGACTTGCATTGCAATGCATTGCAATGCAAGTCTATGGGGAAAAAAATGGCGGCCGATCCAAAAATTTCCGATTTTTGGATCGGGATCGGACTCGATCCGGTCCGGGGGGCCTCCGATTTTGTCCGAACCGGTCCGGGACAAAATTGGAGGTCCCGATCCGGGTCCCGATCCGATCCGGGGGGTCCGTGCACACCCCTAGTTTGTACTGCTAGTGGTTGTGCAATCACAAGGAAAAGAGTAGCCACTAACAGAACAACGTCACCTCTTGTCCTTTTTCGGCTACTGTTACATCAGATACAACCCACAGGAGTAGCTATAAGTCATACTGAAGCATGAGCGAAGGGGTATATAGGATGCCCTCCAGATGTGTCAGGTTCAACTCCCATCAGCCCCAGCCAGAATGGCCAATGGTTAGGGATGATGGGAGTTGTAGTCCAAAACACCTGGAGGGCCCCAGGTTGAGGCTGGCTGGCTTAGAGTATTATGGAGAGCTCATTGTGAACGTCTGAGCCGTTCCTAGGCCTTCCTGCCACCTTTTAGAATATAAGGAAACTGTACATGTGAGACACACCATGTAGTCTATCTTATGCATTACAAAAGATGCCGGAAAACTTAGCCATGCTGGTGAGACTAAGGAACATTTAGCATTGCAAATGAGCCTGCATGGCAGCGTGTTCATGGACAAGAATTGCTGACACCTGTTTGAGACCACTTTTTCCAGCCTGACTACTCTTCTTCAGGCTTCTCTGTCCTTGTCTTAAAAGGAAGCCTGCATTACACTTGCAAAAAGCATGCCTGAGCATTATAATTCGTCACCGTTCTAGACAATATAGACTTTAAATGAGGATCCAGCCTGACCACTTTCATACTTGCAAAATGATCCTGACTGGCGGTGTAATTGCCACCTGTACCTCAATTTTACTAAAAGTTAAGATGTGGCACATCTACAGCTGGAGAGATTGTGTGACTATTCCATTTAATTTTTAAAACTAAAATTTTCTGAGCTCTGAAAAGAGATGGAAAGTAAACAGGGAATATATGGGATGACGATTTGATTGCAACATTATGCAGATACCCTGTAAAAAGTGTGACTGAAGCATGACAGTTCTACAGTAAACACCCATCATGGAAGCACCCTTGAAATACACAGGCTCCCGAGATTTCTTTTGTGTGTTTTTTTAAATGAGCAGGGATACATGTGGCTGCATGTCACATCTAGTTACTCCCATTAGATTATGCATCTACTATGGGCTTTCACTGAAAAGAGAAGGAACCCAGAGATGCTGAGAGAATATAATTTCAATAAATAAGAGTTTATGTTATCCACCTGAAACTGTTTGAAACAACTGGGACTCCTTTCTCCATAGCATTTCTATAATATTTAGAGGGGGAGAGTGCTTGATTTGCACAAATACTTGTAGCAACCCCACCTGTGGTCAATTTTGGCATGATCTGACATTAGGTTGGCTAGTATAAGAGGCGGGGCTTTTTAAGTGGTGACACCCTCATCCAGAGATATTTTTCAGGATTGCTCTGTGTTGAATCCTTGGAATCTGACAAAGATCATGTTGTTACAGTAAGCATTTGAGAGACTGTATTTATTTTGTGGAAGGGTTAATAAGACTTTATTTAGACTTGATACGGGGAATTATCTGTTGCTGTGACTCAACATTTAGTGCGTTGCGATTTTTGTTGTTTTAATCTGTGATCGTATATTTGGTTAAAAAATAATAATAACCCACAAGGATGGCCTTCTAAAAATGCGGAATTTGTTGTTGTTACCAGACCCCACTTCATGTAAATTAAAAGGGGCTTAAACTCTGATTGAAAACTCTGAAGGAGATATTGCTCAAGTGCCTGCTGGCACCACTGATACTGGTCATATAATGAGTGCAGTGTTTTTGTTCAGCCTGCTTTAATGTTTTAATTGGAGTCGTCAGGTTGCTGCTTGTTTCCCCAGGAATACATCACACTTTGGAGCAGGGGCCGGAAGAATCACAGGAAGGGTCTACAACATACAATATCTGCACAGATCTCAATGTGTTTTGTATCTTTAACAGAGATTTCTGGGAATGTAATATGTATAATATTGTTTTTAATGCTTATAAGCATTAGCCATGTTTATTCTGAAATAATATGAATTCACCGAAATAATAAAACTGTTTATTTTACAACATACGTTGCTGGAAATGGGCATATACTGGGGTTAGGAAGAGAAGGTTTGTACCAACTGATGAACTAAATAAACCTGTAATGAATGCTGTAAAAAGAAAACTGTGCATGCTGATATTCCATGGGCAGCATCCTATACTGTTGTTGCACCTCCACTAGTTCTGTTGCATTAGCGAAACAGACCACTAGAGTAGCAGGAATGAGCGGTTCCTAAAATAAGCATGAAAATGAGTGGTGACGCTCATTTCCAGAACAGGGCAGGTGAGCCAAGTTCCCTTTTGTGATCTTCACTGACCTGCCCTATTCTGGAAACAAGCCTTGCTGATCAAGAACCTCAAGCTCTGTTGCACCAGTAGCTTGTTCCACTAGCCATTATCACATTTGTTTCTTGGGATGCGCATATCACCAAAATGGAACCCAGAGTAGCCTAATACAGGGACAGCAGCATGGACAGTTCATCCAGTGCAGTGTGGTACTGTTCACTGGCAGCACTATGGTGACTACATATGTGTTTCTAAAGTTCTGTAGTCATTTCTTATCATTTGCTCAATAACAGTGGCCCAGTGCAGAGAAAGTCTTATTGCAATCAACAAGACAACTTCTGATTGGCAACTTTTCCATTTCAACGTGACTTGAAACACAACTACCTTTCTCTCAACCAGGATCCTGGTTTTCATTTTTCTTCCCAATTATAGGATGTATGAAGGACAAAACTGGCTCTAGGTCAGTACTGGCCAACATCTGGTGGGCCCGGGGCCAATTACACCCCTTGGGGATTCCGGGGAGGGTCTGTACCCTACTGCTGTTGCACCACTGAATGTGTTGCCAAATTTCAGCAGCACAGTAAGACCCCCCCCCCCCAACTTCCCTGTAAAACTAGGCATGCAGAGAATCAAACACCTTGTCTTAAAGCAAATGTGTGCTCCCTAGGCACTTCCAGGAGCAAAATTTTGCTTTTAAACAAGGCACACACACTTGCATGCCTTGTTTTAATGGAAAACTGATGTTTTTTCTCACTGCTGCACCACTGAATTTTGGTGGCAAATTCAAATTGTAGTGGGGGGGGGGGGTTGTGTGCAAATTGGCCAGAAGGGCACATGTCACCTGTTGTCCAGCCCTGCTCTAGTGAACAACCAGTGGTTGGTTAGTTGTTGTTGTTGTTATTATTATTTATTACATTTATATCCCACCTTTTTCTGCCTTAAGGAACACAAGGCAGAGTACATAATCCTCCTCCTCTCCATTTTATCCTCACAACAACAACACTGTGAGGTAGGGTGGGCTGAGAGTCTGTGAGTGGCCCAAAGCCACCCAGTGGGCTTCCATGGTTGTGTGGGGACTAGAACCCGGATCTCGCCGCTTCACTACACTGTCTCTAGTTCTGGACATAGAAAAGGATTTTTCTTTTGAGCTCAGGCTATTCTGGACAAATGGCATTAAATTATTGAATGCCAAACTCTAATGCACTGTTTTGCTTTGTTCTTCTAGGGCATCAGCAGTCTGTTCAGCTCCCTCAAAGTAGTCAGGCTGCTTCGGCTGGGTCGCGTGGCCCGAAAACTGGATCATTATATTGAATATGGAGCAGCTGTCTTGGTTCTTCTGGTGTGTGTCTTTGGTCTCGCAGCCCACTGGTTGGCCTGCATTTGGTACAGTATTGGGGACTATGAAGTTATCAATGAGGATAAAAACACAATAAGAAATGAAAGTTGGCTTTACCAGCTAGGAGAGTCCATAGGATCACCTTATCAATTGAACATGACCACTGGAAAATGGGAAGGAGGGCCAAGCAAGGATTCTGTTTATATCTCTTCATTATACTTTACGATGACTAGTCTCACCAGTGTTGGATTTGGGAATATTGCGCCAACTACTGATGGCGAGAAGATCTTTGCGGTTGCAATGATGATGATTGGCTGTAAGTATGATAAATTTTTTTTCATTATACGAAATTCCAGACTGTATGTTTTTCCACCATAAGTTTCATTGGGATGGATCCTGAGGTGCCTGGAGCAGAAATCTGCCAACTGGATGCTCCCATAGATGGGAGATTAATTCTCCTCGTCTGCTCATGAAAATCTGCTCAGGAGGGTTGGAGTACCCTCCAGAACAGCATGGGAGGCGGTGCCAGGTGGTGCAGAGGGGAGGGGAAATCAGAGAAAATGGCCATCCCTCCTTCCTCCAACAGGTGCTGTGTGTCAATTCTGCAAATGGAAGGAACATTGTATGCATGAAATAATGACTAAGCCCAATTATTACCTATACCAGAAAGATATGGGTGGACAACCTTGTAGTGCAGAAGGTATAGCAACCCTACCAAAAATTTAGATTTTTCTTGGGTCTGTTAGTGTATTTTCTGTTCTATCATATAATGTCATCTCAATCTTATCCTATGCATATCTACTCAGAATAAGCCCTGTTAAGTTAAATGGGCCTTACTCCCAGATAATTGTGCATAGGGTAGCAGTGTTATTTCTTTAATAACTGCTGAGAAAGGACAATATTTGAATTAGGTTACTTATAATATTGTAGAACTTATTATTATCTAGTTAGTCAACAGAAGTACTAGTTACGTTTAATTTTGCCTTCCCCATGATACCTTATGTGTTGATCGTATCAGTTTGGGCTGTATGAATATTCTCTGTGGTTCTTTAGCAGTTAGGATAACTGAGGTTGTGTTATCTAGTATACTCTACTATACTAACATTTCAAAAGCAGAGTAGAAATCTCATTTTATGTTTGGATAAAATTTAAATGAACGCTCCTTGTACTTCAGATGACTTGCTTGTAAGACTAGAGTATGCACATTTTGTGTCAGAATGTTCTCTTACAAATCAGATCGCTAAACTGTGTTTCTTCATAGTAAAGATTTGTTCATCCACGTATAGGTGATTTGTTCCAAGAAAGCAAAAGCGTGTGTCTTTCTGGCTGGCTTAGGGTTGAATTTGTATTATGTAATAGTTTCCAGAAGGGTAGCCATGTTAGTCTATTAGAGCAAAAACAACAGTCTAGTGGCACCTTAAAGACTAACAAATTATTATGGCATAAGCTTTCATGGAAGTGGATGGTGCCCGCGAAAGCTGATGGCATAATAATTTGTTAGCCCTTAAGGTGTCACAAGACTCTTTGTTGTTTATATTATGTGAATCAATAAGCTTTCAGCAAAAATGGTGACGGAATATTGTGACAATGGTATGCTGAACGTTTGAACCTTTGCAGAACGAATTCTACTAACGACTTAACCAATATGCTGCACATTTATGGAATGCTATGAAAGCTTCCTTGGTAAGATAAAGAGATTCTGAGGTTGAATGAAGGACAGGTATTAGACCTTATTGTGCAAATGGCTGTATGCAGTGTGTTTTTTATAGTCCCCAGGAAAATACAAGAGTTCGTTGCTGGTTTCGCTGACATTAATTTAAGAACCCCTTTAGCTTCTGCAAAATGAAGATTTATCTGGTATTCATAAAATAACCCAGTGGCTGGAACATTTAGCAAAATTGGTCATTCTCTTATAATATAAGGCTTATATTTAATGACGGTGTGAGAGTGTGTAGAAAACTGTAACTGAAAAAGTGACAGGTTGCTTTCTTCATTTTATGGAGAATGGTTTTTATTTGCGTTTAAAAAATATCTTGAAACACCAATAGTCAAACTGTCCTGTTGAAACAAATGGTGGCAGCAAGAGAGCATATGTATTCAAAATTGGTTTCTATAGCACTCCCCTGGGAACACACAATGGCCTGTTCGACAAACCGTTCCATATAAAACAACCAGGCACACATCTGTCTCGATTAAATGTGCTTGTTTTAATACGCAGTCATCATGACCTTTTGATTCTCTGTTTGCAATGTTCTGTGGCTGACAACCCTTCACTGTATAAAATCCAGCTTTTTAATTGGAGTATTCAAGAGAAACAGTACAAACTTCAAATACTTCACTGGAGTCATGAAGATGAGCAATTCATGCTGTTCCAGCACATTTAAATTTACTTCTTTCAGAGTTGAGGAGAATCATAGAATCTTAGAGTTGGAAGGGGCCTATAAGGCCATTGATTGGAAAGGTTCTGAAATGTTTAATTAATGTAGTAGGAAAGACTATAAAGTCACATAAGATGTCCTCAGTGGAATCAAGGCTGACGAGGAATAAATGTGTGTGTGTGTGTGTATTTGAGATGCAAACCTGTCTTATGGAATTCTTTGCCTATGGAAGTCAAGCAGATGCCAATATTGTATTGCCTCTGGCCCCTTCTGTAAACCTTGCTGTTTTTAAGAAGCTTTCCGTTTTACCAGTAAAGGGATTTATTTTAATCAGACCTCTGTTCTTTTAAAAATTGTATTTTTAATATTGTGTTTGTTGTTCTTTTATTCTATTTGTTGTCCAGGGAGCGGCATATCAATATTGTAAATAAATAAATAAATAAGAAAAGCTAGGGGGAAGGTTTTGGATTGTTATAGAGAGATTTCACTGTGGAACAGAAATGCGGAAGTGTGTACAATTGAATCAAAGGATATAGAATGTTAAGGGAAATGGTTCATATGGATGCACTTGAAGCATGAAAGCAAGCCCCCTTTATCTAGTGGGCAAAGTAATGGAAGTATAATGTTAATAAAGTGGCATTATTTCACACATTTCTCACACTTATTGTAAGCACAGCAATAGGATTTCTGTGAAAGATAATTTAAGAACATAAAAAGTGCCATGCTGGATCAGACCGAGGGTCCATCTAGTCCAGCACTCTGTTCACACAGTGGCCCACCAGCTGTTGATCAGGGACCATCAAAGCAGGACATGGTGCAACAGCACCTTCCCACCTATGTTCCCCAGCAACTGGTGCACACAGGCTTACTGCTTCTTATAATGGAGGCAACACATAACCATCAGGGCTAGTAGCCATTGATAGCCTTCTTCTCCAGGAATTTATCCAACCCCCTTTGAAAGCCATCCAAGTTGGTGGCCATCACCACATCTTGTGGTAGTGAATTCATAATGTAACTATGCACTATGTGAAGAAGTACTTCCTTTTATTTGTCCTGAATCTCCCACCAATCAGCTCCATGGGATGACCCCGGCTTCTAGTATTTTGAGAGAGGGATAAAATTGTCTCCCTACTCACATTCTCCACTCCAATTTAAATCATGAAGCTCATGGCTCACTAAGAAAGAGGGGCAGGTGCATTAGCAGAGACCTGTTGAGAGAGATTATGCTAAAAACTAACTTGGTGCTTGAGAAGTTTTGATAGTGCAAGTGAGTAAAAAAAAAAAGCTAGTAGGAAATTTTTGGACTGTTGAAGGGAAGGAATATTTGCTGAAAGAATGGTTGCCAATTACATTGTGTAAGTTGCTATCCAGTAGGTTACAGAAGATATTTGTACTCATGTGGGTTCCCATAACCAGTTCATGTGGCAATTATTATAGAATAAGCCAGGTACCTTCCCAACTGAAATGTATGGAGCCCAATGCTAAACAATTATTTGCTGGTGTAGCAGTTCATAGGAACAGTCCCTTCATTGGTTTTCTTTTCATCATTGGTTACTAGCTTTGTCGAGAATTGCCATAAGCCCATTTATGGGCTGTTGTTTCTAAAAGTTATAACAATAATGTGCAGTAAATTTTACAAAATCTCAAAATGACAAAATCTGCTCATAAATCTTAATAATATAAACAAAGATTTAATACAATTTAGTTAATCTTCACTTATCAGCATAAACCTACAAAACAAAAGATCATACTTTTTACAACAGTATTAAATTGCACCCAATGCTATACCTGGTTGAATTGAAGTCCTGTATCTTCAAAGATACAGCATAACTCCATTTGTAAGTAAGCCTAAGGTTGAAATGAATTTGCAGCCTACTTTCATTTGCTCACTGAACTCTTTGGAAGTCATGCTGTGTTGATGAGGATCATGAAAGATATTTTACTGAATAATGATCTGAGACTCTGGCATACTTTGCTTTCCCTCCAGATGTCCATGGAACCTAAGAGGGAAGAAGGATTTTGTTAGCTACACATGCTAAAGTATGTGATCCCAAAACACCATGACCAATATTCAGTGAGACATTACTACTAATGTAAACTATGTCGTGCTAGCATGAGCGACCTCTACCACAACACCAATCACATTTGCTGGTGTGATGGGTTGAACAAGACACCCTCAATGGTTCCCCTTCCTCAGTGAGTCTAGCTTCTCACTACCGTTGTCACTACCGCTGTGATTGCTCCCCCTCCTTTCTCATTTTTGCTACCATTTGCTTGCTTGATAGAGCCTGATCCAGTGAGCAAGTAGGCAGTGGCACCTCCACCTCCTCCTCCTCCTCCTCCTCCTCCTCCTCCTCCTCCCAATCACTGTTGTCTGGGTAGGCTGACCATATGAAAAGGAGGACAGGGCTCATGTAACTTTAACAATTGTAGAGAAAAGGGAATTTCAGCTAGTGTCATTTGTATGCAATTAGTTCCTGGTGAAATTCCCTCTTTATCACAACAGTTAAAGTTGCATGGGCCCTGCCTTCTTTTGTACATGGTCACTCTAGTATAGTGCCTGCAACTTTAACTGTGGTGATGAAGAGGGAATTTCACCGGGAACTAATTGTATACAAATGACACCTGCTGAAATTCCCTTTTCTCTACAACTGTTAAAGTTACATGAGCCCTGTCCTCCTTTTCATATGGTCAACCTATGTCTAGGTCCACGACCAGTGTCAAGAGTAGGCATAGTTGGCCACATGCTGAGGGCCCAAACCCAAGCAGGGTCCCATTGACAAGAGCTCTCTGGAGTTGTTCTTCCTCTTCACCACTGCAATCTGCTTGCTCACCTGCCTCTCACCCTGGCCCAAGCAATAGTGGTGGTGAGGCAGAGGAACAATAGATGCCAATGCTTGCTTGTTCCCTGGCAAATAAACCACGCATAAGCTGGGAAACCACCAAACAATTGTGGGACCAGGGGAAGGGGGCATGAAGCCACTCAGAGGGCCAGATTGCAGCTTGAGGGGAGCTGGATTTCCCCCCGGGCCCAAGGTTGTGCTCTCCTGGATTATGGTGCCTGCCCTATTTCAAAAGGTGAGGGCCAAACGTGATCCCAGTCATACTAAAAATACACTCCATCTTCATCTCCCTGTGTGTGTATGTGTCCATCTCACATTAGCTGCCCATAGCATTGCTCTGCTCCCAAGGCAGAGCAAGCATGATTAGGGTGGCCACTTATGAATCACCCAAAAGGAGGACAAAGGGGGACACCATGCTGCATATGATTTGCATAAGCTAAATTATATGTGTAGATGCCAATTTAGAAATTTTCCCAATCTCCACACTGAGACTCCACTGTTTTATCAAACACAGTTCAAGCTTGGCAGGATCCCAGCCATCCCAAACAATTTTCCTCATTAGAGATTTGATAAACAATGATGATAATACAAAACAAAATAATGCTAACCTCATTGCAGTTCAAAAAGTGGATAAATAAAGCACATTAGGCCAAGATAAAAACAAGCTAAAACAAAATAAAACCTGAAAATACTGGAGCTCTTTAAGAGCCTATCTACACTACTGCTTTAAAACGATTTATAACAGTTTAAATCGGTCAATAATGGTTATTAACCGGTTTAAAACTGTTATAAACCGTTTTAAAGCAGTGGTGTAGATAGGCTCTGAGATGCAGCTAGCTGCACAGCCACCATCTTCCTCAGCAAGCCATTTGGAGATTCACAATTTAAAAATCATTATTCCAGTTTAAATAGAAATGCAGTACATCTCACCATAGTGGGAGGACTGTGACCAGGTCTGCTACCCAGGTGCTGTTGATGGGCAACTCTAACACCCAGCTCTTCCTTCTGATGGTTCTCTGTTTTTATTCCTGACCCGGACAGAAAGCCTTTCAAATAGAAGACAGCTTCAGATAGAGGACTGTTCTCCGGCAGTTGTTCAAATAGAGGACTGTTGTCTGTAAAACAGGACACATGGCCAGCCTAGGTTCTAGAGGATAGACTGCACTTCTCTCCCTTCTTTTTCAATCAGCCTTGACTACAGCAGTAGTCTTTTTTATCTGATCACTCCTGGAGAGTCCTCAATCCCCCAATCAATCATGGGCTGGACAGACTATAACCCTTCCTGCTTTCCCACCTCCAGGTTCTGTGGGCATGAATTGATTCTAAATTTCATATTCTTTCTGGACAAAGTTTCTTTCACTGAGTTTTAATGCATGATCTGATAATTCCATCTATGTAGTGTACTGAGTCACACTGCCATGAATATGCACACATTTGTCAGAATCTTTCAGGAATGTATCATTACTAGTACATGGACATTGTAAAGAATATTAACAAACCCAGCTTGGCCTGTGGAGGCGGACAGGGATTTGCTACTGCAAGGGAAAGGGGTGCCAATTGGAGTGGGGCAGCCATGGGTGAGGGCAAGGTGGTGTTGAACTCCTTCCCGCCATGCCACTTCCCCAATCAAAATGGTCTCCTCTCCCAAACTCAAATGGTTGAAAGGGTTAGTGGCCTTACCATGGCTCAGCATGTTGTCTGGACAGGCCCATAGATTTGGAAGGGACCTTGGAGATCCTCTAGTCCAACTCCATGCTCAATGCAGGTTCTGCACTGCAGGGTGCAGCCACAGCATCCTTGAGAGATGGCCGCCCAGCTGAAATACCTCCAGCAAAGGAGAATCTACCACCTCCCGAGGCAATGTCTTCCACTGTTAGAAAGTTTCTCCTAACGTTTAGCCTGCACCTTCTCTGTTGCCTTTATTCTTTTCCTAGCTTTTGACTTCCAAAACTGCCGTGCTTTCTTTCCCTTTCCAACCGTGCCTAATTATTGGAAGGGAATCTTTGGTCCTTTTACATTCCCACCACAATGTGAGTCACGGGGCGAATGTGTTGCACTGCTAATTGCGAGCTCTGAGATTGCTCGATGCATGTGGTTGGCAGTTCTGAGTTAATTGGTGAAGCCGGCATGCTGCAATTAACCTCATTAGGGATTGAATTACATCTAATTAAACTCTTGTCTCGGACAGGAGCCATGTAATCCTTTTTTGCTGTTGGGCTGTCCCTCAGTGGGGGCCATTCTGAAACCTGCTGTTTTTTTTAGTGTGGAGTCAGTGGGAGGACAGGAGCCGCTGACGTGACACCAAGTCATACACCTGAAAGCACCCCTGACAGCGCAGCCCTTTGAAACTCTGTCTCGAAAGTATTGTGGAATTTTAAGTAGTATTGATTGGTAGGTTGAAGTTACAGCACTCTTTTAAATATGTGGAAAAATATTTTTCTCTCACTGATCATTATTTCACCACACCAGAGGAAGAGGAGGAGGAGGAGGAGGAGGAGGAGGAGGAGGAGGAGGAGGAGGAAGAGGAAGAGGAAGAGGAAGAGGAAGAGGAAGAGGAAGAGGAAGAGGAAGAGGAAGAGGAAGAGGAAGAGGAAGAGGAAGAGGAAGAGGAAGAGGAGGGAGGAGGGAGGAGGGAGGAGGGAGGAAGGAGAGCTGTTAAAAGTGTAGAAAAGAGCAACTAAAATGATCAAGGGGCTGGAGCATCTCTCCTACGAGGAAAGGTTACAACAGCTAGGATAGTTAAGCTTGGAAAAAAGGCAAGTAAAGGGAGACCTGATAGAGGTGTACAAAATCATGCATGGTGTGGAGAATGTGGATAAGGAGGCATTTTTCCCCTTTCTCATAATAGTAGAATCCAGGGTCATCCCATGAAGCTGATTGGTGGGAGATGCAGGACAGAGAAAGGACTTCTTCACATGGTGAAGAAGATGTGGTGATGGCCACCAAGATGTGGTGATGGCCACCAATTTGTATGGCTTTAAAGGGTGGCTGGACAAAGACCTGGAGGAGAAGGCTATCAATAACTACTAGTCCTGATGGCTGTGTGCTAATTCCAGTATTGGAGGCAGTAAGCCTATATACACCAGTTGCTAGGGAGTATGGGTGGGAGTATGTGGCTGGACCTTGTCCTGCTTCTGGGTTTCCCATGGGCAGCTGGATGGCCACTGTGTGAACAGAATACTGGACTAGATGGACCTTGGTTTGATCCAGCAGGGCTCTCCTCATGTTCTGCTGAAAAGTAGTAGCTAAAAGGTCCCTAGACCATTGAGAGGAATATAAAGAGCAGCCTTATACCAGATCAAACTACTTCCCTGGCTAGTTCAATAGTGTCTACTTTGATTTGAAGCAGCTCTCCACTAGCCTAGGTAGAGGTGTTTCCCATCACCTGCAAACTGACCTTCCTTTTTAACTGGAGATATCAGAGACTGAACTATGCAAAAGATGTGCTCCACCACTGAGCTATGGTACTGCTTTGAAACTCTTAGTTCATCCATAAATGTTTGAGTTGGCTTGGCAAGGAATTATTTCAGCCTCGTCTCCCCACTGGATAGAACTGCAGGGTTGTTAGGATGATTTATTATTTATTTTAATATTTTGTACCTAGCTCCTTCACCAAAAAGAATCTCTGGGCAGCATACATATTATTAAAAAAAAGTATAATCCTAAAAAGTAGAGACATCAACACCTCAAAACCATAAAACGGGCAAACAAACAAAAAATCAACCTAAAATCAGTTTAGATGTTTAATTTAATTCAATTCCAACATTATCCACAAAATGCTACGGCAAACAGGAATGATTTAATTTGGTACCATAAAGGATACAGGGTATAATGCTTTATATTTTTGTGTAGATAGATGAACGCTGATATATGCATAGTGTGTGTGTGTGTGTGTGTGAGAGAGAGAGAGAGAGAGAGATCAACCTTCAGTCTGGGGCCAACAGATGTTTTGGACTACAACTACCAGCAGTTGAAGGCCAAAACATCTGGAGGGTACCAGGTTGGGGAAGGCTGATACACACACACACACACACACACACAGTGGATTCCTGCATTGAGCAGGGGGTTGGACTAAATGGCCTTAAAGGCCTTTCCAACTCTACAATTGTATGATTCTATGTTTGTGTGTATTGTTTATGTCTCTCTGTTAATAGTAATATTAATAATCAGGGCCAGCCCTACCATGAAGTGGTAGGAAGCTGGCACAGCAGGCAACGGTTTATGGCAGCGTTCTCAGACGGCTTACTTTCCTGGTGCAGACACACATGCCCGTCTCATCACGTGCTGCCTGTAAGGTCTTCCTGCCTTCAGGAGCCACGTGGCACCTGAGCAAGGTCAGGCAATTGTGAGAAATTCCAGGATCTCTCGCTATACTGTGCTGGATGCACAGGTGTACACATGGTTCCTGAAGGCAGAAACAGCTTAAGGGCAGCATGCTGGCAAGGCGGGCACGTGTGTCTGCTCCAAGAAAAGTAAGCTACCTGGCAGCAGGCAGGTGGGCAGATCGTGGGGTGGTGGAGAGCAAGCAGTGATGGTGGTGGTGACACAGTGGGTCCCCACTTCAGGCAGCTACCTGTTAACAAGGCAAGAAAGACGGGCAAGTTTACACATGGAGCAGTGGTTCCCAGTTCTCTCCACCCATCATTGTCAACTTTGTGGAGACTCATAATCATGTGGAGAGAGTCAGCTCTGTGTTAATCTGCTCATGATCTATACCAGCCTTTTCCAGATTGGTGCCTCCCGGTGTTTAGGTCTGTATTATCCCAGCCTTCCTGACTATTGGCCTTGAGTTGAAGCCAACACATCTAGAGACCATCCAGTTGAGGAAGGTGGGCAGATTTACATAACCACGAAGGGAAAATAAGCATACGTGGCTTATTTTACCTCCCTGCATGTTCCAGCTAATTAGCACAATTACCCTCAAGGGGGCAGATGGTAATATCTGAACTCAGTTTGTGTGGGTGGCTTGAGTGATTCAGGATGGCTTGTAAACCACCCTTGTCACCCACCTTCACTGGGTTCAGATGTCACAGCAACCCATGCTCTGCGATGGCAATTATGCTACTTTTGCATTACTTTTCTATACCACCCAATAGCTGAAGCTCTCTGAGCAGTTCACAACAATTAAAACCATAAAATGAAACATGATACAATATAGAAGTTTAAAAGTTTAAAACGACAGTATAAAAGTCAAAACCAAAATAAAACCTTAGGCAGCGGGGAGGGAAAATAAACCATGGTGACTTATTTTTCCTCCATGATCGTGCGAACCTGGTCTTTGAGATTTATGATCTTAGTAGCAATTTGGGGGATTGTTCGGTGTGTTGTCTGTTGAAACTCACAATCATGTGTGTCAACAGAATAGTGTCTTTCTTCTCTCTCCCTGGACTTAGATTGGGTTGGGTATTGAATCATTGGCTGACATTACACGAATTTTGCTGCAGTTCCTCAGCTGTAAAGTTGGAATAATAATTCAGAGCCACCTGAGTCATAAAAAAACATGTGGGACGTACCAAGCTAATGCTGGTAGAGCATGCTAGCTTTGGGGGCTAGAAAAATGATTAATGGGGATCCATATAAACTCCAAATAGATCCCTTGTTTTCCTGCATAAAGCTAAAATGATAAATCTATACGACATGTTGTTAAAGAGAAAGCTTCAGCTATTGGGCAGTATAGAAATGTAGTTGTTAAATGAACAAATGTCATAATCTTCCAATTCATTCCCTGACTTCTCCCAGCTTTCTCTAACCTGGTGCCCTCCAGATATCCTGGATTGCAATCCCCATAATTCCTAGCCAGTTTGGCCCTACTGCATAGGCTGACCATATAAAAAGGAGGACAGGGTTCATGTAACTTTAACAGTTGTAGAAAAAATGGAATTTCAGCCAGGGTCATTTGTATGCAATTAGTTCCTGGTGAAATTCCCTCTCCATCACAACAGTTAAAGTTGCAGGGGCCCTGCCTTCTTTTATATAGGGTCACTCTAGTATAGCTCCTGCAACTTTAACTGTTGTGATGAAGAGGGAATTTCACCAGGAACTAACTGCATACAAATGACCCTGGCTGAAATTCCCTTTTCTCTACAACTGTTAAAGTTACATGAGCCCTGACCTCCTTTTCAGATGGTCAGCCTACTACTGCAGGTGTTGCAGTCCTACATCGCTGGAGGGCATCAGGTTTGGGGTAGACCGAAATAGCCTCATTGAACAATGGGAAGTGAATGGGGGAGGGGAAGGATTTTGTGAAAAATCAGTCTTGTAGGAGCCAGAGAGCTCGTCTTTGATTTTAAAAAATGCCAAGATAACCATTTATTGTATGCAAGATCTGATGTGTTGTAGCTGAGTTGATGTAACTAAAGAAACTGGGACTTCGATTTTAAAGTAAAAACACTTAGGAAGTTTCCCTATGCTGAGTCAGGTTATTGGTCGATCTAACTCAATATTATCTACTTGGGGCAGCAGCATCTCTCCAGGGGTTCAAAAATCAATCTCTTCTAGCCCTTCCTGGATATGCCAGGAATTGAACCAGGGGCTTTTTGTATGGAATGTATGTGCTCTACCACTGAGCTGCAGTCCTTCCCCTCATTTTAAAGAGAGAAGAACATAAGAAGAGCCCTACTGGGTCAGACCAAGGGTCCATCTAGTCCAGCACTCTGTTCACACATTGGCCAAGAAGCTGTCAACCAGGGACCCACAATCAGAACACCGGTGCAACAGTGCTCTCCCACCCATGTTCCTCAGCAACTGGGGATGAGAGTGGTGTCGGAGTTGATGGAGGAAATAGAAATGTTGAACCAAGTATAAAGCATTAAAAAAACACTTATATAACATGTAATATAATAAATACTCAAAGTAGTTTACGTGCACAATACTGTGACCCTGTTCAGTTGACACGCTAAACTATGGTGGTTAAGCATTTTGAGCTAAACATTATGGCTTAGTGTGTCATGTGAACCATTGCTAACCATGGTGGCTACATAACCATGGTTTAAAAACACTCACCAATCATTTGCTACAAAAGGGTTAGCACCCTAACCATTGTTTAGTGTGTTGTCTAAACAGGCCCTGTAACAACCACAGTTAAAATGCACGCACACACACACACACACACACACACACACACACACTAAACAGTTACACTTACAAAATAAATAAATAAATAAATAAATAAATAAATATTGCAGACAGAAATTTTCCTAGACTTATTGATATCAAAACCGTCAGCTTTCTTTTGGAACACCTGGATAGAAAAGCCCAGAGGATTCCCTATCGGTCACTAACTTGAAGCACAAAATAATTAGTCCACAGCAAAAATAACATAATATGAAGTAATACCAGAGGCCACAGCTTCCCAGAGAGGCTCGCCTCATACCACAAATGTCTTCTTTTCGGTGCAGTAAAAGTGGTTTTATTTGCCTAGGCCTTTTGTCTCTTAGGGAGCCATCCTATCGGGATGGCCAGAATCCCTTCAGTTCGGAGGCTTACGGCCATCCAATGCAGAGCGGGAGGATCTTCGCCGCTGTGCTCCTCCTGCTCTGCCTTTGGCTAGATAAGCTTTTCACCCATCTAGCTGGAGCATGTTGGAGAGGGACGGAAGTAACCTGGGGAAGGCTGAGAATACATCCTGCAAAGACAAAGGGTCGGATCCCATGCCGCTTTGCGCACCCCTTTCAAGTCGCGCCCCTTCCAGAAATGAGCATTTCCACTTGTTTTGGCGCTTGCCCCTGGAAGCCCCACATCACAGCCACCAGTGGTAGGGGCCATGTGTACCACCATTGGTGGAGCTGGTGCCATGCATGCTGACACTGGCATGCTTGGACTGCCCACGCAAGGGGGGCATTGGATCCAACCCAAACAAATGAGAAGAGTAATGAATTGTGCAACAGGGTTTGGAAGTGAATGGTACACTTTCAAGCCGTGTCGCCTCTCCTCAGCACATTTGTTCTGTCAATGTGTGAGGGGGGCGTGGCCTGTGTCACCAAGCCCAAGCCCTTGGTGGCCACATGTACAGTGCAAATAGCTACCGAGAAAGAGTCTTTGTGGGTACAGGTGTATGCATCAAAGGATCTGCAGAATCTGAAATCCTGCGCAATCAGGGCTTGAGGTCGTTTGGAAGTCTTTGGATGTACAGCTCCCTGCCAACGTTCACACTGTATGCGTAGCTGCCGGAGGCGGGGCTAATCAGAGCACTGCGATGTCAGGGGAGGGAATTAGCTGGCATGTAGCTCTCCCTCACATCCATTAATAGAATCCCCGAGCCAATTGGAACGAATAGGGAAATGGTGTCGGCACGATCCTCCGTAAGGAGAGTTGAGCACTGACATGGTGCCCTTTCCTGCATGCTGTTCCTCGTGACCTCTGGTGAATTTTGTATCCAAGATCACAAATGGCATGCAAAAGTTTTCTGAAGGCAGTTGCCGAAATCATATTGATGGTAAAATAAAATAATAAAAAAATTAATTTAGAGTTGCCATTGCAGTCTCTTGCTCCAGTTGATTTGCCTCTAACGGCTAACATTATTCTGATACTGTGCTCTCCATCTTGTCAGCCCTTTTGAGCTCAAATGACATTTCAAGGGTGTGAGGTGATGCTGAATTGTAAATAGAGAACTAAATTGCTTGTAGCAAATGGTTCGCAGAACAGCAAAGTGAAGGATCTGGAAACAATGCTGCTAACATAAGAAACAGGTGATCTGAAAATAATTATCTCCAGCCTCACAGAGATTTGTTTACTCGAGACAGACGGAAGTATTTGTCCTTCTGAGAAAGATCAGAGTTTCTTGGGGGTGATTTGGGATTCCTGTATTATCATAGAATCATAGAATAGTAGAGTTGGAAGGGGCCTATAAGGCCATCGAGTCCAACCCCCTGCTCATTACAGGAATCCACATTAAAGCATGCCTGACAGGTAGCTATCCAGCTGAATCTGGAATTCACTACCTCCCTAGCTAATTGGTTCCATTGTTGTACTTTTGTAACAGTCAGGGAGTTTTTCCTGATGTCCAGTTGGAATCTGGCTTCCCATAACTTGAGCCCATTATTCCATTTCCTGCACTCTGGGATGATCGAGAAAAGATCCTGGCCCTCCTCTGTGTGGCTTATATCAAAGTCTGGTGTGTTTAATTGTCCTAAAACGATATAGTACATTGATCTTTGTCTCTCTCGTTGGCAATATATTGTTTGTCTTAAAATTGGCTTTTTAAAAAAGAGGATGAAAGATGCTAGTGGATCATGACTAAGTCTTGTTGGGAAGAATGAGATAATCATGGCTAAAAGACTATGTCCTTTTCAAACGTTATAGGACTTCTGTGCATTTGTTTATATATTTATTAGCATTATTTATTACTTGCCTTTAGGATACAAACCTTTCCAATACAGCTTACAAGTAATGTCAATGTGTATTTTGTGAACCACCAGAGAGCTTCAGCTGTTGGGTGGTATAGAAATGAAATAAATAAAATAATAAAATAAATAAAATAAATATTAATAAAATCATAAAAAAACAACATTACCAAATAAAAAGCCATCAGGATCCTTCCCCCAGGGCAGCTGGTGGCAGGTGGCCCTGTAGGGGAAAGGGAGAACAGGATGAGGCACCAGGTATTACCCTCCCCTGCTTTCCTTTCTTTACTAGAATCCTCCACACATGTCAGTTGGTAACAAATGTCTATCGTATATGTATATTTTATGTGATAACAGAAGCACGCACTAGGTCTCTTCCAGAAACTCAGTGATTACATATCCATACATCACAGAAATTGTGTAGTGAGGACGACCATAATTTGTGTGTCAAGAGCGTTTATGTTGCTAAATCCTCATTCAAGAGACCGTGTTCGACCTCAGTGGTAAAAAAAAATCTGTAGTTAAAAGAGCATCACAACAATTGAATAACACCTAGGATATCTGCGTGTTTATTTTGATTAATGGAATAAAAATGGATGTTCACATAATCAACAAAGGAAAAAATATATCTCTGCATCTTTTCCCTCACTTCCTTTAGGGCAGTGTTAGGGAACTGGCGGCCTTTGGGCTAGATTCAGCCCATGAGCCTCTGTAATTGACTCATGTGCCCCAGCCCCAGCCCATTCTTGCTCACTAGTTAGGCTTGAGAAAACTTTTCCATTGGAGCCAATGGGAGGCTTTTTTGAGTCCTGATTTCAGCAGGAGAGCAATTTGAGGGGTGGTGAGGGAATGGTTAATGCTCTCCTCCCTGTGCACTGTGATTCCCCCTGAAAATTCTTTGTCACATGGCAGTAAAACTTAAAATTGGCTTCAGTGGGAAGATTTTAATGGATGCATGGAGGGGAGATCTGTGTGTCTGTGTGTTATGAGTAAGTATAGGAGCTCCATCAGATGAGTCTTTTGTTGCACGCTCGTTACTGGGCACTCACGAATTTTTGCGTGTCCCTCTCATGATGTTGTCTGCTTCCCGGGTGCCTCCCACCCCTTCTAGCTTTTTTCATGCCACAAACCTTAACCCCCACCCCAGTAAGTCCTACTTACTTTAAAGACTGATGTTGCTGCTTTGCTCCTGCTGTGTGCAGGAATCAAAGAATCATAGAATATTCTATGATTCTCTATGAAGGGGTCTATAAGGCCATTGAGTCCAAACCCCTCTTAAATGCAGGAATCCACCTTAAAGCATACCTGACAGATGCCTCTTGAATGCCTCTAGTGTGGGAGAGCCCATGACCTCCCTAGGCAATTGGTTCCATTGTCATACTGCTCTAACAGTCAGAAAGTTTTTCCTGTTGTCCAGCTGGAATCTGGTTTCCTGTAACAAGCCCATTCTTACATGTCCTGCACTCTGGGATGATCGAGAAGAGATCCTGGCCCTCCTATCTGAGACAACCTTTCAAGTATTTGAAGAGTGTTATTACATCTTTATACTGCCCATCAGCTGAAGCTCTCTGGGCAGTGCACAGTTAAAAACTATAAAAACAACAATATAAATTTAAACACCAAAAAGTTAAAAAGGCCGTATAAAATGAGCTACATTAAAAACCAGGGGAAGCCTGTGTAAAAAGGCATGTCTTCAGGAGGCATTTAAAAGATGTAATGTTTTCTGCCTCCTGAACCGCACGAGGGAGGGTTTTCCAGCGGGTGGGTGCCACTACAGAGAAGGTCCACCGCCGAGGTTCTTCATGGTGGAATTCCGTTCGTCTTGGAATGGCCAGTAGGGCCTCCTCTGAAGAGCGTAGTTGTTGTTGTCATGACTCTCTAACCCCTTGCATTCATTGAAGTCAATGAAGAGGTCTCTTAGGAAAGTAATCAATCTTTTATTTAGCAAATGACCCCTTCCTACAGCTGAAGGGAGTTTTAAAAGTAGAAAGCGTTTTGCCCCAAGGCGTGATTTAGCTATGCAAACAACTCAGTTGATCCATTCAAGAGAAAGAGAGAGTCACTTCTCAGAGGGATCCAAATCAAGCCTTTTCTGAGCCACCAATCTTTCTGAGCGCCGCCTTCTGACCTCCTTTTTCCCTCCTACGGAATTTGGCATCTCTGAGGTTGCTTACTCCCTCCCCTTCAGAAGAGGAAAGCTGTTTCTCAGCTGGAGCGTTATTTACATCAGGAGAGATAAGCACTGGGGACAAGGCCATGGGAACCACATCCTCCCCTTCTGGTATGAACTAGGATGTCTGTTTGAGTTCAGAATCTGATTCTGAATTAATGTCTGACAGCCCTTCACCCTATGCAAGGGGAAGGGAATTAGACACAACAGTTGTCCAGGTTTATATAAGGGAAGGCAGCCTGCTAGGTATGCTGGTCCCAAGTTGTTTAGGGCTTTGATCACGCTGCTTCTTTCAAGTTGGGGGATACTTGGCTCAGCAATACTACAAGTGAGAAGGATCTTGGAATTGTAGATCACAAGCTGAATATGTGTGATGTGGCTACAAAAAAAGCAAATGCTATTTTGGGCTGAATTAATAGAAGTATAGCTTCCAAATCACACGAGGTACAGGTTCCCCTCTATTCAGCATTGATTAGGCCTCATCTTGAGCCCTAAATACACACATTGTTTCCTTCCTCTTTCAAAAGTGGAAGTAATGAGGGACAAATGCACGGGTGGAGAAGAGCCGATAAGCAATCATGTTTTCCCCTGTGTGATGATGCTGTAGGTCTATATTTGTGTGTGTGTGTGCGCACGCAAATGGGCAGAACATTTAGCTCTGGCTCCACTTGCTGCGGGGCATGTGTCCCCCATAATGTTACCCATGATGGAATGCAGACATTGGGGTGAAAACTATTCACCACCTCTGCTTTACAGTATCAGGGACTATCAAAACAATGGACACTATGGGTTTTTCCAGATAGGGATGTTGAAGAAATCTGTGACATATTCAAATGACTTCAGATTTCTATTAATCTGACCTGCGGTTTCTGAAGCAAACCATTCACCCCCCCCCCCCCAAGTCACACGGATTCTGTGGATTTGCAGACCTTTTTAAACTTTGAGGTGGGATTTGCATAAAAGTATACTTGCACTAATGCAGGTTTGCACTAATGCACATTAGTGCAAGTGATAGGAAAGTATCGTACATCCTTAAAAATGATTCTGTCAGTGAGCGAACAGTGGAACAAAAGATGCCTGACAATCTGCAAAACTCAGACTGAATGGATTTAACCAAATCCATACATTCCTACTTTTAGATGAGGATTTTAATGTGCAATTGTCCTACCTCATTCACTGATTATAGGGGGTCAGACATTAAGGAAGAAAAGATGGAATAGCTGCATAATGCTTTCTGATTATTAGCACTAGGACCCTTCTGTCTGGAAGTATCCCATGTCAGGGGATGGGGTGATGCCCAATTACATTTCCCTTTATTGTGCTTTGAAGTGCTTCAACAGCTAGTGAATTTCCAGAATCTGACTATGTCACAGGTATACCATAGCACCATCTAGTGGCTGTATAATGAAACATATAGAACTGGCAGAGAAAGACCCCCTACCACCCTGGAAAAAAGCACACAGAAAGAAGCCAAACTTAATCCCGCAAGGAATCTGGAAGCAGAAGCACCAGTAAAGGTGTGGAATAAAAGCTTGGTGTAGAGGAGCCCTTAATCTCTAGGACTTCCAGTCAGAGTAGCTCTTGGGGCTGCATTCCAGAGGTGGATGGGGCCAAAGGCAAGAGGCCCATGGCCCAAACTCCAGCATGCAAGGGGGAAAGGGGTTGGGTCAGGGAAAGGAGGCATGGTCTTCTGGGGATCTTAGACGGCAGTATTAGGACCATATGTATTCTCAGTTTGGTCCTGGGTTTGGGGTTCTGCATGCCTGTGTTAAAGAATCTCAGATCAGCAGGGCTAGGAATGACCTTTGCCTGAGACCCTGTGGGGAACTGTTGCCAGCTAGGGTTCAGTACACTGGACTTATGGACTGTTCACCTGGCATTTTATAAAGGAGGTCCTTCTTCCTCTTCATTTCCCTCTTTCCTGTGGCATTTGGTTTGATTCACTGCAGAGGGTGCCTCAAGCTACTGGCTTTGGCTTAATTCTCAGTGAGGTGGCAAACCTGTGTTTACACTTCAGTCGAGGACTCACTTGATTGAATGCTCCCCCCTATTAAAAATAAATACATCCCTACACATAGGCAGCAATGATGTCAGGAAGATGGCTAGGCTAGGACTATTTTCCCTGACATATTGCTTTTCTGTATGCAGGGAATTTTCTTAAATATGGTGGAGCGTTCAGCTATTGTACAGTCCAGAATGACAGATTTACCTGCTAATCTCTGAGAACTAAGCATTTAGATATGCCCAGTGATTCTCTAAACCTTTATTTCGAGCAATGGAAATCTTTGTGCTACTCCAATTTCCAATCAGTTTCAGCAGGATTGTGACTTTATCACTATAGAGCTTTCCAAACATTCCCCAATGTCCTATTTCTGTTAAATGGTAATATCAAAATGTACAGTTTTAAATGAAAGTAGGATCAGTCCTGGAATTTGCAAAACAATAAGGGTAGCTATTGCACTAATACAGTCAGAATGGTTTATGATCACTTTGGCTCATTGCTAGCAGTTCAGTCTGGAAAAATGATCCAAGTCTCCCTGTAGGGTCATGTGTGTGTGTGTGTGTGTGTGTGTGTGTAATCTTCTTTTTGACAACTGCGGGTTGTTGAGTACTCTGTGATATCCAACTTTTGTATTAAATCTGAGTTCTTTTCAAAATTGAGATGAACTTTCAAGTGACGAAGCCTCTGCTGTGAATATGTTCCCAAAATGCTGTAGAGTAACAAGTCCCCAGGAGCCCGTGCTTACATTCAGGCAGCTGGATCTCTTGTGACTGAGAATGACGATTAGAGCAAAACAAAGTTGAATAGCATTTGCCTTGAGTGTTCTTCTGCAGAGCTTTCTTTAATGAGCTCCTACACTTACAGCTTCTAGTATTTAAAACTTGTCTTAGTATATTAAAATAAGAGACAAAAATAGTATTGTGGGGGCAGGGAGATCCTCTGAAGTTTACCTTCTTATCAGGGGCTGTCCTGATAGTTTGATACCTGTCCCTGATAAATCATGGTCCCCACAGATCTTTGTGTGGTTTGTGGTTTGTGTGAGCTTCTAGAATTGCCAATTTTTCTATGTATAGCCTGTCTCTTCATAGGAGTGAAATATCTGAGCATGAGTGTAAGGGCTAGGTCATGAGCAGCAGTCTGAGATGAGTTAAGTACCAGAAACCAAAAGGAAAAGTTAAATTAGAGGAGAAACTAGGAGACAGGGTCAGGGAGAAAGCCGGGAGTCAGGACCAAAGCACAAGTCAAAACTAGGGGAAAAAGCAGGAGGCAGGGTTATGGAACAAACCAGGAGGCAGGACTGAAGAACAAGTCAGGTAGGATTACTGCCTTGCAATGGTTTATAACGGTCTTGACAACTGTTGGGCCCATGACACATTCCATATACCATTTTCAAACTACTTTCAAAGTCTTATATCCTGCTTCATGTAGATCCAGGCTCTTCCTCTGAACCAGAGGAAGAGCCTGGAGGTAGAATCAAGGAGCAAACATGAGTCAGGAACAAAGGAAAAAGAAGTCAGGATCAAGGAGCAAACCAGAAGTCTGAAGAATAATAAAGGATACAGTAGCATTCCATAACCCAATGCCCTCCAGATGTTTTGGACTGCAACTTGCAGCATTCCTGAGCTGATGTGGTATGAAATCTAAAATTTCTGGAAGACATCAGGTTGGGGAAGGCTCTGGGATACAAGAACATGCCAGGGGACAGAGACACTGGCCCTTTCTACATCACGGGGTGTAGAGGGAGGGCAAGAGGACGATCCCAGATGTACCTGCTTCCGAAATTGTCCTCTTCTGTCTTCACGAAGGAAGCAGAAGTTCTGCTTCCTCCTGGGGGTAGTGAAACTGGTGCCGCTCCCTCCCCTGATGGGCAGGAGTCATGTGATGTGGCTCTGTGCCCATTTCTGCTGCTGTGCTTACTTGTGAGTAAGCACGGCAGCAGCCACGAGGGGCAGCTACATCTTCCACAGTCCCGGGAAGTTCCCGGGACCGTGGAAAAATCAGGATTTCCCAGGGATCCTTTATCCCTGGGAAATCCCATGCCTGCACCCTCCAGCCCCGGGAGTCCCTGTGCATCATGTGACCACACAGGGACCAGCTGGTGGCAGTTCCAGACAAAAAGCTTGGTGTAGAAATGGCCACCATTTTGCGCAAGCAAGGCTCAGCTTGAAAAGGAAACCCTTTATACTTCTTCCTGCTGGCTAGAAGGATCCAGTGGCTAGCCTAGATGGGCAGTCTGCCCAGGACTGGAAAGTTCTTCACTGAGAAGACTGACACCTTCAATTCAGTGATCCACCATATGGAGCAGCTATACACAGTTTCAACAGCTCCTGACAACAAAACATCTTGTCTCGAAACCCTGACTATGTGTGAATGCACATGCACAAATGCTAAGCCATTCGTGGCATGTTTATAGCATGCTAAAGATAATGAGAACCATTTTCAACTGTTGATAAGATATTACAAGACAATTAGGTGTTTATAGCATGTTGAACCAAAAGAACAAGTGCTCCGTTTCCTTTTCAATCAGTGGAAGCCAAGCTCTTCCAGTCTAAATGAATACAACATTTCAGATTTCAGCTGCAAGAGGAAGGGAAAACAAAAAATACTAATTTGGGGGGAGAGATGAGAAAATTCATAGCAAGATTCAGAGTTCTGCTCTCAGAATATCCGAGATCAAATCCCCGAAAAGTAGCATGTGGTAACAGTATTTGTTATTTTTGACCCTACATACTAATACTAAACTCATTCTCCAAGTGTGAGTCCTTAGCAATAATAATGATGGTTCCTATTAAAAGGGCAGTTAGCAGAGAAAAACAAAAGGCAAAACAGAATGAGCATTTACCAGTCCCACATGCACACAGGCAATGTTAGAACAATAAACGAGGCTACACCCTTCTTCTGTGAAGAAGAGAAAATAGTTTTACTCACAAATATTCTTGCATATGCAGTACAGATAGAGTGCCTATCCACATTGCCCTTAAAACGACTTATATTCTATTTAAAAACATGGTTTTTAAGTAGTTTCATTACGTGATAGGACACACTGAGCAGTACTTACGTTTCATAGTGACTGCTTCCTCCATGTTCACTGGTGTCACACAGGGTTAATTCTGGATCTCTTCTACTTTCGTTTTTGTTTTGCAGGCTGCTTGACCCGCCCACTTCTGTCTCCATAACTCAAGCAGCCTGCAAAACACAGAAATAACACTGTGTGACACCAGTGAACGCTTTGAGAACGGAGGAAACAGTCGCTATGAAACGTAAGTACTACTCAGTGTGTCCTACCATGTAATGAAACGACTTTAAAAAACCACGTTTTTAAACAGGATATAAGTCGTTTTAAGGGCACTGTGGATAGGCTCAGTGTAGAGTTTCAAAAGGAGCTTGTTTAGTCCATTTTATGCTCTATAACATTGCCAGGAGCAAGAGAGCAAACACATGTGTTCCCAGCAATGGTGGGAGGTCAGAGAGTGATGGAGTGGAACGAAGAGGAGGAGCAAAAGGAAGAAATCACAGAAAACCACATTGTAGGCTATAGCGATCCTAAGGCAAGCTGTGGTCAAAATCCCCATGCATTAACTAACTGCAACACTGCCTCCCTCCAGTAACTTGCAGACGAGGTTGCAATATTCGCAACAATATTAACTTTTGTGGGGCAATTTCAAGGCCCCTGTTCTCCCTTTGTCTAATGGTTCTTTATCTTTAAACTGGACTTGAGCTGGATGGTACGTAAAATAGAGGACTGTGCTCTTTAGTACATCTGGCCAACCTATGGTAGTATACGTTGTACCCAACTGTGTCTATCCACCACTAGTGGGGAATGGACAGTGCTAGTGGAATGAATACTGTGAAGTATTGGTGGACCATCCAGAGCAGATTTGGGGGGGGGGGGGAGGAGAGGAACATAAAGTCAGTGGAGGCTGGTGACTCTGGGTTTCAGTCAGAGCCAGTCAGAAGGAGCGATCCATGGTTCTATCCAATAACTCTAGTTCCTTTAGAGTTCTAACTGGTTTTGATTGAAACCTGGAGTGGATTCACTGCCCCACTGATGTCAGAGCCACCAGTCTTCACTGCACCCCTTTGCGTGTGGGATGAAACCTTATGTGTGCTGTTTCCAGAATGGCAGAATGTTGTCTGACTGAAAACAATGATTCTTTCCTGGAAGATGTATTTTATTTTTAAACCTGCTGCACATATATGCGTTGATGTGTGAAATGTGAGTTCAAGGCTGACCAAAGTTTCATATTAATTCAAAATTATTTTAATTCTTGTGCATTAGGCCAATTATCGAGCAGATTTTATCAAGATAATGCAGTGCAGAGTGCCATTAATGACACAGAACTGAATCCCCAAAGCGTCTGGTACGCATGAGCTTGTAAATCTTTCTTTAACTTCTATGGTAATGATAGCAGGCAGAATGGATAGTTTACCTTTTAATGGAGTCAACCATATTTTGCCTTTTAATGGAGTGAATGTGGTGCTATTGTTTACTGAGTTTTGACCCACATAACTGGAAGTGGAGCGAAGTGGCTGTTAAGGATGGTTTAAAAGAAGAAGAAAAAATGCTAATATGATTTTGGGGACAGCTTATCAGGAAGCTCATTAGCCACACACAGTTTAGTACATTTTTTTTATAACTCAGATTGATCTTAGTGAATACTAAGATCAATCTGATTGATACTTTTCTAACTTGACAATTCCTTCTTCAAACAACTATCCAGTGGGATTCATTCATTCTGGAAAAAGCAAAATAGACTAGTTCAGAAAAAAATATGTTTTAAATATCTTCCTGTATACCTGCTCTTTTACTCGCTAGGATAAAATCATGTAGGAAAACTGGATCAAGTGCATTTTTTTTAGTTATTTAGAAGTATTATTATTATGATTATTTAATTTTAATTAAATGCTAATACATAGATTACCACCAAAGGGATCAAATAAGGTTGTGAGTGTCCTGGAACCCATGTGATTGTTAACTGCTCTTCACAGAAGGTTGAATCAATGGAGGCTGGTGGCTCTGATTTCAGTGGGACAGTGATTCCATTCTGGGTTATAGACAGAACCAACCCTAACTCTAATCCAAGGTGTGGAATCCTAGCTCCGGAATGAGTTTGGTACCTTTGGTAGCTCCTTTGATTTATGGCTGATTTTGACTGAAACCAGAATGGAATCACCGCCCCTCCAAATTGGACCCACATTGGCCTTGGGGGTGTACTGCCTCCCAGACCCCACCAGGGGCCAACCCGTCCCCATCACAGCACTGCTGAATATGCCACTGAAAATCGGCACGTGTTGATAACAAAATAACATGACTGTTTTTCTTCAAAACAAGGCATGTGGACAGTGCTAGACTTGTTTGGAAGCAAAATCGTACTCCTGGGAGGCTTCTGGGAGTGCAGTTCTGCTTCCAAACAAGGTACTGTCGAGGAATTTTCTAGCCCTCTTAGGTGGTCTAGTGAACCCCTCTTATGAGAAAGGGGCCACTTAATTGATAAGGAACAGATCCCTCATAACAAAGATCTTCTTTCTACTTCACTATGTGTTTTGTTATATACTTAGGCCTATATGTAGTCTAGTGGAAACCCTAAAGTGCCCACCCTGAATAAAGGTTGACCACCCTCTAACTCAAATGGAGTTAGTTTCCTGCTAGCAATTCAAAATGGATGACAGTGGGGACCAAGCAATACTCACATATGAATCAATCTTCAGTAGAAGGCTTTATTGAACAACGGCCGTTGGAGCCAGAACAGGAGGTTCTGACTGCCTTAGGTATACAATGCACATTCTTATATAGGAAATTTCAAACATCAGAATCAGCAAATAAAGGGAGGGGTAGAATGTCACATGAGTGGTCTAACTGGGTGAAAAGGCAAGACTAGGCCATATGATACGTTCATATTGCTGAACATTTTAAAACAAAGTGTGATGCATATAGCTGCTGATGGATGCAACCGCACAGTTTTTTATGACTTAAGTCACAGCTATATTGAGATTTGCTTACATGAAATATCTGTGGTCTAAGAAGGTTACTATAACACATCAGGAAACCAGGTTTTTCTAAGTAAGCAACAGTTGTCAGCCAGTCTGAAATTGCTGGTTCTGCATTATATAGAGAACAGTTACAGGCACTGAGTGAAAGGTGAATTAAGTATTGATCTCTTGAGCTATTGGAATGCACATATATGCTAATTCCTTCCATAGGTACACACTCCCAGCATGCCTTGTATTGAAGAAAAGTCACACCTTTTTTTCTGCTGTGATGGGAATGCAAAAATGATCAGGGATCTATATGTTTCTATAGAAAGGTTAACTGACAGTAGCAAACTAATCACAAGAAAGAGTTGGCCACATCTTCTGCTTTATCATGCCAATCATTACTTGTCTTAAACAGGGTAATAGGTCACAAAAGATGACAAATCTTAAAGTACACATATAAAATATAAGAACAGGCAAGCCTTATTTCATTTATGATAGTACAAGTAGGATCTTAGACAAAGGCCCTTTCCACACCAGCGATTTTCCCCGGGGTCATCCCTGGGTTGTCCCTGTGTGTCTAAATGATGCACAGGGGATCCCGGGGGCAACCTGGAACAACTGAGAGATGACCTTGGGGAAGCCCCGTGATGGTGGAAACTGCAGATATCCCAGTTTTCCCACCATCCTGGGACTTGAAATGGGCATGGAGCCGTGTGGGGTGGCTCCATGCCCATGGGGTGTGGTGGGGAAGCAATTCCACCATCCCCAGGATGGGGGTTGGGGTGGGTCTGGGGCACACAAGGGGTTTCCCCTTACCTTCTCTGCTGTGCAGGGCTCCTGTTGCTTTAAATGCAACAAAAATGACGGGTGCGACTTCCCTTTTGTCCTGGGAGTTGCGTTTCTGGTTTAGAAGGAGGGGGACAATCATGGAAGCTGGTACGTCCAGAATCATTCCTCCTCCCTCCCTCTACATCTGTAGGTGTAGAAAGGCCCAAAATGTTGCAATATGGAGTTCTCACATTCAGGGTTCTAGCCTGCCTGACAGGATACCCTTCCGGCTCCTCCTTTGCTCTCCCCTAAATCCCCCCCAACCCCAGCAGAGACTCAATATTCTATGGCCATTGTGAATATTTAGTCCTTACTGGGCTGTTTGAGTGGCTTTTGCCCATTTAGAGTCTTTTATAGACTTTTTGCAGTATCCAACAGGAACTGCTATGCTTATGCTAGCATAAGCAATCTCTAGTGATAAGAGTATGATATGGGTGTCAGGGGTCATAGTGCAGGCCCCCAGGTTTCACCAGTTACCTAGTGACATGAGCCTGCAGCAGCTAGGCTAGCTGAACAGAACAAAAGAGAATCAAGACATGGGCTCTATAAACAGCTTAAGGACTCTCAAAGAGGTGGGGTAGAAGCAAACAACAAAAGCCTGAGTGTGGAGGGTCAGGGAGGAGAGAAGGAAGTGAAAGTAAAAATAAAGTAAAGAGGCTCAGAAGCAGTGGCTGGGAAGGAACAACCCTAAAGGAAGTAAGATCAGAAAATACAAAAAGCCTGGAAAGCCTGGCTCACTAGAAAGATAAGGAACAGAAACAGAAGACTGTCAACTAGGAAAGGTAAGAGAGACTTCTAGCACAGACAGCACTGAACAGACAGATACAAAAAGGAGTGGACACTAAGGGACTTAGCCACTTTTGTAACAAACCTAGTAGTGGTTCATCCTGCTATCCTCAGGCATAATGAAAGACATGGTCTGATTGCCAATGTTGAAGTAAGATACAATTTTCAGTCTGGTTGGGTTCTGAAGCTGGAATGGGAGAGCATCATCTTGCCTTCATTTTAGGCAGGAAAATGTCCTGCTGCCATGCATGGGGGACTCTGCAGGCTAGTGGCAAGGAAGAATGCATGCAGGAACTGGATTATCAGAACTTCTTCAGAGAGAGAGAGAGAGAGAGAGAGAGAGAGAGAATTGTAGTGGGTAGTGTGTTTGGCTAGGACTTAGGAGATCTAGGTTCTCTTCTCCACTTGACCATTCTGGGTGAATTTGGGCCAGTAATTGCCTTCCAGTCTAACCTACCTCACAGGGTTGTTGTGAGGATAAAATGATGGTGTTCTTCGTAAGAGGGTAAAAGGTGTGATATATGCTCAACATCTAAGGTCCTCCTCCAGGTGCCTACTCTGAGGGGGGCTCAGAAGTTGGCAACAAGGGAGAGGGCCTTCTGTGTGGTGGTCCCCCAGTTATGGAATGATCTCCCCGATGAAGCCCACCTGGAGCCAACATTGCTATCTTTTCAGCACCAGGTCAAGATTTTTCTCTTTTCCAAGGCTTTTAGCATTATACAATGAGCTTCACTGATCCCAGATCTGTTTTTAGGTTTTGCTGACAGCTTAAAGTTGTTTATAGTTGTTTTTAGATGTATATTTTTGTGTATGCAGCAAGTTTTTATGGTTTAAAATTTTGTATATCATTTTAAATTGTTTTAATCTTATGTAAACCACCCATAGAGCTTCGGCTATGGGGCAGTATAGAAATGTAGTAAATTCTACTACTAATACTACTAATAATGTAAATAATAATAATAATAATAATAAATGCAAAATAACCAGAATTAGAATAGTTACAACAAATCTAGTTGAGAAAACTCTTCTAAAATAGATTTGCTCATATTTTCACTAGAAAGATATTTTTGATTCTGAGGTGGCATGCAAATTAATGACAGAACAGAACAAGATGTGCTTTAAACGGGAAATAGCCACAGGAATGACAAGGGAGCACGGTAGGAAAATATTTTTAATAACTCCATGCTTGCCTGCTGTTTGATTACAAAAGTAGATTAAAGCTAAGTATGCTATCTAAACTCATTATTTTCTGCCAACAAGCATTAATTAGGAGGAAAATTGCCTTAGTAATTGACTGGAATTCTCTCTCAGTGAAACTTGTTTTTAAAAGTGAATAAATAAATAAAAATTAGGATGTGCAATCTGTAAAGATTTATAATCGCTTCAGCTCTTGAGCTGTGAAAATACATGTTTAATTCCAAAAACTATTTTGTACTAGAGTGTATTCATATTACTTTATAATTTGTTAACTTCAAAACCAGGAAGATGCTAGAAAATACATTTACTGGGATTTATTTTCCCTCTCACAGTACTGCATTACTAAACTACTCTTTATTGGTAAATTGCCTAGTTCACACATAGTGATGACTCAGGATTGTCATACTAAACAAACCAGAAACAGAGTGTCCCTGGGTTGTTAGCTGTCCCCACTGGCAAGAGGAACTAGGTAGAGTAGGGATTTCAGAGAAATCCATTTGAGGAGGGAGTTCACCTGGTTTTCCTAGGTTTGCCCCTCCTAGACTTTGGTCCAGTTCCCACTGCAGCACCCGACTCAGTTTCAGCGAGTTAGTCCAGTTAAGGGATTTTATGGGCATTTAATGAATTTTTTCCCTTGCATGTTCTGCAATTTGCACAAATGTCTGAGCAATTTGCACAAATGTCTGAGCAATTTGCACAAATCATGGCCAAATTTGCGCAAATTCGGCCATGATTTGCACAAATTCAGCCTTAATTCATGCAAATTGCTCAGAAATGTGTGCAAATTGCAGAACCTGTGAGTTGAAATACACAAAAATGTCCCCAGAATTCAGGGAAAAGACCACAGCATGGCTCAGAAATGCAAATTAAGTCGCACACGCCGTGGAACTCCATCAAGTAAAAAAAGAAGCAGATTTCTAGTGACAGACATCCCCAAGCAGGAGTGATTGAGTAGCCAGGACTATCATGCTGGCCCATTCATACCAAACCAATTAAAAACCTGGGCTATTATGTGTGAACTAGGCCATTAGATCGTATGCTGTTGACATTGTTCTTGATCTTGGGAAACCTAGAGTGATATTCTGATATTGTATATTGGAGTTAATGTGCATGGTAGAGGATATCAAAGACAATAAACAGCCCAACTGTTGGGTCTATCACCAAAGCACAGCAGAAAGCTAGAGTAGTTCTGATTGTAAAGATACACAGTGAATGTCTTCCCCAAACAATAATCAGTTAATTATCAGTCAACTGGAGGTTGCACTTAGCCATCAGGACTAGTAGCCATTGATAGCCTTCTCCACCAGGAATTTGTCCAACCCTCTTTTAAATCCATCTAATTTGTTGGCCATCACCACATCTTGTGGTAGTGAATTCCATAGTTTAACTATGTGCTGTGTGAAGAAATACTTTTATCTGTCCTGAATTCAAGCTGTAAGAAAGATTCAATATTACAATAGAAAGGCAAAGGTACAAAGACCTTCTTGACAGATTCTCCAATTAAATGGGGCAGGGGAGGAAGATACAACTGACTTACAACTGACTTAAAATGTCAGAAATTTGGGAAGGATTGGATTTATTTATTATCTGCCCAATAACCAATGTTCTATGGGTAGATTACAAACAGTTAAAAAGACTAAAACGATGTACAGTTAAAACATACAATACAATACGAATATTTAAAAGAATAAAATGCAATACAAAACAACAAACATCATAGCCATAAAAATCTAGGTCTCAACATGCCTGGAAGAAAAGGAAAGTTTTTGCATGGCGCCAAAAAGATAACAATGAAGCTGCCAGGCAAATCTCTTCGGGGTCTCATAAGCAGGGTGCCACAACTGAGAAGGCCCTCTCTCTCTTGTAGTTATCCACCTAGCTCCCTTTGTCGGGGGCACCCAGAGGAGAGCCTGCCATGATGCCCTAAGGGTCTGATCAAGTACATACAGGAGGAGGTGTTCCTTTAGATAGTCTGGTCCCAAGCTGTTTAGGGCTTTAAAGGTCAATACGAATACGTTGAATTGGGCTCAGAAATGGACTGGAAGCTAGTGCAGTTGACAAAGCACTGGTGTCCCATGACCATATTTATCTGTCCCATGTGGGAACCTAGCAGCTCTGTTTTGAACTGACAGAACTTTCTGAACTGTCTTTAAAAGTAATTCAACCGGAGGTTACCAGAGCATGGATAACTGTTACCAGGCTATCTCTGTCCAGATAAGGTCACAGCTGGTATATCATCTCAGCTGATAAAAAGAACTTCTGGTCACCAAGGCCACGTGGGCCTCAAGTGACAATAATGGATCCAAAAGAACCCTCAAGCTGCACACCTGATCTTTCTTTTATTAGATGATTCATCTGCCTGGTTAAGTGTTGTTCAACCTGTCCAGCAACCCCCTCCAGGACAGGTTGAACAGCACTTAACCAGACCGGTGAGCCACCTGATAACAGTACCTCCATCTTGGCTGGATTGAGCTTCATTTTGTTGACTCTCATCCAGTCCATTATCCTACTCAGGCAACAATTCAGGACATCTACTGCCTCACCTTAGATACATGAAAAGAAGAGATAGAGCTGGGTGTCATCTGCATATTGATGATTCCTCAGTCCACAGCCCCAGATAACCTCCTCTGCGATTTCATGTAGATGTTAAATAGCATGGGGGATAAAATTACTACTATAATTTCCATTCCAAATTGGAAATTTCTATTGTCCCTCAACAAAATATAGATGATTCCAATATGTGCCATTGAGAGCACAAAGCAAATATTTTCTTAACTTCATGTAAATTTGGCTCGAAAGTAATAGGTTTTAAAATATCAGAAAAAGTCCAAATTTGTGTTGAGACTGTCCCTTTAATTTAGCAACTTGGGGAAAGCAACAAACCTCAAAGCAAAAGCCAGACTCTTCGGCACAAATAATCAAAACAGCAGCTCTCACTGGAGATTTAATTTCAGCTATGTAATTGAAAATGGCCCATGCATTACTCTCTATAAATTGCAGAAGGAAAATGATACCCTTAAATGACTCTGCTTTCATTTAAGTAGTGACCTGTTCATTAGCACTGTGAAATGGGAATGGAAATCCATTTTAATTTTCAAGACGATTTAATTGTGTTGCAGATAAAATTCTACAAAACAGTACATCAACATGCCCTTTTAAAAAAAATGTACAGAACTTCAGGAAATCTCTCAATCAGATTTTTCCCCCTTCCCTATGGAAAGCTCTGCACTTATAAATATATAAGCCAGCTTTATCCCTGATTTTGGCTAAATACGTAACGTAGAGGGCAAAGATAATGACTGTATTGGCTTCAGACCCAAATGAGCTGCACAGTACAGGGGAAAGACTTTTAGCATGAGTTTTAAAAGGGGAAATGTCAGTGTAAAATCATCTACAGATTTTGCAGTCCCTGTGGAGATGGAGAGAGATTTATTTATTTATTTAGATCTATATTGCATTATTCACTACCATTCTATAAAATGTTCAAAGTGACATATAGCCAAAGATTAATTGTAATACAGTTTTGAAATCTTAAGGCAAGTTAACCAATAACCGCAGAAAGGAACTGGTCCTTATTAATCAAACTCAGGAATATTTGAAAATACTGAAGTTTTCACCTGGGGACACTCTACACTACTCTTTCTCCATCGTTACTATAATGAATTCACATGCCACAATAGAATACCCATTGTGTTCCTAAGATTTCCACCTCTTTGCTTCAGTATTTTTCTCCAGTTAAACACTTTCAAATCCAATGTATTTCAGTAGATGAGATTTCAAGGATCTGTCTAAAGTCTCCTGTAGACTTTAAAGAATTTAACTTTGGCTGGGTCATGCCCAGGGTTGCCACTTTATGAAACTATATTGTGAATAATGTTGCTTTGGTTCAACAGTCACAGAATCCCTTTTATTATGAGTTCTGAGTGTGTAGGATATATATTGGTTGAGTAATTTTAATGAATCATTTAAGCTGTACTCTAGTTTTCACAGGATAGATATATTTTGGATGGCTTAAGTAGAGAAAAAAAATTGGAAATGTGTAACTTTAATTATTATTTGAAAGTTATCATCATAACTTACTCCAAAAACCTCAATATTGAAGCACTGTTGCAGGAAATTATTCTAGCTGCATGGTGTTGCAAATTATCCTAGCTACATGGTGCTGAATGTATTCTGAGTCTGTGCTATTTCTATGGTGGTGATATTGCTACCAAAATTAGAACTACAGATTGAGTGATCCCTTTGAATTGTCAATCAAGCGTTCTATTAATATATAGCAATCTAACATTTTCTTAATTGATTTTCAATGCTCCTGCACCATGAAAACCATGCACCAAATTTTATTTTACATAGGCTATACCACTTCTGCAACATATTTAGATATGTCAGATATTCCAATAACGTGAAAAATACCCTCCTGATTCAACCTCTCTAGCATCCTGTCTCCCTCCCTCACCTCCCATAGGTAGCATACAGCCCCTCTTGACTTAAGCGCCATCAAGTTTCTTCAGAGTCCTTCTATGAATAGTATCCACTGCCCCTTTTTTCAAGCCACGTAGTTTTCCTTCCAGTTCCTCTTATATCAGCCCTTTCTGTCCTCCCTTTCTTCAGCTTATTTTCCAATTGGCTCCCTGTCTCTTGGGTTCCTAGATCCTGGATTTCTCCCAAATCCTTACCCCCATGTGAGATTTTAATCTCAGCCTAACTGACAACTATCTCTTGCCTCACAGAATTTGGATTGAAGAATTGAAACCTGCTATGCCACCACACCTGCTCAGCCAATCAGTGTCAGAGGCTTCATTGCCAGAAGCACACAACATAGATGCTTCCTTTAAAAAAAAATGCAGATGCTTATTTTTAAGATGAGATGGCACATTTTAGATAGAACTCTTTAAATCAGTCCACTCAAATGTGATGAATCATACTGAAAACATGGAACACTATGCAACACTTATAACCTCAGTGTTGAGGCTCAAGTGTTTTGCAAATACATGAGGCACAATTTTCTTTAAAAAGAAAAACATTTTAAAAAGGCATGTCTTCCATTGTGATAGTTAAATACATTCATTTCTTTGGGATACGCTTGAGTTTTTCCTCTCCAGTCTTCTTTTTAACTACCTTCAAAGTAGTACATTATTTAGTAACCTCTCCAGCCTGACTGTGATCTTTACAACACACTTGTAGGAGTAACTGGCAGTGGCAATTACAGACCTTTTATTTTCGAAGTTATTTTAAACACCATTCTAAATGAGGTGGCAGCATAGACTGCCTTGTTAATGAGTTGCCACATTGTCATGGACAAGATGCTTTACTTTGGACAAAGAGGAGACAGAATTATTTGAAGGCACTCTGTTCTGACTGAGAGTTTTGTGCATTAACTGACACCAGCTGAAAAGATTCCTTATTTAGCGGCTGTGGCTGTGGCAGGTGATGCCATAGAAGAACAATACTTGCGGTGAATGGAACCTAAGGATGGAGACTTTCTCTATTCTTGTGTGGCAAATAGCCCTTGACTGAAAACTTGTACTAGAAAACCCCACATACATGAGACAGAGGCCCTTTCTACACCTATGGGTGTAGTGGGAGGGCCTGGGGATGAACCTGGATATACCTGCTTCTGGGATCATCCTCTTCTTTCTAAACAAGAAAGGACATTGCACGGTCGCGCTCATCATTTTTTTTGAAGGAGCTGAGAAGAATGCACTTGTGCTCCAGTGGAAAGGTAGGGTTGTTTTTTTTAAAAAAGGAAAAAAAACTCAGAATTGGTGGCCCCACCCTCACGCCCCATGCAGCTCCATGCCCATTTCTGGTGCCTGCTTACTCATGGGTAAGCGGGCACCAGCCAGGGTGGGTGCCCATACCTCTCACGGTCTTGGGAAGTTCCCTGGACCACGGGAAAAATTGGGTTTTCCCAGGGATCCCTTATCCCTGGGAATACCCATGCCCATCCCCCCGGGGAATCCCTGCGCATCATCTGGACTCACAGGGATGACCCAGGGACGATCACAAGACAAAAGGCAAGTCTAGAAAGGGCCTTAGGATGAATTGGTATAATGCATTTTGATGGAGAGGTATGATGGGGCCCAGGCTTCCTGGTTTGGTTTCAGATTCTGAGACCAACTCGGAGGCAGAGCTAGAAGACCGTCAGTTAAGACAGAGAGCGGGAGAAGAAATTCCCCAAGACTCTCCAGGAGTAAGGGAGGAATCTTACCAAGAGCTCATAGAACAGGAAGCCCAAGTTCAGAGACTGTCTTTCTCCTCCCCACCTTGAGAACTCAGCCTTTGTCAGAGGGGGAGGGAGCAACAGAATTGACAGATCCCAGGGTCTGCCACAGGGTTAAGTGGGTGGAGTTGAGAGGAGGTGGGAGATGGTCTGCCAGACTATCTGCACATCAGAGGTTGGGTCAAGAGGACCTTCCCTGGAGTAGTCCAATAACAGCCTGTCGAGCATGGTAGGAAACTGTCCATTTAGTTGATAGGCAACTACCTTCCTTTGTTTGGCTAATTAAGCTTAGAGGACATCTCCTTGCCATCATGGATACACTAGGTCCCAGGTTCAATTCCCAGTTTCTCCAAGTAGGGCTGGACAATTCCTGCCTGAAATCCTGGAGAACCGCTGCAGTCACGGCTGACCCTTCTAGGCTAGATAGACTCAGTATAAGGCAGCTTCCTATGTTCCTTTGGTCCTGTGTGGTTAATCACTGATTATAACTGCATTTCCCTTAAGATGAAATTAATGTTCAACATTGAGAAATACAGCATTATTTCACATGGTCACTCCCAATTGCACTATTTGGAGGGAGAAGAGAAGGTATTTATAAAAATCAGTAACCAGGTGGGCCTTAGGATAAATAGTGCCCAGGGCTGGGAGGGTTTTTTAGTGTGCCTTCCCATACTTTTAAGCTAATTGAAGACACTTTCTGCTTTCCTTCCTTCCTTCCTTCCTTCCTTTCTTTTCCCTATCTAACTGAAGACAGTAGTAAGCTCAACAAAACCAGAGTCACCTAGCCTCGCTCTGCACCTCCTTCAGTTTGGTGCCCAGGGTAAGCACCCAGCTTGTTCACTCGTAAGGCTGCCCTTGTCATTAAAGGAAAAGAGGGAAATAGCACCTTGTGAGGATGTTGCTGCATAATAATTGATTATATAAAGCTGTCCTCAACTTTGGACTTCCATTAAAAAAGAAGGGGGGAAGATGCACATGAGATTGTGCAGTTCCATTCAAGGATTGTTGTATCAATCTCTGATTAAAGTAACAACTGCTAGGAGGCATGATATAGATTTTGCCTTGTAGAGTAGATAGAGCTTTGGCTTAACAGTGATGTGGCATCTGCCACTTCATAAAAATATGTGTAACTGTCATGATTGTAAGTCCTCCCGCTGGGATACAAGATAATAAAGAGGTCTCCTGTGAAATCCACAAAAATCCACATTTGAAGGAAGTGAGAATACTAGAAGCTTTCCTCTAAGCTTAATTAGGCTAACTAAGCTAGGCAGTTGCCCTTTCAACTAAAAGAGAGAGCTTCCCATGCAGTCCAAGAGTTAATTTAGCTCAGGGAGCGTAATTCTTGAGAAGTCTTTGTTGAGTGGCTAGTTTAGTAGACTGCCTCTCACCTGCTCGCAACTCTGTCTATTAACTTTGCAGCAGACTCTGGGATCTGTCAACTCCGAAGTCCCCTATCCCTCCGACAGTGGCTGAATTCCCAAGAACTGGGGGAGGAGGGGCTCTGAGTCATTGGCATTCTCTCCGATAAGCTCCTGGGAAGATTCCCCCTTGACTTCTGAAGAGTCTTGGATGACCTCCTCCCCCACTTTCTGTCTTGGCTGGTAAATTTCTAGTCCTCCTCCTCTTTTTTTTTTTTTTTTTTTAAATATTTTTTTTATTAATTTCAACATAAACATACACAATATATAAACAATAATATAAAATAAAATAAAATAAAACAAACTTCCCCCTTCGACTACCCCCTGTGCACCCCCCCCCATCCGAGACCATCTCATAATCCTTCATCCTCTTTCCAAAATTTTAATGATTCTTTTGAAGGCAATTGTCCCTTTCCCGATCTTAAAACATAATTCAAAAGGGGAGTCCATATTTCCCCAAAATCACTCTTCCTGGACATTCCCCTCTTTATTTTCATTTTACAAGTCAACATATCATTCAAAGCTAAATCCCAAATTTCTTTATACCACTCTTCTATTGTATAACTTCGTTGCCCTTTCCAATTTTTAGCAATCAATATTCTAACAGGTGCCAGGAGGTTGTTTACCAGTTCTTTATTTATTATATTCTTGTTCCTACTATCCCATATTGCTAGTAGAGCTAACTTCGGGTTTAATTCCAAGCTACTTCCAATTATATCGCTTATTTCTTTACAAACCCTTACCCAAAATTTTTGTACTTGTTCACAGCTCCACCACATATGAAAATATGTCCCAACCTCCTGACACCCCCTCCAACAATTCTTGGGCAATTTTTTATCAATCTGGTGAAATCTCACAGGTGTTAAATACCATCTCCAAACTGTCTTATAATAGTTCTCCTTAATTCTAATCGACAATAACTTTAACATTCTTCCATTCCATATCCTCCCCCAATTATCTTCATTGATTTTCCCCCTTATATCTTCTTCCCAAACCTCTGTTATAACCTTAAGTGAGTCCTGAAATTCTTCCTCTATTAATATTTTATATATCTCACTAGTGAGTCCTTTCTTAGCTCTAGCTTCTTCTTTATCCCACGATTGTTCAATTAAATCTTCAAATCTTGTATTATTTCTACATTCCTTATTCTTTGTCCTCCATTCCTGTGTCCATTTTAACAATTGCAGACACTTGAACCACGCTATCTTTTGTCCTTTAAATAGGTCTTTAATATGCTCACTATCCTTCATCTTTTCCATCCAATTCCTTAATTTAATAATATCTTGTTCTTTCAGACTCGCTTCTATCTCTGATTTTAATACTCTTGGGAATACTCCCACTACTACAACTGGGGCAAGCGGAGAATCCCCTGGTATCAACTTTCCTCTATACTTCTCCCAGATCGTTAATATATTTTCCAACAATGGGTTGTCCAGTACTTTCATTTCTTTCTTTTGCATTTTAGTAAAAAATATATTTCGCAGTTTACATTCCACCTTTACTGTTTGCGATTCTAACCATTCCAGGTCTTGTTCCCCTATAATAGCATAAATAACATATCTTAACTGGTTAGCAATATAATAATTCTTAATATTCGGAAGTCCTAAACCTCCTTTCTTTTGAGCCTTATACCATAACCCCTTATTTATCCTAGCTCTTTTATCCCCATTACAATAAGCATTTATCATATTTTGCCAACTTTTAATCTCAGCTACTGAAATTCTAATAGGTAACATTCTAAACAGAAAATTAATCTTAGGTAATATCTTCATTTTAATAACCGCTATTCTACCAAACCAAGAATATTTTAATTTTCTATATATCTGTAATTTCTCCCCTACCTCTTTTCTTAACCTTACAAAATTAAGTTCCTCTAATCTATCTAATTCTCTGTCTATATTAACTCCTAAATATCGTATTATGTTTTTATATCCTAATCCTAGAAGTCCTCCTCCTCCTCCACCTCCTCTTCCTCCTCCTCCACCTTCTTCTTCTTCTTCAGTTTTTGAGTCCGATTGACCTCCTGAAACCCCTTTCCCCACACTTGGGAGAATAAGCTTGGGCTTGGCAGTAACAATGCAGTTTTGTGCATGTCTATTCAGAAGTAAATCCCACTGAGTTCAGTGGGACCTACTGCTAGGTGAATGCACATAGGATTGTGTTGTAAATTATGTTATATGCCAATCCGCTATAACTCTGATGTATTGCTAGTGAGATCTTCAGTAATGAATGAGTTTCCCAACTCTGCATGATAACATTAATCCTATATATATTAACTTGGGAATAAGTCCCTTTGAAATTAGTGGGGTTTCTTTCTGAGTAGACATGTATAGGATTGCACTGTGTGGGTTTATTCATCAATTAATGGGTTTCAAGAAAATAAGTTGAATGACTTAAGTATCAGACTAAAGATGTGATGAAATGTTCCTCCACACCTCCAGCTGCACTTGCTTCAACCCAGGGATGGGGACATGAGATAATACCAATGAAAGAAGATGGGATGGAGTATGGGATGATTTCGTGCCAGTTACTCTGCAGATGGCAGCAGTGTAATCACACCATTGGCGATACTGGGCTGCCATCTCCTGTGCCACCTTGGAGCATTGCTGCCATGCAAGTCCCCTGATGTGGTTGCATCTATCTTAAGAACAAAGCCTTTCCAAGATGGTGCTTCTAAAGTAGTTTAGAGATTTTTGACCCAACTTTCAAAGTCAAGTGGCTTGATTCAGCCTGCAATCCAAAATGTACTTATTAGGGAGTAAGCTACAATGATCACAGTGAAAATTAAATATCAACGTCAAAGTAAACATATATAGGAGTATGCTGTCATGGTTTATTTTATATGTTTAGCAGGTTTGTCATAGAATAAAATGATATGGGTCAGTTGTAGAACAGGTCATACAAGAAACGTTGAGGGTTATCACTTAAAAGCACAATTTTAGGAAAAAGTTTAAATTGGATTCCCAACTTTGGATTTGCTCTGTTTTTATACTATTCTTTCTATCATATCTCTTGTATCCCTGAACATGAATGTGAACAGGAGCACAATTTTCCAGAAAAGCTCACAGGTTCCTGAACTTGCGGTTGTGTACAAAAAGTGTGCATTTTTAAAATGCAAACTTTCCCACTATAGTATATGGCAGAAAGTACACATTTTGGGTGCACACTTTAAAAAATGCATGCCAAAATGCACACTTTTTGTTTCAGGAAAAGGGACAAGACAAACCAAGCTCAAAGGCAAAATAGGAGAGCCTAGATGAACTCAAACCAATAAGAGAGCCAGTGTGGTGTAATGGTTAGAGTGTTGGACTGAGACTCGAGAGATCTGAGTTCTAGTCCCCACTTAGCCATGAAGCTCACTGGCTGACTTTGGGCCAGTCACTGACTCTTAGCCTAACCTACCTCACAGGGTTGTTGTTGTAAGGAAAAAATGGAGAAGAGGAGGAACATGTAAGCTGCTTTGGGTTCCTTGCAAAAGAAAGAAAGGTGGGTTATAAATGAAATAAATAAATAAACTTTGCTGATTCTCCCATCCCTAACTATGGAAGGATATCCTACCAAAGGTCTGAAAGTTATTTGGCAAAACCTGCATCTTACTCATGAACATACATGTCATCCATTTTTGAGTGTCATTTTATCTTTGTAGAATGGTGGGGTACAAATCAAATTAATGAATCTATTACACTTTAATGAGATTTTAGGAACATCAGGCAAGTTGAAGATGCTTCTCTGTGGCCAGATCTACACCTTGTGTTAAATCATTACGAATGTGGAATAAAAAGAAGGAAGTAACACAATGAAAGAGGTATATGGAATGTGTCCTATGCCCCAACAGTTATCAGTGCACTCCAGTATAAAGCAGCAGTGTAGATCTAGCCTGTGTGTAAATATTATACAAGAACTGGCCAATAAACCTAGGGTGACCATATTTTGGAAACCAAAAAGGAGGACAAAATGGCCATCCGCAAGGAGGCGTCCCCTCCGAACATGCCCAGCTCCCAAGGCGGGCCCATCTTGAGATGACCACCCCCAAGGGGGCGTGGCCTTGGTCACATGTCTAATTTTATACCTCACAATTAAGGCAAATCTGTTCTACATAATACGTTAATGTTAACATTACTGAAATAAAGAACAAGTGAGACAGTCAATGTATCAGAAATTAACATTTATTTTTAGGTGCTGTACAAATTTTAAGACTTTTCTTCCTCCCAATGTGCCCTGGAATATTTTTTGCTGGATCTTATTTTTCTTAAAAGGGGTTGGGTATTAAGCAAGAAATGGTGGAAGTCCTTACATGATATTTGCTTATAATTATATTTCACCTGTAATATTCCCTTCAGTGTCTCCACAGACAACTGGTTCCTTTCTTTAGTCCACTGCGTTTGTATCAGTGAGAAAATACGCTCCACGTTAGCATTGAGGGAGGGGACTGCAAAAAAGAACGGTGCAATTTGCAACAGCTCTGAGTGGAAGTCAATGCTTTTGGAGCTCTCAAAGTACTTAGTCCACTTCTGGTAGGCCATCAACTTCTTGAAGTCTTTGTCATTGCACATGCTTTCTACAAATTTTTGCACATTTGCAAACTGATCGAAGCACTTCACATCGTCAAGGAGCACTCCTTTGTCTCTTCAGTACTGAACAGTAGGCTCCACATCAGGCCATGTTGGTGTCTCACTCAGGGCAATCCACATGAATATGGAGAACTCTTTCAGGGGTCTCATCCACATCTCCAGATATTCAATGCAGGTGGAGTACTGACATTCCACTTGGGCACAAAATGTGTCACACTGTGCAGCAAGTCCCTCGTTACGATTTTTCCCAGGAGTTCCCTGACTTTAAGGGACATGAAGTTGTGGGCCTTCCGTTCACACAGGATGTTGATCACAGAGTGCAGGCATTTCAGCACTTCCACCACAGAGTTGTTTGCATGTTCAATCTCTTCAATGTGTGTTTGGAACATGTTCATGAGTGGGGTATCCACACGGTCCTTTGGAACATTTTAAATTGTATTTTAAAACGTTCCAAATAGGTGCGTTCTAAAACATCTTAGGCCACATTACTGAGTACTCACGTTACAGGAGAACAGTCTTCTGTCTTTAAAGCGGTGTGTGCGGTCACACGCTGTTCTGCCCTGTCTCTTTCTCTTTCGTTTTTCAATGAGGTTAGGGCAAGGCATTGTGGGGGTTGTAATTCAGTTACACACTTCCTTCTTAGTTCCTCTGTCATTCCCTAGCGAGTATAGGGCTAAGAATTGTGGGTGTTGTAGTTCACTGGTCCACTTCCTCTTTCTTCCCCACCAATCAACTGCTCAGCATTTGGGCACCAGTAAAGGAAGCACTGCCCCCATGAAGCACAAACGGTAAGGAAGGACACATTATTTTACTTAAAACAATTTATTAAAAGTGAAACCGTTGTATATAACTGAAGTGAGTTTTAAAAAACCTCAGATATACAACGTTATAGGGAGTGCGTCATGTGGCCCAAAGAGTTTTCATAACCCTTATAAAATGTCAAAAAACTCGTGTGTAGATCCGCCCTGAGTGCATATGCCAGAGGTCAATCTCACTGAAGTCATTCTCAAAGAACTTCTTGAGCACAGGAGGTGGTTTGCTTTTGGAGAGAAAGAAGGACTTCAAGGCTGGAAACTTCTGCAGTAGCCTTGTTATTCCAGGGAATAAAGACAGCCACCATCTCTTGCTGTGGGAAAGCATCTGTCGGTATACAATGTCCACAAACTCACAGTACTCCTTCAGGCTCTCAGTTCTTACAGTATAAATGCTGAAGTACTGGTATATTTTAAAAACAATAGTCAGTCTCCACATCCACATCAAGTTCGACTGCCGCCTGATGTACACAATTGTTCAAAATGTGTGCTGGGCAACCCACACCAATCAGAGTAGTCTTCTTCAACAGCCTTTTCAAGTTTGCAAAGACATTACTCCCTTCCTCAGCATGCTGTAGTCCACCAAACATAGTATTGCAGTTGTCACCTGTGAAGGCAATGCATTTCTCCAACAAGCCATTCTTCTCCAGACTGCCCTTCACATAGTTGGCAATTGTATCAGCTCTCTCATCAGGTATGTTCTTCAGTTCGATGAGTTTGGACTGCAAACCACCATTCTTCCAGTCAAAATATTGGACTGAAACTGGAAATATTTTCACAGCACCATGGTTGCTTTCAGCAGTTGAGACTCCACAGTACAGTATGTTGTGTTCTTTTATTGCTTGCAGGGCACTTTCCTCAGACTGCGGTTCAAGCACAGAGTTCACAATTGCTTCTGTCTTGGTGCAAGCACTTGTGAACTTCTGGGCTACATCCGAGTCAGGGAATAATAATAATAATAATAATAATAATAATAATAATAATAATTTATTTATAACCCGCCCCTCCCTCCGGATCGAGGTGGGGAACAACAATAAATATAAAATACAAAGACCACAAAATAGATGAGATATTAAAAACAAATAAAAACCAATACATCATTAAAAAAGCGTCTTGAACAAGCCAGAGGTGCAATCTGTTCATTTAAAGGTGTGGTGATGCATCACAGTGTGGAAGGCCAGTGTACCCTCTGCCACAGTGATTGCATCCACAGGTTTGCTTCCTGGTCTCACAAAGAAATCAGTAATTTTGGTGGAAGAGCTCTCCTCAAACAGCCTTCTTGTGCTTGTCTGACTGAGAGCTAAGATACATACGAGGTTTTTGACGTTTTATAGGGGTTATGAAAACTCTTTGGGCCACATGACGCACTCCCTATAACGTTGTATATCTGAGGTTTTTTAAAACTCACTTCAGTTATATACAACGGTTTCACTTTTAATAAATCGTTTTAAGTAAAATAATGTGTCCTTCCTTACCATTTGTGATTCATGGGGGCAGTGCTTCGTTTACTGGTGCCCAAATGCTTAGCAGTTGATTGGTGGGGAAGAAAGAGGAAGTGGGCCAGTGAACTATAACACCCACAATTCTTAGCCCCATACTCGCTAGGGAATGACAGAGGAACTAAGACGGAAGTGGGTGACTGAACTACAACCCCCACAATGCCTTGCCCTAAACTCATTGAAAAACGAAAGAGAAAGAGACAGGGCAGAACAGTGTGTGACCGCACACACCGCTTTAAAGACAGAAGACTGTTCTCCTGTAACGTGAGTACTCAGTAATGTGGCCTAAGACATTTTAGAACGCACCTATTTGGAACCTTTTAAAATACTTTTTAAAACGTTCCAAAGGACTGTGTAGATCGGCCCTAGATATGATTCTGCAAATCCAAGGCACCTTTATGTGCAAGAGACAAAAATGTTCCAGGCTTGCATATGGTACAGTCAGCCTCATTATCATCTCGACCATTCTTGAAGCTGGGAAATTTGGCCTTTAACACAGGCGTGAATTTACACTTTCTTTTTGGCATTCTGAATGTATTTCTACAACTTTTTTTTACTGAATTATAGAACAGAATGTAAAAGACAATAAAGTAAGATATCATTGAGCACCTCTAAATCCTACAATTAAACCATCTTACTGTTGTGAGATGCAGTCAGTTGGGAAAAAGGGGAAAAGAAGGGGCAGGAGTACAACATTACCACTTGCCATGTTTATTTTGCAAACACATCTCTTAAAAACAAAAGTGGGTTACATCACCATCAAAGAAATCAAATACTGAGTTTTCAGCAGGCATTATGACACACTTCCAATGACATCTTTCCAGCCATAAAAGGCTAGAATCCTTTTTTAAAACAAAAGCTCAGATTCTCAGTTGGCTGAACTCAGGGTCCAGTGGTATCTCATTCTGCACTTCTGACTATTACAAACAGGTCAGATCACCTGTCCAGTTGCTAGTCCTCACCACAGCAGACACATGGAAGCAAATTCACAGGCAAGTTCCTTTTAAGTGAAATCTCAAGCACTTTGTTTATTTCAGATTTATTGTGATTTTTATCACCTAGTTCTTTACCATTAATCTAAGAAAAGAACAATTATACTGAAGAGGCTAACAACAAGGATGGCAGAACACAGTACTGCAATAGTATAGGAATTTTAAGCATGATTGTTTCAGAAGCAGACACAAGACACAAGAACATTTTACATGACAACTGTATCACATACAAGTGAAATGACCCAAAGTTATTTTCTTATCTGAAAAGCCGAGAATCTTTAAAGTAGGGTGATCATGTGAAAAGGAGGACAGGGCTCCTGTATCTTTAACAGTTGTAGAGAAAAGGGAATTTCAGCAGGTGTCATTTGTATGCATGCAGCACCTGATGAAATTCCCTCTTCAGCACAACAGTTAAAGCTGCAGGAGCCCTGCCCTCTTTTGTCGAGTGACCAAATATCCCTGTGTATAAACAAAATGCAAATAGGGAATTCTGTAGGGGTTATTCAAGAGAAAGAACCTTAGTTGTTCTGTACAGTTCATGGACTCTTTATGTGCAGCCTATTCCATACCCTTTTCAGGAACAGTCAAGAGTTGCCTACCTATGTACTCCCCTTGCATTCAGCCATATTATGAGATGCCAGTATTCTCATTAAGCTGTGGCTGCTTTACAGTGCAAGGACAACTAGTTTAGTCAAGATGTAGTCCTTTTGACCTTGCTACATACACATTCATTCTCTGAAAGTCAAAACTGCCAATGCTTCAACATGAAATGTTCTGACTGCATGCCAAAATAATAATAATAATAATAATAATAATAATAATAATAATGAACTGCTGAAATATTTCAACATTTCTAGTAATAGGAACTAAAGAGATAAAGCGAATCTACATCATGCTTCCAGGAAATGTCTTTACAACTTTTAACAATTTTACTTTGGGCTTTTTGCAATGTCAGTCTTCAGAAACTGGAGGTAAATAATATGAAATAACTAGCATTATAGGAGAAGTGAAAAACCCTTCCCCTCTTCCACCCCGCCTTGCCCATTGGCACAAGAGCTAATAGCTAGATCCAAAAGATCAGTGAATTCATCAGAAAACCATAGGAGAATTCAAAGTGGTTCTGTGATTTGGATCACAGCTGCAGTATGCTGAACTATCCTTTTCATTTTATGAGAGGGATATGAATTAATGGTATAGATCCTTCAAGATGCCATTAGGTGTGCCATTCTGTGCTTTACAACTGCTTAAACTAACTGAAATTATAATACCATCATAAGTACAGGAATAAAATGGAATAAACACATTTACATGGGACTAAGCACAATTTTGTTGTAGAAAAGCATAATATAGTTTGAAGATAAAAAAATAATGCAGTGTGCATCTGTACCATTCACATGGCTGCATGGCTGCCCCCTGGCTATGAAATGTTTGGTTTTGTTTTAATAAGAAAAGGGGAAAAAAAGATACTGTGGCAAGCATCTTCAGCCCTGATCTGCCCCCCGCCCCCCACATTCTCCTGCCAGCACTGTGCTGAAACCTGTTTGACACTTCCCCATTACCTGCTCCTTTCTGTGAGCCCCTGAACTTTGGCTGCAAGGTCCTGCCTTACTCCATAACTGGTAAGAAAGCAAAGGGCTCTCCTCATCCCCCCTTTTTTCTTTAACAGTTTAAAGAGCCTTACAGCAATTAGTAAGAGTGGGACCTGCTGCACAAGATAAAAATTGTCTCTTATTCCCAGAAAGAGGCAGCAGCTGCAGGATATCATAATGTACTGTTGTTTTCTAGGTAATTGTATTGTAGGGGGATAAGCCATCTCCCCTCCCATGTACATATGGGGGCAGCCATACAGTGAGGGAGAGAGAGCTTTAAAGCAACTTACAGTGCAATCCTATACATGCCTACTTTCAAGTTAAACCCAGTGAATTCAATGGGACGTACTCCCAGGAAAGTGTATATAGCATTTTGTAGCCTTAGTAACTATGCATGCACTGTATCAATTTGCCTTGCAAAAGTAACAAAGAAAAGAGGGCTAAAACAGGAGATTGATCTCGCACCTCTTCCCATTTCACATTAAACTCTTCTGATCACCAGGTAACTGGCAACCTTCCTATGTCACATGCCCAGCACATAATTACTGGTGGCAAAAGCTGTGACCTTCTCCAAACAGTCCCTGCCAATTATGTGGACTGGTAAGCAGAACTGTAGCTTCAAGGCCCCAAGGCACTATGGTGAATTCAGTGGGTGCACTCTCAAACCCCAAAAAGTGGGTCCAGGATTTACTGATATCCTTCTGTAGGTTTTCCATCCACATCCACCTGCCCTTCCTCACCTTTTTAAAATTTATTTTTATTTTTATTTATTTTTAGGCTGGGTTTAAGGATAGAACCCTCTGGAACTGTCGAGCAATTAATTTCATGCACGCATAGGGTAGGGTGGGGAGAAATGGCCCAAATAGAATTAAGCATTAGAACATAAGAAGAGCCATGCTGGATCAGATAATCTAGTCCAGCGCTCTGTTCACACAAGTGGCCAACCCACTGTCGACCAGGGACCAACAAAGCAGGACATGGTGCAGCAGGACCCTCCCACCCGTGTTTCCCAGCAACTGATGCACACAGGCTTACTGCCTGTGCTACTGGAGGTAGCACATAGCCATCAGGGGTAGTAGCCATTGATAGCCCTCTCCTCCAGGAATTTATAGATAAGAATATGAAGAGAAAGTGAAAAAGTGGAACAAAAACTTACATCACAAGGGTTTGCTGTTAGGAGAGTGAAGTTCAAAAACCCTCATCACAATGTTCTTTTGGCAGTCTACCTCCTTGTCCTGTAGTGAGATCATATATGTTATTACGTTGCATATATTCTAGCAGTTTTGGCAGTGCAGGGGTGGATAAGGACAATCCCAGCCTGAACGACAACCCAGTTAAAACAAGTTATAAGGCTGCACTCCTAAATTGCAGGTGAGTGAGGAACAGCTAAAGTCTCCTGCTTAATGAACTAAATCAAATTGACTTCATTTGGACTATCACCGGGATCTAGCAATGTACACGACTATGATAGTACATGGAAAGTAGTGCTGTTGTTATTTATTGGTACCTGGAGATGAGCTTGTTATGTATTATTTTTATGCTGTGATTTGTGAGTTGTTACATATTAGTGTGGATTTTTTTGCATTATGTGTTGCTATTTTTGCTTTTTAAAAAAACCTAAACTGCTTCCAAATACATGGAAAGGCAGTATAAAACTAAAATAACAATAATAACCCACTGTGCCTCATGATCCACTCCTCTGCTAAGTGAATCAGTCAGTAATGTTTTGCCAGTCTACACATGAAGTTTGATGCTGCATCTGTATTGCAAGTCAAAAACATAACTGCAGGCCAGGCCTGAGAAAACACAGTATAGCAACAGGGAAAATACTGGAATATAATATTTTGGTGATGACAACGTTGACACTGCTTGGCTTGTGGGGGCCCTGAACAAGATACTCCCCCCCCATCTAAGATTTAAAATTCGGAGAACATATTAACCATCTACCTTCCTAAACGAAGCACTAGGAAATAGTGACAAAAAGGTACAGCTTGGAGGGATAGATCTTCACTCTGTATCAAAACAACAAGCCAGCAGCCAGGGGCTTTGCTGAAACGCACTCTCCACCCCGTTTTTTGTCCAATCCACTCTGCGCAAGATCTCATATCATCCTGATGTTTAAAATGAGTTGCATAATTCAGAGTATCCAAGGAGCAAATGTACTCTTAATTCCAACTGGTTTTAACATCCCCAAAGCTCAAGCATGGCAGAAAGAACACTACCAGGTATACATTCCACATTTACAGCATTCCAGTGAATTAGGGAAAGGTATCATAAACTGTAGCTTGAATATACATTGGATGATGCTTCCACTTCAGGACATCAGTAAAGTGAATTTGGAAAGCAAGGTAACAATCATAGATTGCACTTGGTGGTTTCACTAGAAGGCTGTTCTAACAGCAACAAGCTTAGAAAAGTCAATCGACAGAATGAGTAAAAGAGTAAAATGAGCACAACGTTTCTCTTGGGTTCCACATTCTAGTTTAAAAGGCTTTTCCTCATCATCCCCTTGTAAATATATAATAACTATAAACAGACCTCACCATTTTATACGAACAAGTGCAAGAAAAAAAATGTTTACTTGCAGAAACTTTGAATAAAAAGGCTAAACAAGAGGCTACATAAGACAATAAAAGATTTATAATATGCAATACTTTTTAAAAAAATAAAAATAAAATCATACTGTTCTCCAAGAAGGCTAGGCTGGATGTTTTAAAGTGGGGAGGTGTTTGTCCTGTCTATAAATTAAATCAGAGAACAGGGGCAAGATTTCTCAGTTTATCGGCTCCTTATCTCTCTCATCTCTACCCCTTTTACCTTTGCCTCATACTACCAAAAAGGAAGGAAAAACAAGGAAATAAATATTCACATGTGCATAGAAGTAGGTTTTGGAAACAATTATATACCGTATTTCATCGATTCTAAGACACACTTTTTCTCCCATGTTTACATCTGTAAAAACAGGGTGTGTCTTAGAATCGATGGCGACTTAGAATCGCCTGATTTCTCCCACGTTTTGCAGAAAGCACAAGGGCTCTGCATGCCTCCCCCTGTGACTTGCCCTAGCAGGTCCCGAGGGACCCCATAAGGCTAGTCAAAAGTCCCCTCTCCCACTTAACCTTGATCGCTGCTGCCTCGGCCTGGGAAGGCTTCAGTACTGGGAAGGAGACTGCGATCTCGGGAGATCTCACGAGATTGCGGCCTCCGTCCCAGTACTGAAGCCTTCCCAGGCCGAGGCAGCAGCGATCAAGGGGAGGAGGGAGGGGGAGGGGGGACTTACAGGGCCCTAACCCTCCCCCCTCCCCCTTCACCTCCATCGCCGTTACCCATCCTTGCTGCCGTCGCCACTACTCCGCGCTGCTGGCAATGCTCGCCTTGGCCTAGCAAGGCATCGTTACTGGGAATTAGGGTGGATTGTGGCCTAGTTCCCAGTAACAACGCCTTGCCAGGCTGAGGCAAACGCTGGCAGTGGCGCGGAGCGGCAGCAGCTTGGACTGGCAATGGTGATGGAGTGAGGGGGGAGGGGGGAAGGGGTACTGAAATTAATGTGCGTCTTAGAATCGACGCAAAGCTTTTTCCCTGTTGGTGGCCCTGAAATTAAGGTGTGTCTTACAATCAATGGCGTCTTAGTTTCAATGAAATACGGTATTACAAGAAATGCTGACTTCTTTGTCTATAAAAATTATGCCAGCTCTTAAGCAGAATAAGGTTGCAATCCTATGCACACTTACATGGTAATGAGTCCTATTTATCAAAATGGAAGTTACTTTGAGAAAACATTTATAGGATTGAGCTGCAAATGTTTTGAAGCTGAAAATGGCATCAGGAAGCATAATAACCCAGCAAATAAAAATATAAAACTAGAAGAGAAGTTGGAATGCTTATGCCTACTGCGCTTAAGGCTGCAATCCTAAACACATCTAGTAGAAAAGTCCTATTCAGTTCTTCTTGTAGGATTAAAAAAAAACCATGCAAGGGTGGAGCGGAAAGGACAAACATGATAGCTCCATCTCATCTCCATTGCTGTTCTTGTTCACCCTCAGTATGTGGAAAGTGACTTCTGTAGCAGGGAGCCTTTTCAATCACTGGAAAAACAAGCTTTCGTATCACACAAGAAGCCTACATGGATAGAAAACTCTCTCCACTACTGAGGTTTTCCCTCAACAAGCGGAGGGTGACAAAAATGACAGAGGGGGCAAGCAACCATGATTATCATCACTGTCTCAACTCATTTGTTATTTATAACCCCAAAATAATAATAATAATAATGATAATGATAATAATAATAATAATAATACCTCAATATGGCTAAAGTGAAGTTCTTTTGTTCTGTTTTGTGCACACACAGTTTCACTTGAAACAGTACCCACAAAATAGAGAAGAATGAATAGAGAACAATGTTGGTTTAAACAATTTATCTCAATCTTACAATTGTATCAGCAACTTTACATTTAAAACAAACTTTGGAGTACACTGTTGGGTCTGTCCCCTTGAAATGAATGATTGAGTCTTTACAGAAGGATAAGCAGCCTTTTTGGGCCATGGGCACATCTTATTTCACAGATTTATCCATCACCCTACCTTCCCACATTTAATTCAAGCCTTGTGAGGGCTAAGACAAAGAAACAGACCCACCAGAGCAGCCAGAAGAAGCTCGATCTCCTCCACAGAAACCAGCTGCTGCAGTCTCTCCTACATGAGGGCATCCACCATTCAGGCTTCTGGGCAGTCGCAGAAACGGGGCATCCCAGTCCCTTATGTGCGGGCAACAAGGCCGGAGGAGCAGCGATCAGCAGGGCTGGGATGCCCCATTTCAGGAAGTATGAAAACTGGACATCCCTTCTGCATGGCATCTGGGCCCTTGTTGCCATGGTGACAAGCTAAAAAAAATCCAGATGCCCACGCGGAATGGAGTGGGATGTCCGGTTTTTGTGCTTCCTGAAATGGGACATCCCAGTCCCATACACGCAAGCATTCAGGGTTTTTTGGGTCACGATGACCCACAGGCCAGAGTAGCAATGGGAGGCTGGGAAGGCCCATTTCTACAAGAGAAGCGGGTGAGTGCTGGAGGCCTAGATGTGGGTGCATGGAGGAGCTGATGGAGGACAACAAGCAGTGACCGAAGGGCAAGAGTCAGGATATTTTTGCTGGTTCCCTTCCTCCCCCCCCCCCCCCCGGCCATCATGGTCAGCAATGGGAGACCCCATCCCCCCCACGCCTGGACTGCCTGAAAGTAACTCACTCAATGCTTGTGGGGATGGGGAGCAGGAGCGTGTGGGCACGGGGGGGGGGGAGAGGAATATCTGCCACCCCTTTTATTCTTCCCTTTGAGTCTGGCTCACTGTCTTGTTGTTCTCTGGGCTGCAGCTCTGAGGTGCGTGCAAGTCAGCAGCAGCAAACCAGACACACATATACAGGGCAAGAAATGAATGTGGCCAGCTCTAGAAGGAAGTCAGTGACACATCACGCTAGGAAGGCAGAGCCAAGCGGGCTCCAGAGCGCTGCCTCCTGTCTCAGAACTACTACTCCCAGCATCTTCCCTGCTGGACCAGTTTCTCTCAGCAGCTTCCATGTCCTCCAACTCACCTCCCAGACTTCCAGGAGAAGTGGAGACAGTCCGTTTTTCCCAGTCATTTGAATAAATTTTAATAAATCCGGCCGGATCTCCCAAATTCATGCCATTTCCGGATATGTCCGGGCATTTCCAGTCAGATGGTCACCCTAAATAAACCTACAGCATTCTTATTATTTCCAATGATTAGTCTCTCACTGCCAAAGCCCAATATTGAGTCATATACTTTTATTGACTATGTCCCCTTCAGTTCTTGCCAAAAACAAAGGCTAAAGTGTATTTGATACTGCATTGTTTGCAACCAGGATTGCATAAGATGAGCCAATGACAGCATTTAAAAGCCTTTGGAATTTCTTGCTGCATAATACATTAACCCTCCCTCTTGAACTAGTACAAGGCATTTCACTGCCTGTAACGGACAAGAGAGTAGCTCCCTCCTCCCCGCCCCCGCATTCCACCTACAGAAGCAAACTGGACTAGCAGTTGAATCTTACTTCGACACTGGTGATGGCACAGCATTCTCTTCCTTAGCCAAGGGCAGCAGGCTAATTTAGGGAGTGTGGGGCAGGTTGCTTGCCACACATACCTCTGTCCTTCAACAGAGGGGACATGGCAGTGGCTGCCACTATAGTAACCTCCACATGACCCAGCCTATGCTGCCTAAGGCAATTGCCTCACTCTACCTACTAGTAGGTCTGACTGGCCCTGTTGATGTTAGTTTGTTAGTTGGTATATGGCTAATACACACAATTTTAAAGAGCTACCTTCTACTGATGCAGACCAGTATGGAGAGGGGCCATAGCTCAGAATATATACTTTGCATGCTGATGGTCCCAGCTTCAAATCCTGGCCTTGCCCTGGAGAGCAACTGACAGTCAGTTCATGCAATATTGCGCTAGAAGGACCAATGTCTGACAAAGTATCAGGCAGCTTCCTATCACCATCTATCGCCATCCCAACAGTATTCTGATGTCTCAAGCAAAGGTCCTCCGCAGACCTACTACTAGGGTGACCGGATAAAATCCAGGTCAGGACTCATGTAACTTTAACAGTTGTAGAGAAAAGGGAATTTCAGCCAGTGTCATTTATATGCAATTAGTTCCTGGTGATATTTCCTCTTCATCACAACAATTAAAGGTGCAGGCACTATACTAGAGTGACTATATACAAAAGTAGGCAGGTCCCCTGCAACTTTAACAGTTGTGATGAAGAGGGAATTTCACCAGGAACTAATTGCATACAAATGACACTGGCTGAAATTCCCTTTTTTCTACAACTGTTAAAGTTACATGAGCCCTGACCTGGATTTTATCTGGTCGCCCTACCTACTACCTGAGATCCTTTTAAAATTAGATTAAACTTTTTACATGCAGAAAAAAATTACATTGAGTTTACCAACTGAGGCCTTCCTCTGGGTGTGTCCTCCTTTTGAGATTACTTGCACAAGGCCGTTTCAGTTGTGGCTCCCTGATTGAGAAATGCTTCTGTAAACACAGAGCCTTGCTATGCGAGGTTTTAATTGTGCACTCGTGACTGCTCCGGAATGGCAGTTTGCAGGTCCTTTACATGATGTCATCACACACCAGGTCCTCTCCTGTGCTTTGCAACCATTATTGCATGGTGTGTTTTTTTCCTAATGAGGAAAGTCTGATATTATTTAGAATGTTGCATGCTGCCTTGAGCTTCAATTTGACGGAAAAGTGGTGTTACCAAAACCTAAATCCAATCAATAAATACTCTTTACTGCTGAACTATGGTGGCAGATATTCAGTTGTGGTGCCTATTTACAGTTAGGTGGAGGAAGTTATATAGTGTGTGATCAAGCAAGGCTTGAATAAGCAGATTCTTAGGGTGTAAGGCGAGTTCCCTAATTACTTGGTCATGGTTATCCAGTAAGTCATTGAACACAAGCTAACCTGGAATTGACATTCTTTAATTGAAACCAGAGTGTTCTTACTTATTTATTTATTTATTTATTTATTTTATTCCATTTATATACCGCCCCATAGCCGAAGCTCTCTGGGCGGTTTACAAAAATTAAAAACACTGAACATTAAAAACCCTGATATACAAAATTTAAAAAACATAAAGCATAAAAACAAGTTAAAATTACAATATCCTTCTGGGTCAAAGCACAACAACAACACACACACACACAAAAAGGGGGATTCCAGTTTTTGCTTTGGGAAGAACTGGAATCCTTTTAGCAACAGTCCAATAAATGGCATTGCTGCATCAGTTTGTAACAATTACAGTAAACAGTGACGCATTTCATGGAACTGGCGCTACTCTCTCGTGCAGATAATGCACCATACTGACATAGTTCTTTAGCTTCCTGTTTCTTAAGACTTTAGAAATTACCCACCTTTATTCTTTCCCCCTTCTGTTTACAGCTCTGCTATATGCAACCATTTTTGGTAATGTGACAACTATCTTCCAGCAAATGTATGCTAATACAAATAGATACCATGAAATGCTGAACAGTGTCCGGGACTTCCTGAAACTCTACCAAGTGCCCAAAGGCTTGAGTGAACGTGTAATGGACTATATTGTTTCTACCTGGTCGATGTCCAGGGGCATTGATACTGAAAAGGTAAGCGCTCTTGATATTGAGAACCTACCATCCATGGAGAACTAGAAGGATTCCCCAAGCAAGTGGTGGGCTCAGAGAAATATGGAGCCCCAGTCACCCTACTTCCCAAAGACACTCCCCCTTCCCCTTTCCCCCTATCCCTTCCCCCTTCCCTTCAGTCAGTGGTGTCAGAACAGGAAGAGAAGCAACAGCAAGCAGTGAAAGAAGAGGGAGAATTTGTTCCTCTCTTCCTTCTCCTTTGGCCTTATTGCTCTTCCTGACGCAGCCTGGGTATTATGGGGGATGCAGTTGAGAACATAGGAAACTGCTTCATACCGAGTCAGACCATTGGTCCATGTAACCTAGTATTGTCAATACTGACTGGCAGCAATGGCTGTCCAGGATTTCAGGTAGGATTCTTTCCTAGCTCTACCTGGAGATGGCAGGGATTGAACCTCGGATCTTCTGCATGCTCTACCACTGAGCTACGGACCCTCCCTGCCTTCTCTCCTTGGGAAGGACATGATTCAGCAGCCTTGTTGAAGCTAAGCAAGTTTGGATGTGGTCAATACATGGATGAGCGGCTACTATGAACCCTACAAAAGCCACCTTCACTGAGTTCCATGTGTAATAAAGAAAGATACCCATACTTCTAGTAAAAAAGGGGGGATTTTCAGGGGGAAGTGGGATTTTCCCACTCAGCAGTTTTGGAGAATGCTAGAATGTGTTGCAGATTATTAAGTCACATCTGATGTACTTTCACTTTGGAGAATTGGTTTAATAAATATGACAAAAGAAACTTCAGTTATTAGAATATTAAAGATATATTCTGATAAATTCCAGTAACTAACCTGTTCAGATCATAAGCAGTGGAACTATCACCTGGGGTAGGGTGGGGGGAGCCTCATTGTTGATCAAAGAGGATAACATGGATAAGATAGAATACCAGTCCATAAATTCTCAAGTCCAGTCCTCAAGCTCCACTGACTATACAACTTCAGGAACATGGCAATATGAATAAATCATTATGCAGCTTCTACACGCCTGCTTTGCTGTCAGTACTGGTTTGTGTAATGTCATACACCCCCCTAAGCACACATTTTGAAGGTGAATTTATCCCCTCAATCTATTATCCATGTAATTTTAATTAACTGCTTGATATGATGCAGAATGCACAGAGAAGCTACAATAGTGAATGCAAAGTTAAGCATTTTTATTTTTCTGTGTTCATTTTGCATATAGGGTCGAATAACCAAGCTGTTAAGACTGTGCTTCCTTTTGTCTAGATTATAACATGCATTTTGATGAAATGAAACCAATATCATGCTTTACGATAATGTTATTTTATTGTTTTGCTTAGAACTGATTGTTGCTTTCATATTTTGTAAGCTGCTTTGTATGTAACTTGTTGCAGAAAAGTGAGATATAGGCCCTGTTCAGAAGACTCCTTAAACCATGGTTTTAACCATGGTGATCGGGTAACCTGCCATGTGGACTGTGGGAATGCTGTGGATATAATATAGCTTGACTTCAGCAAAGCTTTTGACAACATGTCCCATGACATTCTTTTTTTTTTTTTGAAATAATTTTTATTAATTTCAACATAATAATAACATAAAATACATACATAATCCACGACAATCCCCCCCGTGCACCCCCACACCATGAGACCTTCTCTTAATCTTTTATTCTATCCAGAAATTTATCGACTCTTTTGAAGGTGTTTGTCCCTTCCCCAATCTTAATACATATTCCAATAGGGGACTCCATATTTCCCCAAAATCATTTTTACCGGACATTCTCCTCTTTAATTTCATTTGACAAGTCAGCATATCATTCAAAGCCATATCCCATATTTCTTTATACCATTCTTCTATTGTATAGCTTCCTTGTCCTTTCCAATTTTTTGCAATCATTAGTCTAACAGGTGTCAGGAGATTGTTTATCAATTCTCTCTTATTTTTGTCCTCTTCCCCTCTATCCCATATTGCTAGTAGAGCAAGCTTCGGGTTTAATTCCACTTTACTTCCAATTATTTCACTTATTTCTTCAAATACCCTTTTCCAAAATTTTTGTACATATTCACAGCTCCACCACGTCCCATGACATTCTGATTCACAAACTAGCTAAAAGTGGGCTAGATGGAACAACTATTAGGTGGGTTCACAGCTACAGAAATGGAACTCAAAGAGTGCTTATCCATGGTACCTTATCAAACTGGGGGGAGGTAATGAGCGGGGTACTGCAGGGCTCAGTCCTGGGCCCAGTGCTCTTCAACATTTTTATTAATGATTTGGATGAGGAGGTAGGGTGACCATATTTTGGAAACCAAAAAGGAGGACAACATGGCCGCCCCAAGGGGGCGTGCCCACCAACATGCCCAGCCCCCAAGGGGGCGTGCCCACCAACATGCCCAGCCCTCAAGGGGGCGTGCCCACCTGAACATGGCCTTGATCACATCTCTGGTTTCACAGACACAATTAAGACAAACTGTTCTACGTAACATCTTAATGTTAAAATCACTGATATAAAGAACAAGTTAGACATTCATTGTACCTGAAATTAACTTCACTCACTCCTACTTTTTTTAGCTTTTGCTGTACTTTGAAGCTTTTGCTATACTCTGTGTGATACAGTCTCCCCGTCCCTCAAATATCTTTTCTGACTGCAAATCCTTCACTGGATGACCATAGTCTCACCTTTCCTAACATTTAACACTCTTTCTCCATCACCTTTCTCACACCCATACTCACAGATTCAGCATACTGCTACCACTGAACAGGTGCAGTAAAATCTAGTACAACAAACTAGCAACCTAGCATTCAGAAAGAGTATAAAATATAATTACCCTGTAAACATTGGCCATGGAACAAAATGGACTAAAGGCTTGCAGTCACTTCTCCCTAGCACTTCTTAGCTTAGCCAGATCCACACCAAGCAGGATATAGCAGTGTGAAAGCAGTATATAAAAGGCAGGAGCCACACTATTGCTTTATAGCAGTATTGAAGTGCACTGACAACTGCTAGGGCCCATTGACACATGCCATATACCGCTATATCCTACTTGGTGTAGATCTGGCCCTTGTTTCAAGTTCAGGTTTATCAGTGAGAAACTACTCTAAAAATGTGTCATTATATCTCTGGTTCATTAGCCATGTAAACAAGACCATGGTTAGTAGCTATACAAAGAAAGGCTGGAACAGTTGCCCATTATCACAATGCTAGCTAAACAAGGATCTTTCCCTCCTTTTATCCAAATATTTCTTGAATTTACACTGCCTCAGTGTGCAGAGAAAAAAAATCCCAATCAGGGACCCAAAGAAAACTGCCCAAAGAAATGACAGGTACAAGTCCCATTGATTTCAATAAAGCTTACTCCCAGATAAATGAATATAGGATTGCAGCCTCTTCACATCTGTTCACCTTACACTAGCAAGTGCAAGCCCCTCCTGTCAATGACAACCATGCATTTACAGAACCTGGACTCGTGGATCATATAACCAACAGGTGCTCTCCAGAAAGATGCTTTCAGAGCCTAGCAGATCCAGACACTCAGAAAAGACAAGCCACACTATGCACTCACATATTATCTTGCTGGGACAGGACAATTCCCAGCATGACCAGATACAAAAGAGGGCAGGGCTCCTGCAACTTTAACTGCTAACCTTTCACCAGGTGGGGGGATGGTAAATACACAAAGCCACACTGTAAAATAATCAGAATCTCAAAGCCATACAGAAAAGCAATATTTGGAACGGAGCTGACAGTTGTAAGAGCGTGTACCCCTTTGCATGTAGTATAAAAATAATCAACAACATTTGCATCAGCATCAACACAAAAGCAGTTTTGGAGCCACATTTCTTTTTATTACAGGAACAAACCAATGGTGGTGTTAATGATGGGGAATCCACTTACTTAAGGCAAAAATAAAAAAATCATTCACACACACCCACACACCCAAGGTAAAATAATAATAATACACACACACCTCACACATGCTTACCAAAGGCAATAAAAATTTAAATCCACACACCACTGCACACTCACCCAAAGGGGAAAAAACCCACACCTTCTCCAGGACAATAAAAAAACCTCCCCACAAACACTTAAGGGGGAGGAATAAAAATCCACCCCACCCCCCACCAAAGACAAAATAATAATCCACAAGGCCTTCCACCACCATGTACCTTCTTTGCCCTGATGCTGGCCCATGCTGCTGGTCGTATTTACTGCCACTGCTTTTCCATTGGCTTCTGGTGCTGATCCTGCCACTCCGCTGCTGGTGGTGGGTGCTGCTTCGGTTTCTCTTCTCTCTTGTCACTCTTCTGCTCTTCTTTTTTCTACCTCTGCTCTCCTCCCCGCCAAACATCTTCCTTGTCTTTCTTCTTTGCTGCTGCGACGAGCCCCAAAGAGGCCGGAGGCGGCGCAGAAGAGGCGAGAGAGATCGGCCCTCTCCCGCGCTGCCTCTGGCCTCCTCGGAGCTGGTCGCCCTGGTGACAAGCCCCAAGGAGGCCGGAGGTGGTGCAGAAGAGGCAGGAGAGATTGGCCTTCTTCCGCACGGCCTCTTGCCTCCGCGCTAGCCAAGAACAAAGCCCGGATGGCGGAGGGGAGGAGGCCGGAACAACACGCACCCGGAAGTGCCGGCGCGCGTCATTCCGGCCTCTTCCCTCACCAATCTGGGCCTTGTTCTTGGCCAGCGCAATCGCGCTAGCCAAGAACAAGGCCCGGATGTCGGAGGGGAGGAGGCTGGAACGATGTGCACCCGGAAGTGTGGGTGTGCGTCGTTCCAGCCTCTTCCCCAGCCGATCTGGGCCTTGTTCTTGGCCAGCGCAATCGCGCTAGCCAAGAACAAGGCCCAGATGTCGGAGGGGAGGAGGCTGGAATGATGCACACCCGGAAGTGTGGGTGTGCTTCGTTCCAGCCTCTTCCCCGGCCGATCTGGGCCTTGTTCTTGGCCAGCGCAATCGCGCTAGCCAAGAACAAGGCCCGGATGTCGGAGGGGAGGAGGCTGGAACGACGCACACCCGGAAGTGTGGGTGTGCGTCGTTCCAGCCTCTTCCCCGGCCGATCTGGGCCTTGTTCTTGGCCAGCGCAATCGCGCTAGCCAAGATCAAGGCCCAGATGGCACGGGAGAGGCCCAATTTTCCGGACTTTGGGGGATATTTTGAAATCCCCCCCCCCGGACTCAAATTTGGCCCCCTTTTCCGGGCATGTCCGGGGGGATCCGGACGTTTGCAGCTGACACAAAATTGGGTGGGATAGCTAATATCCTGGAAGACAGAAACAAACTTCAAAGTGATCTTGATAGGCTGGAGTGCTGGGCTGAAAACAACAGAATAAAATTTAATAGGGATAAATGCCAAGTTCTACACCTAGGGAAAAGAAACCAAATGCACTGTTACAAGACGGGGGATACTTGGCTCAGCAATACCACAAGCGAGAAGGATCTTGGAATTGTTGTAGACAACAAGCTGAATATGAGCCAACCGTGTGATATGGCTGCAAAAAAAGCCAATGCTATTTTGGGCTGCATAAATAGAAGTATAGCTTCCAAATTGTGCAAGGTACTGGTTCCCTTCTATTTGGCACTGGTTAGGCCCCATCTTGAGTATTGCATCTAGTTCTGGGCACCACACTTCAAGAAGGATGCAAACAAGCTGGAGCGTGTTCACAGGAGGGCAACAAGTATGATCAGGGGTCTGGAAACAAAGCCCTATGAGGAGAGACTGAAAGAACTGGGCATGTTTAGCGTGGAGAAAAGAAGATTGAGGGGAGACATGATAGCACTCTTCAAATACCTGAAAGGTTGTCACACAGTGGAGGGCCAGGATCTCTTTTCTATCATCCCAGAGTGCAGGACACGGAAGAATGGGCTCAAGTTACAGGAAGCCAGGTGGACATCAGGAAAAACTTCCTGACTATTAGAGCAGTACGACAATGGAACCAACTACCTAGGGAGATCGTGGGCTCTCCCACATTAGAGGCATTCAAGAGGCAGCTGGACAGCCATCCGTCAGGTATGCTTTAAGGTGGATTCTTGAATTGAGCAGGGGGCTGAACTCGATGGCCTAATAGGCCCCTTCCAACTCTGCCATTCTATGATTCTATGAATAAGGCAAAAAGTCTCATTCACTATGGTTAAAGCCATGGTTTAAGGTGTCTTCTGTACAGGGCAATCATCATCATCATCATCATCATCATCATCATCAGGGCTGGCATCAAGGGTCGGCATAGTTAGGTACTTGCCGAGGGTCCACATCCCACCAGGGGCCAACAAACAAGAGCCCTTTGGAGCTGCTTCTTGTACACCATTGCGTTCTGCTTGGTCACCTGCCTCTTGACCCAAACAATGGTTGTAACGTCCCAGGGCCCCTGGCCGTTTGTTCCTTTAAGCATCATGGAAAACGCATACTCAGACTCAGAGGTTTACTCACAAGTTGAGTGTTTATGCATCCTCCTTCCCTTTGAATCTGAGCACGCTGGATCGCTTGGTGCCCCCACCTTTTTGTCGCCAAATGTAATGTCCCAGGGGCCCTGGGACGTTACAGTGGTGGTAGTGAAATGGCAGAGCAGTAGGTGCCACTGCCTACTTGCTCACTGGCTCTCTGTCTGTCAGGCAAACAAGTGGTAGCAATGCTGAGAAAGAAGAGGAGAAGCAGTAGCAGCTGGTGCCAATGGTGATGAAACAATAGACTTATTGAAGGAGGGGGTTCAATGAGGGTGTCTTGCCCAGGGGCCCTCCAAAACCTGGAGCCAGCACTGATAATAACATTTATTAAGTTTCTTTTGTAGATGTCATAGATAAGCTACACATACTAGTCAAACTTAAATAACCAGAGAAAGCATTCAAGAAAGGCACATACAAAAGTCACTTACTCAGAGTATGGGTTGTTGTTATGTGTAGGCTGACCATATGAAAAGGAGGACAGGGCTCATGTAACTTTAACAGTTGTAGAGAAAAGGGAATTTCAGCCAGTGTCATTTGTATGCAATTAGTTCCTGGTGAAATTCCCTCTTCATCACAACTGTTAAAGGTGCAGGCACTATACTAGAGTGACCATATACAAAAGAAGGCAGGGCCCCTGCAACTTTAACTGTTGTGATGAAGAGAGAATTTCACAAGGAACTAATTGCATACAAATGACACTAGCTGAAATTCCCTTTGCTCTACAACAGTTAAAGTTACAGGAGCCCTGTCCTCCTTTTCATATGGTCAGCCTAGTTATGTGTGAACCTTGAACTATGGTTGAACTATGGCCTGTTAACCATGGACAACCCAGACTTCACAACCCAACAACAAACCATAGGTTCTCTTCTGGGACTGTTCATGGTCAATAATCCATAGTTTAACCATAGTGCAGGGTTTGCACGATTCAACAACAATCCATGGTTCGCCAATAACCCATACTCAACCCATACTTTGGGTAGTTGTTACATACATACCAGGCCCACATTTGTTGAGATTATTTGGCTTATTTGTTGTTAAATTTGTGCCCATCTTTCCGAAATGCAGGGGCAGGGGCACTTGCAGTGGAGCTGGGAAGACAAGTGCTTGCCTCCTCTCATGCCTATAGATTCTCTCTGCGGCCATAGCTCAGTGTGATAGAGCACAAGCTTTGCATGGCGAAGGTCCCAGGTTTGATTCCCAGCATCTCCAGGTAGGGTGAGGAAAGGGATCCCACCTGAAACCCCGAAGAGCTGCTGCTGCCAGTCAGTGTCAACAATACTGGGCTAGATGGACCAATGGTCTGACTCAGGACCGATCTACACCAAGCAGGATACAACACTTTGAAAATGTTTTGTAAACTGTATCTTGAGGGTGTCCTGGGCCCCAACAGTTGTCACTACTGTTATAAACTGTTTAAAACCATTTTAAAGCAGTAGCGTAGATCCTGCCTCAGTATAAGGCAGCTTCCTATGTTCCTATATTCCTATATTCACTACCACCCAATCATTTTCCTCGTACTGGGCTTACTTCTGTTTTGCGAGCCCCAAAGCCAGCTCCCTTGATTTCAGTGGGAGAGATTTAAGCGTATGCCAGATCTTTGTTGTATCCTACTCAATGAGAACAATTTGGGGATAAAATCGTAATCATAGCTTGCAGGGCAGCCTATATATATGTATTAACTAAAGATGTAATTTCTGCTACTGCTTAATAAGCAACACGGTGCTGTTGTAAATTAATTCATTTACTAACAAAAAAAGCATAAAGGAAATTGGGACTCCCCTGATCATACATACATTCAGAATCATTAAAGAATTTCTGCATGCACACTTTTAATTGAGTATGCCTATTTAAGTATGTGATATGTATTCTGTTCTATTGATTTTACTGCCTTAAAACCTTCTGCACATAATCAGAGTTGTTCACTATTCACCGGAGAATCCGGCTGGTTTAAAGAACTATTTTCCTTCTGGACTTGTAAAGCTATAGACTGCCTTTATGTTGAAGAGCTTTTAGATTTAATGATATAGCGTGGCAAAATCAGGGTCAAGCAGGTTTTTTTGGGTTTTTTTAAAACCTATCTCTTAATCTTTGCGATAATAACATTGACAGTAATTACTAGAAACAGCATAGATAAGCCGCCCCCATTCTCAATGGGCATTTTAATTATTAATATTCTTTTCTTTCTGCTCCCTAGGCATTTGGAGATGTTTCAGTTTATTCTGTGAAACCAAAATAACTGTTCATTGGTATCATATTGTACAACAGCATTTCTGCACATTGAGAGGGCACAAAGTCTTGTATCCAATGTTAGTCCTATTTACAATAGACCTATTGAAACGGCCAGGAATTCAATTAGTCATGGCACAAGTAGGATGCAGCCTTTAGGGTCAGATCTACACCAAGTGGGATATAACACTTTGGCCTCCTCCACACGAGACGTTTAATGAGCCTTAGAGGCTCATTATAAATTTTACCTCCACACCAGCGGAGCGCAAAACGGGCGTACAGGCGCGTTATTTCCCCGATAATGCGCATTTTCGAATGCGCGTTAAATAGCGACTTTTATTTTTCTCCGGCCGTTAAAGCGCATTATTGCGGTGTGAACAAGCGATTATGCGCGTTAACGTCTTCTAAAGCACTTTTTGGACATGAATTAATGCGCTTCGCCGCCTCTCGCCGCCTCCCGTGCAGAGGGATTAGGCGTAAATGCGCCTCCGCGATAATGCGCATAATCCCGGAACCGGGCGCAAAAGCGCATCCTTGTGGAGGGGGCCTTTGAAAACAGTTTGAAAACAGTATATGGAACGTGTCCTAGGCCCGAAGAGTTATCAACATCATTATAAACTGTTATAAAGCAGTAGTGTAGATCCTGACCATGATTCCAAAACCAGAAGCCAATAAGTGCAGTATTTTAGTTAATTTATTTGTTTAAACTACTTTTATACTGCTTGATATCATAAGATCTCTAAAAAAAAATACATAAAATACAATATAAAAATGTAAAAACAATACTAAATACATTTAAAATGTTACAAAAACAGTAAAATAGAGTCGTACAATTGTTAAGTGAGGGAAAGCCTGAGCAAACAGGTGCATCTGTGAAAGGCGGCTAAAGTTCACCACAGTTTCTGCCTCTTGGACCACATGTTCCAGAGGGTAGGTGCCACTATCAAGAAAGCCTACTTAAGTGGTGTTACGTGATTGTGGGACAACTAATAAGGATTGGTGTGGTGTATATAGGGGAATGTAGCACACTCAGATGTCTTGTGCACTGAGACTTATTCTGGTAATGTTATCCCAGGTTTTACAGATTTGCCCTAAGGATATGCGAGCGGACATCTGCGTTCACCTGAATCGTAAAGTTTTTAAAGAGCACCCCGCATTCAGACTGGCGAGCGATGGATGCCTGCGAGCTCTTGCAATGGAATTTCAGACCGTGCACTGTGCTCCTGGGGATCTCATTTACCATGCTGGAGAGAGCGTGGACAATCTTTGCTTTGTGGTTTCGGGGTCCTTGGAAGTTATCCAAGATGATGAAGTCGTGGCAATTTTGGGTAGGTTCTCTTGCTATATTGTATCTTGGTGTTCACCTTTACATGTACGTTTTTCTATTGCAGGGGTGGAGAACCTTCAGGCAAAATCTGACCCTCTTGGGGTCCCAATCCAACACTTTCCAGAGGCCTTGGAAAGCATGCTTTGCCTCCCCCCCCCCATGCCAATCAGGTCCTTAAAGGCCCTCTTAATCCAAGGTGTGTGTTTGTGGGGTAGGCTGACCAGACCCCCCGGGAAAAATGGGCCAAACCGGGCCGACCGGGCCCCAGGGGGCAACCTCCGGGAAACAGCTCGTTCTCCTCCCGCGAGGAGGGGGGGCGGTGCGGCGCGGCGCGGCGCGGGTGGGGCGGGCGGCCTGCGCGGGGCGGGCGGCGGCGCGAGACACTTACCTGCTGGGGCGTCTTCTTCCCTCCGGTGCTCGGAATCTACTGAGAAACAGGCTTTGCGGCCTGTCCCTCAGTAGCGCGCCGGGTGATGATGTCATCACCCGGCGCGGTACTGAGAGACAGGCCAGGAAGCCTGTTTCTCAGTAGATTCCGAGCACCGGAGGGAAGCAGACGCCCCAGCCGGTAAGGAGCGCGGGGCGGGCGGCGCAGGGCGTGCGTGCGGGCAGCGCGGGGCGGGGGGGGCGGCGGGGGGCTGCGGGGGGGCTGCACGGGGGGGTGTTTTGGGTGGCGGGGGGGGTCCGGGATTTTGATCCTCAAAATCTGGTCACCCTATTGTGGGGGGGGGGAGAGAAATGCAATTTCCCCAAGGCTGGAGAAAATGTGTATCCCCCCCCCCCCCCAGTGTTATTTTCTTTATGATCCGAGTCCTTGGCATTGAGGCAAAAATCTGCTGGGCATATTTGCCTGGGCCTGCAAGGGCTGGACATGGGGGCGTCCGCTGCTCTCATGGGCCCAGGTGGAGTTTTGCCCCAATGCTATGTATAGGGCTTTATAGGTCATAGCCAGCACATTGAATTTTGCCTGGAAGCAGCCAGCAAGCCAGCAAAGCTGTTGTAACAAGGGAGTCACATGCTCCCTGTCACCACCAACCCTGGTCATCTGTCTTTCTGCAGCATTTTGGACCAGATGAAGTTTCTGAACAGTTTTCAAAGGCAGCCTGATGTAGAGCATGTTATGATTGTCCAAACAGGTGACTAAGACATGCATGACCATGCCTAGCTCAGACATCTCTAGGAATGGGTGCAGTTGGCACACTAGCCACAGCTGTGCCAATGCAGCCCTGGCTGCCACCAAGACCTGGGTGAGCAAGTTCAGGGATGAGTCCAAGAGTGCACTCAAACTGTGAGCTTGAGTCTTCACGGGGAGTAGAACCCCATCCAGCACAGGTTGAATCCCTATTCCCTGATCTACCTTTAGACTGACTGGGAGCACTTCTGTCTTGTTTGGATTCATTTTCAGCTTCTTTGCCCTCATCCAGCGCATTACCAACATGAGGCAATTTAGAAGCTGAACACCTTCCTTGGATTTAGATGGAAAGGACAGATAGAGTTGGGTGTCATCAGCATACTGATGGCACCAAACCCCAAAACTTCAGACAATCTTTCTCTGTAGATTTTATGACAGATTTTAGTCCTGGCATCTCTTATTCTGATTTACTGGATAACACAATGTCCCTGTTCAGGCAACATGCTAAACCATGATGCTTAAGGGTTTTGAGATAAACATCATGTGTTAGCATGTCATGTGACCCATGATTTAGCATGTTGTGTGAACCATTCCTGTTTAGTGAGCCTGTTTATTTATTATATATTTATTTATTTATTACATTTGTATACCGCCCCATAGCCGAAGCTCTCTGGGCGGTTTACATAGGATTAAAAACAATTAAAAACAATATACAAAAATTAAAACAGCAAAAACATACAACATACACACAATCTGTACATTTACAAACCACTTCAACACTTCAAAAAGCTACAAAAACAAAACAAACCCAGGCTCCTCAGATATTGCCAAATGCCTGAGAGAAGATTAAAGTCTTGACCTGGCGCCGAAAAGATAACAATGTTGGCGCCAGGCAGGCCTCGTCGGGGAGATCGTTCCACAATTGGGGAGCCACCACAGAGAAGGCCCTCTCTCTTGTTGCTGACCTCCAAGCTTCCCTCGGAGGAGGCACTTGGAGGAGGGCCTTAGATGTTGAACGTAGTGTTCGGGTAGGTTCATGTCAGGAAAGGCGTTCCATCAGGTATTGTGGTCCCAAGCCGTGTAAGGCTTTATAGGTTAAATCCAGCACCTTGAACCGGGCTCAGAAACACTCCCTCTTGCAAAGAGGCATTAATCACTTCCCTGGCCCAGCCAGTTGTTCCATCCCTGCTAGCTTTTATTAGCCAAGAGGGGCAAGGATCCAATATGGAAGTGGTTGCATAAACCTGTCCAAGCACCTTGTCAACATCCTCGAGCTGCACCAACTGAAACTCATCCAAGAAAACAGGACAAGCCTGTGCTCTGGATACCTCACTAGATTCAACTGCTATAACACTGGAGTCTAAGTCCTGACGGATGCCAGAGATTTTATTCTGGAAGTGCCCAGCAAATGTATTACAGCGGGCCTCAGATGGTTCTACCATGTCCTTGGGGCCAGCATGTAAAAGCCCCCGGACAACTCTGAAAAGCTCACCTGGGCGGCAGGTTGATGATTGAATAGTGGCAGCAAAGTATTGTTTTTTTGCTGCCCTCACTGCCCCTGAATACAGCTTACCATAAGCACTTACCAGTGTTTGACTGCATCCATCAGGAGTTCGTCTCCATCTGCCCTCAAGCCGTCTCCTGTTTTGTTTCATCACTCTCAGCTCCGGGGTATACCACGGAGCCGTTCGAGCTCTACACAGGAGAGGGCGCTCAGGAGCAATCATGTCAATTGCCTGGGTCATTTCTGCATTCCACAGATCAACCAGGGTTTCAACAGGAGTGCCAGCCCTATCAGCCGGAAAACTCCCCAGAGCCCTCTGGAAACCATCTGGATCCATTAGCCTCTGGGGGCGGACCATCTTAATGGGTCCCCCACCCTTGCAGAGGGGAAAAGCCGCTGTAAGTTTAAACCTCAGCAGGCGGTGATCTGACCATGACAGAGGGGTTGATGTAAAGTCCCCCACGTCCAGTTGAAAAACCAGGTCTAGAGTCTGGGGGACCTCGACAGTACACCAGAGACCACCTCTGTCAACTCACCTAGGGAGTCTGTTGAGCAGTGGGGTGGGCGGTACACCAACAGAATCCCTAATCTGTCCCGTTGGCCCAACACAAGGTGCAAACACTCCAGGCCAGTAGTCACATGGACAGGGAGCCTGCAGAGGGGGATGGAATTCCTATAGACCACATCAACCCCCCCCCCCCCGGCCCTCAAGTCTACCCTGATGCTGAACCAAGTACCCCGGTGGGCATAACTGGGAGAGACTAACTCCTCCCTGCTCTCCCACCCAGGTCTCGGTTATACATGCCAGATCGGCTGCCTCATCCACAATTAAGTCGTGGATGAGGGAGATCTTATTATGCACTGATCTGGCATTTAAAAGCAGCACCCGGAGGCCTGAGGGCTGGCTGATAAGGCAACCAACAAGCCTGTGGGTGTGAGGGGGACTGGAACAAGGCACAGCCATTAACTGTCTGGGCCTTGTTCCCCTAACCTGGCAAGTCCTCCTCACAACGCCATATCTCCCTCTACCCGTCACTACCCTGATTGTGCTCCCCTCAGATCCCCCCACCTGGCCCTGTATCCTCCCTCCCAGGCACATAGCTCAAGCCTGGGGAAAGGGGGGAAAACAACAACAACAAAAAACAAAAAAACACCCAAAGACAAAAACAAAAAGCCAGCAGGCAGGCAGGCACACTCCTCTCCTCCCCTGGCAGCAGGCCTTCCTCTCCTGCAACATAACCATGTTTTAAACAGGCTCACTAACCACCGGCTGTAAAGGGTTAGCAACCTAACCATGGCTTAATGTGTTGTCTGAACAGACCCAATAGTTCATTACATTACCTTTTCCAAAGGAAAAAGATTGTATCGGTTTCCTTTTGCTGGCAGAAGAACATTATTGAGTTCAACTTGTAATAGGGCAGCTCCATCTTAATGCAAGTGTGAATGTCTGCCCTGAAGCTGGTGCACAACAAGAAGAAAAAGGGGGCAAGAAAGAAGAGCATGGCCATGGCACGTGGCCACAGCTTCACACACCATGGCTTATGGAGCTGTGGATGAACATCCATACATGGGCAGTAATGTGCCTGCATTTTACATTCAGTATGCTGTTCTGAAGACTTAGGCTAAAATCTGAAAGATCTATTTGGCCAATACCTAATAATCAGTGACATCATTTTTACAGCCTTCCTCATGGGTTTATTACTTTTTTAACAAAAAAATCTCATGAGAGAAATTTCTCTTCTGAAGATATAGAACGAAAAATATATACAAGTTGGGTTGGGTTTTTTCTTTCTTTTTGTGTGTGTGATTTCATGTATTGATTATTTGTATTTGCAGGAGAAATTTTACACTGCAAGTGCTAATATGTAGATATTCATTAGAAGGCCAATCATTAGAAGTAAAGGATCAATCTTTTTCAGCTGTTTTCTTTCTGAGTTGGATATTTAAACCGCAAATGTAGTTGTATAACACAGTATTTCCAGACATCCTTATTAGCAGAGATACATTAACAAACATTAAAATATAGTCTAGTAACCAACATCTAAATCATTTAAAAATGTAGATTTTTTTTAAAAAAAGTTTTAATCAAAATGGGCAGCCTCACAGTGAGGGCACTGAACACACAAAAGACAGTGCACTTCAATGCCCTGAAAGCAAAACAAGAAGGAAAAGACTGTGATAATCTGGTAGATGTAGATAAGTCACAAGGCTGATCCATCCTTGAGGAGATGATATTCATCCCTTGATTCTGCCAGACCGTTTTGATGATAAGGTAAATTCTTGCAGAGAGTTAATCTGTCCTCTGTTGTTCATGCTAGCCTTACAGCAGCCCAGCAGTCTTAATCTTTTAGTACAAATGTAGCTATCACTTAAAAAGAAAATGTACAGTCAGGGTATGGAACAGATTATAGCAAGATACCATCCCCTCCACTTTTTTTTCTTTCTTAAAGTTTTTGGAGGGCAACTGCCTTGTATTTTGTGACGTTGCTTGTATCTCTGTATATTGTTATCATCATTATTATTTGTATGCCGTCTTTTCCCCAGTACTGGGCCTTAGGTACATAAAATACTGTTTACATTCTGGGTTGGTACCGGGGGTGGTTGTTTTATAGCCACCCTCTGGAAAGCATGTATAAATAATCAGGGCAGACTGAAGGGCCTGTGGACCTTATATTAAGTCACAATTTGGGATTCCTCCATCATGCTGCCGTGTTTCCCTTGCCCAAACGCGGTGCTGCTGCTATTGTCTTTTCACATAGCTGTCCTGTGGATACCTCTATTTTGGTTTGGACCATAATAATGTATTTACCAACAAACATGACAAGTAGGAGAGGACTAAGAGTATACCAAAGAGCAAATGCAATGTAGCCATTGGGGGACCAATTATGTATTGCCAAAAAAGAGGAAATGTATCACTAAAAAAGAGGACAAAGAGAACCTCAATTTTCATAACATTTACATATAAAAATGTGTGACTATAGGTGCAAGTTTAGAAATATTAATGCTTATTCAAATACAAGACATCTTACCACAGTTGAGAAGACTGGTTATGTGACCTATGTACCTGCTCAATCTGCTGCCCAGGTACTGTTTATGGGTGACTGTAAAGCCCTTGCTGTCCCTTTTTATGGTTCTTTGACTTCAAAACAGACTTGGGCTGGACAGCCCATCAAACAAAGGACACCTTCAAATAGAGGCCTCTCATCTGCCACCTTTCCAAAATAAAGGTCTGTCCTCTGCAAAATAGGACACTTGGCCACCCTAAGGATGGGCAACCTGTGGTCATTCAGATGTTTTGGCCTACAACTCCCATCAACCCTAGCCAGCATAGTCAATAGTGAGGGATGATATGCCGGGCCACCGGTTGCCTCACTCCTAGTACTGTCTTAATATTGAAATTACAATATTGGGACAATACAAATAGGATTGCACCCTTTATAGCGCAATCCTATGCGTATCAGCTTAACCAATTGAGTGTGATGGGGCTTACTGCTAGGTAATTGTGCATAGGATTTATTTCTTAATTTAGTACATTTCTAACTAATGGCAACCTTAGTTGAACTATCAGGGCCCAAAACACATGTGATGCCAGATCTCTCATTGGGAAACATATCAGTTTTATTTTCGTAATTAATACCAGGAACAGGGTTGTCCCTGATTTTCATGTGAACTGCAGTGCACGTGGAGGTTTCACGTTTTCTTCTCTACTGTAGTTCCGCCACACATCCGTTTGATGCTAATGGAAGCTTCTTCCTGGGATTAACAGCAGTGCACATGGGAGGTGGGGGTGGGAGGTGTTTCATTGGAACCATGGTGGGGGAGGCAAGAGTTAAATTCTACATGCCTACATCTTGCTGTCCCAGTGAAAGCTCACCCACCACGCACTTGCCCATAACTAATAAAAAAAGAACAACAATCCTCATGTTGTTCCTAATGATGCAGTTATCATCATGTCTAGTTTACATGAATCAGAAAAAAAAGCTTTTTCATTGATCAAAAACTGATTGAGTGATTAGGACAGCAGATTTCTTTTCTTTTGATTTCATTTTTTTAAACTGTGGGCAGAACGTAGCATCTTTTATTTATTTATTTATTTATTTGATTTGATTTGATTTGATTTAAAATGATTTTTAGGCTGCCTTAAAAGGTAGAATCATCTCATCGTAGAAGAAGTTTCCCCTATTTTTTCCCCATGCAGGAAATGTACCAGAGGTCGTAATGGAAGCCAGGCAGGTCTGTTGACTGGATCCATAGACCACTGGAATCTGCAAACACGAACAAATTGGGTTTTTCTTTTTTTTTTACATCCTTACTGCAGAATGACAGCTTAATAGTGCAGCACTGTGCTCATGTTATGTTAAAGAAATAATGGCTTGTTACAAACTGTGTTGTTTTTCCTTTAGAAAGAATGGGTTGGTTTTTATTCATAAGAACATTAATATGCAAATGTAGGCAAACTGAATGTATTCAAGCAATTGATTCGGCAATTAAAGCCCATACCATGAATCGACCAAGATTTCTTTAACCAGTCAGTTGCCCTACAAACATAAAATAAATTCAACAGATGAAATATTAGCCCTACTAAAATGACCTCCGGATGCATATTAAACTGTAATCTAGGCTGACAGAAATAAAGATGGATGGGTAGTGGGGACCATATGTTAGGGCTTCATAAGGATCACGTTGTTATAACCATATGGTGTTAATGACTGACTATTGAGTTATGGCCCCTCCCAAGCACTAGATTTGCCATCTTCCTTAATGAAAGATGGCAGATCTACTGTTTGGGAGAGGTTGTAGCTCAGTGGTAAATAGTGTAAATAGGAAACTGGCAATATCGTGAGATCTTTTGCGGAGAAGCTGGCAATCTCGCAAGATCTCTCGTGGAGAAGCTGGCGGTCTCGTGGGAAGGATGCAATGGCGCCGGGAAGGACGCAATGATGCTGGGAAGACCGATGTGATAATCCTGAGGAGCAGGCAATGGTGGCACCAAAAACAGGTCTATCCTCTGCTCCTAGGCCCCCGGTAAGTACAGCCCTCCCAGGCACTGAATGCTGGGAGTTGTAGACTGTACGGGAGCTTGGGACTGTGCAAGAAAATGGCAGATCTGTCATAAAATGGCGGATCCACCATAAAATGGCCTCCGGGCCTCAGGTTCAGAACTCCGAGCTTGCACAGCCCGGGTGGTAAAGCACATTCTTTGCGTGCAAAAGGTCCCCAGTTCAATCCCAAGCTTCTCCTGGTAAGGCTAAGAAATGATCCCTGAAGAGCTGCTGCCAGTCTTTGTTGACAATACTGGACTAGATGGACCAATGGACCAATGGCTAGATGGACCCATTGTCTGACTCATTACAAGGCAGCTTCCCATGTTAATATGTACTGTTAATTAATCAATTACAAACAGGCTAAATGTCTAATATTAACTGGTCTGGAATAAATTTGAATTCTGACTGTCCTATTGTACTTCAAGATGTGAAATAGTGCTCCCTATAGAGCCAGAAAGAAAAAGAAAAAAAAGGTGTGCAACTCCTCTTCAGTTCCATTTTAATTGAATATGCTTTTATTCCCCTCTCTGCCTTTGCAATTGAGAAATATGCTGCAATTACCCTATGACTATATAATCTAAGTAATTTAGGGTGAACTATCCTTTGTGTCTTAAAATATGTGAATGAATTTACGGGCAATTTTTTTTTTTAAAAAAAAATACAGTTACAGCCAACTTTATGTTAAAATAAGGAAGCTTTGCCTCCTAGAACAATATTTCATTTGACAAGTTTATTACTCTTAGCTTATAATTGAATAGGCTATGTTCTCTGGCATAACAGCATTATTATAAATCAGGTTTGTACATTAGCTAAGAGACAGGCATGTATTCAGTTCCAGCTAATATTCATGATGCAGGAAGGAAATACTTTGAAAGCTAGTGTGGTGTAGTGGTGGGCAACGTGCAGCCCTCCAGATGTTGTTAGACTACAACTCCCATTAGCCCTAGTCAGCACAGGCAGTGGTGAGGGATTATGGAAGTTCCAGCCCAACAACACACTGCCCACCTTTGATGTAGTGCAGGGGTGTAGAACCTCTTTTGCCCCGAGGGCCAAATTCCATTTTGGAGAAGCTCCTGAGAGCTGCATTCCATTAGTGGGCAAGGATTAAGACAAAAGGAGCAGAGACTAAGGAAAAAGGGCTTGGGCTCCAAATACCTAAATCCCAACAATACCAGAAAATTTTAGATGATGAGTTTTATAGCACTCTTGTTACTGGCCACTCACGGATGTATGTGGGTCATTCTGATGACGCTATCAGCCTCCTGTTCATCTCCCATTCCATTTTCCTGTTCCAGCGCTAAAAATAAAACCTCAGAAAACTCGACTCTTCTGGGATAAATCGATATTTGTCAGGTTTTCCTGCCATGTGCAGGCAAAGTTGTGCTATAAAATGCCCACTAGAGGGCACTGTCCCATTCAACTGTATTGAGGCTATACAAGCCACATGGTTGCTGCTCTCTTCTCATATAATTACAGCTAGGGATGTGCATGCCCAAAAATATCATATTTTATCGTTATCAGAATTTCAGACCAAAAAAATTATCATCTCCGATAATATCGTAGGTTAATCGTATCGTCTTCACAATAATGATCGGAAATCTGATATTTAATTTGCAGCCCCATTTTAGAAAAAATGCCTATAACTTCTGTATTTTCAAAGTTACAGGCTTGAAACTTGGTCACAATGCTTATGCCTATGTATGTTTATAAAATTTGAGATCAATCCCTCCAACCCTCGATTTTATATGAATTTATTAAAGATTGTTTAAGTTCTGACAGGTCAGAATGACAGCTCGCCACGTACGTTCATTCAGACCTGTCAAAAAGTTGCACAATCCATAAAAAATTCATATAAAATACAGGGGTGGAGGGATTGATCTGAAATTTGCTAGACATGTGTATGAAATTTGAGATCGATCCCTCCAACCCTTGATTTTATATGAATTTATTAAAGTTCGTGCAACTTTATTGAGAGCTGGTTGATTACAGGCCTCCGTGCTGTAATCTTGTTTGCTTTTCCCCCCATAGGCTTGCATTGGGGGAAACGCGTCCATAACTTTTTTATTTTAAATGATAATGACATGAAACTTGGGGAGCCAGGACTAGCAAGATCCAATCTGCAGTGTCCAAAAAAAGTTTCATGTCTCTATCTTTTCAAATTAAAAAGTTATGGGGGTCCCCCAAAAGCCCCACCCCCCACTGTAACTTCTTCATTTTTAAAGATAAAAACTTGAAACTTGTGGGATCTGGCTGGTCATTTGTGGAAAAAAATCAGAGCAATTGCTCAAACCCTTGATTTTATATGATTTTTTTAAAGATTGCCATGTGCATTCATTCAGACCTGTCAGAACGGAAACGATTTTTAAAAAATTCATATAAAATCGAGGGTTGGAGGGATCGATCTCAAATTTCACACACATACTTAGGCATACCCCATAAGCACTGTGACCAAGTTTCAAGCCTCTAACTTTTAAAATTCGGAAGTTATAGGTATATTTATATGGCAGTCCGATAAAACGATAAAATCGCCCGAAAATTATCGTCTCTGATGATTGTCATAGGTTTTTCTATTGTATCGTTATCGTTAAACACATACACGATAACGACCTTATTTTATTGTTATCGTACATTTTAACGATATGATACACATCCCTAGTTCTTTCCATGCCAGCTGTGAGGGGGAGGGGATGGAGGTAGGAACCTTGGATTCCTGGTTCCGACTTCAGAGCGCTATCTCCAACCTTGGATCCAGGAGCCTATCTACACTACTACTTTAAAACGGTTTAAAGTGGTTTAAAACGGTTTATAACAGTAGTGACAACTGTTGGGGCCCAGGACACACTCCACATACAGTTTTCAAAATGTTTTCAAAGTGTTGTATCCTGCTTGGTGTAGATAGGCTCCAGAAAACTGAAACATCCCATTGGCCTCTAGACTCTATCTAGCGGCCATAGGATTCTTTCCTAAGTCAACTTTATTTTGGGATCCAAGCCTGATTCAGGGTGATTCCCCCTCCCCAGCAGCCCTCCACAATCCATCCCACATTGTTGAGGAGGGTCCTGGCCCAGCCCTCCAGAGAGGTCTTTTCAGGATTGGAGGTAGTTGCAGGGTGGAGAAGAGAACGGGAAACGTTTCTTCAGTGAACTTCCAAAAATTAGCTTATCTTAGGAACCAGGTCATTGTTTCTTAATAATAATAATAATAATAATAATAATAAATTAATTTATTAATTTATTTCTTACCCGCCTCTCCCTCTGGATGAGGTGGGGAACAACAATAAATATAAATACAAAGACCATAAAATAGATAAACATTAAAACAAATAAAACTAATACATTATTAAAAACATCTTAAAATTAAACTGGGTAGGCTTGCCGGAAGAGAGCAGTCTTCATGGTTCTCTTAAATTCAAGAAGACTGCTAATTTGCTACTCTCATGGTTCTGCTAGGGATGAACCGGTGGACCACATTAGAAAATGCCTCTCTTAACCATAAAGCTTTATGAAAAATGGGGATGATTATGGATGTGGTGTGAGCAGTTATGAAAGGCATACATTTGTGATGCAAACCTGGTGGTTTTAATTTGTTTACTCTCTCCAGCAGGGCGGGAGGTTTCATGTATTTACTCTGATTAAGATAGCACGTTGAACAGAAGGAAGGCACAGATTGTGTTGTCCTCAGCTATTCAGAGTCAGTTATTATTTACAAAGTCATAATCGCTGAAGATATTTTTTTTTAAAAAAAATCACATTATTCCTATGGAAAACTTTGTCTCTCATTCTGTAAGAGGAAGATGTTAAATGGCCCATTTACTTCAGGGAGAGAAAATCCTGCTGGTTTAATTTTATTTAATTGCAATCTTGAAGTATGCAGCCAGAATTGTTCTTGTAATGTTTCTCAGAAATGGCTTTGGTTTATTACTTTACCCATAAGGCCTTCATTTACATTGGGGTTCAAAAGGTGATAGTCTCATCTCAGTGGGATAGATTCACAAAGTGGTGCAAAAATATGTAAAACGTGCCCAAAAATACAAAGGGGCGGAATTCATGAAAAATAGACTTGGCTACCATTGTGTCTGGATTTCCAAGCACAGCAGTGAGTCCAAGAGTACTTCAAGTTTGTACGTGCCTGGTTAAATCTGAGTGACTTGGGAAGCTGAACTCTAGAAATGATGGATTCCTGTCTTTCTCAGCTTATAGACACTATGTGATACAGGTTGGGCTGAGGTCAAAGTCCAGGACCCACATCTAAGGGGCACCCCAAATGACACCCACAGAGTGGCAGTTGATGAGAACAGCAGGAGCAAACTCCATTTATTCCTGTAGTCATTATAGTGCTATGTTTTAAGCAATGGAGGCTGAAGTACTGACTGGTTCTGACTAAAACCCGGAGTGGATTCACCATCCCACTAACATTGAAGCCACCAGCGTCGAGTGGTTTTAAGTGAATTGCAATTGCAAAATGGCACACGCTCAGAGAATATCTTTTTAAATCAGGGCTGGCAAACAGTTTTGCTGTTATTGTTCTAACCTGTTAGGAATCTAGAAACAGTTTTAAAGCATGGAATGGTGGTTGGAGGGGCGGAGATAAATTTGAATTTATTGAAGTAATACACATGACCCTCTAATGGGGCCCCTCAGAAGACCATTAAGTGTAGGGTGTAAAATTATCTAGCTGCACCGACTGGAGATACTGGTAGGCTGACCAGATAAAATCCAGGTCAGGGCTCATGTAACTTTAACAGTTGTAGAGAAAAGGGAATTTCAGCCAGTGTCATTTGTATGCAATTAGTTCCTGGTGAAATTCCCTCTTCATCACAACAGTTAAAGGTGCAGGCACTATACTAGAGTGACCATATACAAAAGAAGGCAGGGCCCCTGCAACTTTAACAGTTGTGATGAAGAGGGAATTTCACCAGGAACTAATTGCATACAAATAACACTGGCTGAAATTCCCTTTTCTCTACAACTCTTAAAGTTACATGAGCCCTGACCTGGATTTTATCTGGTCACCCTAGATACTGGTAATCTTTATTTCAGTCTGAATTCAAATTCAACTTCTTACCCTGCATCCTGACCCTCAACCTGACCAAACCTCTAGTTTACAAATAGAGGTGATGATGCACTAAATAAAGGTGATTCAGTTTCATTATTATTTTAAACAAAGATATTTTGCTAATATTTAATGGGGATAGGTAGTCAGATATAAGAATTTGAGAAATCAAAGGAAGATATGGAAAAGAAGCCCCTACTTTGCAATTTGGTTATCTGTGGTTATTGTTTTGGTTACTATAGTGTAGTCCATCGCCATCTGGTGCCCTCTAAATGTTTTGGACTACAGCTCCCATCCACTTCAGCCAGCATAGTCAATAATAAGGGAGCATGGGATTTGTAGACCAAGATATCTGGAGGAAACCAGGTTGCCTTCCCCTGGTACAGTCTGTTATATGGCATGAGGAGAACGTTTTTGAAACTTATTTACTGTATGTCAGATCAACTGGTCATTTGGTACTATATGCCTATCTTGTTGTATCCTTCTAGAAAATGACCGTTTGAGAAGGAAGCTGCTTTTTCAGATTTGGAGGACAAAATATTGATGATGATCAGATTTTTTTTTATTAAAATGCCATACAATGGGCAGTATCCAATACTACAGCTACACTCTTTTTGTTAAGATGCCATACAATTGGCAGTATCCAATACTGCCAGTGGGACCACAGCTAGTGTAACAGGAAGCAAGCATTTCATAAAGCAGCCCTGGAAACAATGGAAACACGCATTTTGGAACAGGGGAAGCCAGCAGAGCTCTGCTGACCTCTTGTCCTGTTCCACAAATTATTATTTTGGCCCAATTTCTTTTGCTTCAAGATCCGCTAGCTTCCCATTGCGCTAGCGATAGGTCCCATTAACATATTGGCCATGTTAGATAACGTCCAATGTCTATTCACATGAAAGTGGAAGGGAAATTGTTTAGTTAGATTTGAATGAAATAGGAAAATGCCCTTTGAAAACCACATACAGAATTGTTTGAAAGGACAATTGTGATCTCATGGTGGTGTAGATCAAGCTGCACCACTTGAATTCAGAGGAAATGACACATAAAGAAAATGGGTGGGAGATCAAATTCTCAGGGAGACTTTAATCCACTCTGCAAATTAAGATGTGAAGCCCAGTAAAACAAAAGGCACAAAAGTGATGGAATGCTGTTAGGTTGTTAGATATTATTTTGGAAGTTCTAACAACAGGCTGGCAATCAAAATGCTGTTCTCCAATTAATTGTCCTACTTTGCACAAATTACTGTAATTACTTAATTAGCAAATTAAATATTAGTGTTTTGGCACTGGTTGTATTTTGAAAAAGTTTAGCAAAGGCAAGTGTTCTTGAGAGAACACAGGAAAATTGTTCTCATAAGTACTCTTAAATTTATTTTATTTTGTTTATTATTACATTTCTATCCCCCTTTCCCCCCTTTTGCCAGGAGCTCAAGGTGGCTTACATAGGCCTCCTCTCCATTTTATCCTCACAACAACCCTGTGCTGAAAGTCTGACTGGCCCAAAGTCTCCTAGTGAGCTTCCATGGCCATGTGGAGACTAGAATCGGATCTCCCAAGTCCCAGTCCAACACTCAAAGCACTAAACCACACACCCTCTCTTATTAATGACATTGATCTTAAATACATTGATCTCAAATACATTGCTTATGTCGGTTATTTGAAGCAAATACATGTTTTAAATAGAATGGATTGATCACAATTGCTAGTATTTAGGATGCCATCCTATCAGGATGGCCATTGGAGTTTGAATTTGGAGCCTTACAGCCATCCAGTGCAGAGCAGCAGCAAAGGGGTCCACTTCTCCCACCCTGTATTTTGGCTAGACAGGCTTTTGCCCATCTAACTGGGGTCCATTGAAGTGGGAGGAAAGGAGCCTGGGGAGGCCCAAGGATACATTGTAAGCCAGCCTCCCCAGTCTCCTCCCTTCCCCATCCACTGGCACGCCCCCCTTACCCTCCTCTCTAAGGTCGCTTTTGCCAGCTCAGAGAGACAGTCAGCATGGTTCCCTCCACACTGGCTGTGACGGGGAGAGGAGCTCAGATTCCTGGAATCCAAAATATACCATCGGCCCCCAAACTCTGCCTAGGGGCCATAGGATTGCTCCCTTAACTCAAGGTATATTTTGAAAGCTGGAGAATTCTCAACCCAATGCTGATTGTGAAAATGGATTGACATTAATCCATTAATGCAGCTCTGTAGCATCACCAATTTCAGCTTGGATACATTGCGCATACTAACTGCCCTGGGATTGCATGCTTGTCCATGGCATACAAAGCTCTGCATACGTGAAGAGTTATGAACTCTGTGAAACATCCAGCATCCCTCCCTCCAAATAATGTGCAACATTAAAGTTTTATGCCAAGTAAAGGACATACATACAAGATAAGCCGTCTCAAACTCTTGTCCTTTGAACAATGCCTAGTGATTTAACCTCTCTTAGCAGGATGGCTTTGTCTTTTCCACCAAGTGCAGCACCGGGATTGCTAATGCTGCAGCTGTAACAACTGAGGGTCTGGTTTAAATGCCAGTCTGGCCACATGGGAGAATTTTTTCTTACAGACTTGACTTCATGTTTAAACCAGGCCTGACAGTGCCGTCTGGGGAAGATAGTCTTTGGCAGCATTTTGTCTGTGGTTTATTGTTGCATAAAAGGATGTTTGGATCTGGGCCCTGGACTGCAACCAAAGGATGCTGTTCAAAATGTGGCCTGAATATAAGACATGCATTTTTCATAATAATAATAATAATAATAATAATAATAATAATAATAATAAAGGACCTTTCTTGGAAATATTTTGCCATTGCTGTTTGATTCTTGGAGCGATGATTTGATTATGGATATTATTACTATTATTTCCTGCAGGGAAAGGAGATGTTTTTGGTGATGTCTTCTGGAAAGAGACTACTCTTGCCCAGTCTTGTGCTAACGTAAGGGCTTTGACTTACTGTGACCTTCATGTGATTAAAAGGGATGCCTTACAGAAAGTACTGGAGTTCTACACCGCCTTTTCACATTCTTTCTCCAGGAACCTCATCTTGACCTACAACTTGCGGAAAAGGGTAAGATGCTGTGTGCTTAATCAAGGAATATATGTAAAGGTGGGCCTCTGTCAGCTATCTTCCATATGATTTGTTCCTGAATATATTCTACACCACCCTTCTGGGGGATCCACTTTGGAAATTTTAATCTGATTGTGCAACAATCAACACCACAGACAGCTCACCCACTGGCATAGAATCCACACTGCAAGACTATATTGATTTTCAAGTTCATCAGAGAATTCTCAATATTCTTGTAAAATTACAATTCCCAGGGTGAACCGCTATAAAGACTCAACTTTGACAAATGACGGCATAATTTTTTTTAAAAAAAATAAATAGAAGAATTTTAAAATAATAAAACCAATATATGTAGATATGTCAGTGGTTCCTAGGGAACCCTGGGAACTGTAGTTTTGCTAGGAGACGTTGAATGGAGAATTCTCAGCATGCTCACCAAATGACAATTCCCAGGATGGAATTCCCTCCAACCCCTTCATCGAACCATACTTCCTAGGTTTTCCTAGCAAGTGGAAATTACATCAGTAAAATCTGTAATGCGGGTGATTTCTGCTTTCTCACAGCCCAGCTACATTGCTATCCAACAAATATGTCTCAAGGTTTTGTCCACCTCTTTTGAAACTGTTTTTTGTACGTGGCTCAGGAAAGTTGTGAGGACAGATGTGTGTGCATATATTTGGTGTATTCTGTCTTGCCCCCCAAAATCAATGAATTACCAAGAATAGTCCACAGTTACAAAAGGAGGAAATGTCTGTGAATGAGAAACACAAATGAGAAGCAGCGGTAGCACTACAGAGAGTGTAGTTAAAGAATTGCATTAAGAGGCTTCTTTGATGTAAGTTTGTGCTAACTAATGTTAAACCGTTTTCTAGAGCGAAGTGTTGGTTTCTTATTAGTTTATAAGATGAAAGTAAAGCGTATTGTGAAAAGTGCAATTGGGGACATAATGTGGACACATTCTTAGGTATGCCATAGAGTAAAGATACTGAGCATCTTTGAGCCCAAGGGGTGAATTTCAGAGAAACACTCCAGGGCCATGTTCTAGTGGTGGATGGGCCAAAGGCTAAAGAGCAAAAAATACCAAACATAGTATAGCTTAAAGTTTTTACTGACAGTAGGGATTCTGGAGAAATTCAAGACAGACTAAAATAAGTTTGGATTTCTAGGAATTCAACCTGTGGAATCCACTGTGGAATGGCCTCCCTAGCCGCGCAGAGTCTGTGGACTTCTGGATTTATTTGTTTACTTTTCTGAAATTTACATAAATTCATTCGCAGGAAAATACGTACATTTCTGCTGAGACCTTTGCCATGCTGGAAAATAGATGTACAGGAAAAGTCAAATGGAATGGGGGCTATACGCTAAATGTCATGTGCTAACATAAATTATGTAAATTGTTGTGAGCTTTCTTATGGAATTATCTGCGTAATTTTCGCTTAACAAGGGAAAAAATTGAATCCGTCTGTGAACGGACGCCCGAATGAATGACACTGCACAATTCACGAAACTCAGATGGAATGGATTTTACGCAATCCGTACATCCCTAACGGCCAGCAACTAAGCTTTAGGAAACACATCTCAATAATTTAGAATGTGGGGAAAACTGTACAATAGCCAGGAAACCATGCAAGAATTGGTGATCGAGGGAAGGGGTGGGGTCAGGGGTAGCTCAGATTGGAGCAGAGATGGGATGGATTTGACCCATGAGCCTAAGATTTCCATCCATGCCATAGAAAATGATGAAAGAGAGCCCACTCATAAGAGTAGAATGCCACAGTTTGCCTATTCTTTTCCCTGCGTTGGCTTCATCTAAACAATTCTCTGCAGCCGGGAAAGTGTCTGTTCTACGATATGACTAGTTATTGGAGTTCTGTGGGCATACACATTTGTATACCTGAAGGCAAATACAATTTGGTTTCCTGCTAGTCTCTCTTTTCAGGTAGGAGGTGATGGCAGCAGTCTAAGTTCCAGATAACTTAGATGTCCAAAGCCTTCTTTTCTTTATCAATAGCTTCTCAGTTGCTTCAGAGATTCAGATCCGTACATCATTCTAGTTACTATGTGGCAATAGTATGACCATGTTATTATCAGAAGTTGCCAGTTATGAAAATGAGAATCAGCTTCTGCTCTGTACTGTATAAAGAAGTAATTACAGAAAGGTCCCCCCCCCCCGCCTATATATCTTGCTAACATTCTTGGGATATTCATAGGTCATTACATATATTTATGGAACTCTAAATTCCATGCAGTAGGGATAACAATTTGTTGACATGGACATTTGTCCTAGCATGACAAATGACCATGACGAGAGCCTCTGATCTTTTGGGGGCTCTTTGATTCTTAACTTTAGCTGCCGACCCACTCTCTGAATGTGTAAATAAAAGAGGTTCAGTGGTTTTTATTCAGTGGTTTTTATTCGATATGATTTCTCCATTTGCAGGGGGGTGGAGAGACAAGAGTATTGCTTAAAGGTGGGAAATGATGGGAAGCTCTAGAATATGTTTCAGGGTTGCTTCTTGGTGGATTGCTATTTTGTGCTGGGATGTAAATATCTGAATGCAAAATTCATCTCCCTTTCTCATCAAGATGAAGCATGTATTTGAGTATTTTTGCACAACATTCCATTTAAAAACAGGCATAAGTGGAAAAGGTGAATCAACCAGGTGGTGGTTTCTTTTAACAGACATTTTCAGAAGCATTCAAAATTGCCCCTGTTGCTGTGATTTGGGGTGCGGGGTGATTCTATCAAAAAGGAGCAAAAGGCTTCACCTAATCACAATGAGGTAATGGATCCTGGAATGGTTTCACGTTCACTTAGTGACAACATATAGTCAAATCTGATTGGCTATATAGCATTGTGATATCATCCTGTTTACAATGTGATTCCCAATTGGTTGGGATCACCTATGTGACTGATCCAGGCAGTGTTGGCCTCCATCTCAACTGGATTTACCTTCATGACATCATTGTCACAGCCGTATTTGAATAGCTATGTAGTGTAGTGATCACATCCTGTTCACTATATCATCTCCCTGATTGTCTGGGATTGCCCAGGTCACTAATCGAGAAAGACATTGACACAGTAATTAGAGGAAATAAAGCCTTTGAAGCAGCAGCAAGGAAGGGAAACAATAGCAGTTAACAGGACCAAAAAGGTGAGCATTCTTACAATTTAAGGTTTTGGGGAAATAATTTGCACTCAACTCCAACCCCCCCAACCCCAAAAAATCATAAACTGAAACAGGTGAATATTTAGCATAATCCTAGTGAGCATCACAACAATGGGGGGGTGGAGTCTGTCTTTATGTGAGGAAAGCCTTCGGGTGGCTGCAGATCTGTGCCAGGTCAGTTATGTGATGCTGGTGCAGCTTCACAGCCACCACGGGGCTTTCCTGTGAAACTGCAGATTGAAAAAGTCAGGGACTTACCCCAGCTTTTTCAATTGGAGTGATGTCAGTATGTCGCTCCAGGGCCAATCTGGGGGTGGTCCCTGGTGGAAGGCAACTGGTGATTGGTCGCCTTCCACCAGGAAGAGGGTGGGGATGTGGCTCTAGTACCCAGATGACTACCAGAAACCCTGCGCTTCCTCCTTGGCATTGGGATTACCCGACGCCACTCCAGGAGAGGGAAACCGCAGGGTTTCGGGGGGACGCAGTGCCAAACTGGCATCATGAAGACAGCCCCTGAGATGTCAAAGGTGAATGCCTGAATGGGGATATTTCATTGGCAATATTTGTGCACACCTTAGAATTTGGATGCCCACACATCTAAGTACATGAGTGGAGATTCTAGATTATGCAAAAATGGATATTGTTGTTTTCTGCTAATACTCTCATAAATGGAAAAATCAAAAATGCTTTCAGGTTGCGTGACTTTGCTTTCGTTATGCATCATTTCTGACAAGAGCATTTCCCATGGTAATATTGTTAAAACAATGTTGGATCTATTTCTTCAGATACAAGAGAAAATGTAGAAAATCATGACATCTGATAAAAATCAGAAAAGGTTTTACAAGAGTACAACTATACAACTATAATAAACAGCATGCAATGAGCATGACCTATTTTGTCAAAACATTTCCTTATTATAGCTTCAAATATAGCATGGAATTCCTTGGCCTAATTAATTAACCTGTTTGCAAGTTTTGACTGTGACGAATGGATATCAACACAGCATAATGTACCATTTCCTTTACTCCTGCCAATGGGAAAAAAAAATGCAAGTCTAACAAAACAAAAACAAATTAAGTTGGTGGCAAGCAAAGTTAATCATTTCATGATGCCCTGTTGAAAGAGAGCGGACTAAACTGGGTTTAAGCAGAGCAAACTAAAGCTGATATTTTAACATTTTTTAGTCATTGTGGACTGTTTTATAATTACAGATTGCAGGAATCTTATATAAGAATACAGTAGTGTAAGGCTTATTACTCGAGATTTACCAAACCGATTTTGCTAATTTTTGTTTTGAATTGAAGCTTGAAGAGTGTAGACATGCAGAAAATTTTGAAAGCTTGAAAAAGCTTGAACTTGAGCTTTAATAGCAATTAATTTCCTTGCTAAAAAGGCAGGGCAGCCCCTACGCCAGCGGGATGTTGGACACCTCTACTTGGCCAATCAGTGTGGTGTGAAGGCGGTCCCAGGCTCAGTCGTGTGGTTACACTGTCCCCGCCAGCAGGGAGGGGGAAGGGGTGGAGGCGGCCAATCAGGGCATACAAGGGAGGGGGCACAGTCGCACCGCATGCAAATTTCGTAGGGAGGATTCACTATGCATGAGCCACATTTGCATTATTCTTGAGACCCTCTGTAGTGAGGGGACTGAGGAGCAAAAAAAGCAGGAAAGGCACCCATGGCGACATGGGCTTTACACTAGAACAAGGTAGATATTTCTATAAGATTAAGGCTTACGCTCACGCTGGAAGGAAGCTCACTTTATCCCCCCCCCCAACTACTGCAGCTCTCTACACCATATTCCATGCTGTTCTGGAGGGTCCCCCAATGTTCAGGAGCAGCTTTTGTGAGGTTGTGATGGGCAGGGAGGATTATCAAAACCCAAATATCCTCTTATGATTGGGAGCACTTTCTGCCAGTGCAAAATGACCATTGGAATCAACTTTTGTGTGGGAACGTATGCAAAATTTGGGGATCAATATTTAAAATTATGCAGATTAGTACATTTTCTTTCATGTAAAATGCTAATCATGTAAAATGCTAATCAATACTTGCATTAGCCAAAGTCTGTGGCAACAAGTGGCAAAAAAGCAAAAGCAAAAGAGGAGCAGGTGGGTTGGATGCTGTTTTTACTCTGTCATTGTTGTGTTTTTAATTGTGTGTTTATGCATTTGTTTTATGATTGTCTTAATCACATTTTATTTATGATTGTAAGCTGTCTTGAGTGCCATTTCTCTTGGAAGGAAAGCAGGATACAAATCTAATCTAATCTAATGTTTGTTTTGTTTTTGTAAAATACCATACTAAGACAGATATATACTACCAGTAACAGTACTTTCAGTCTCAAGTATGGCTGGCTGGGGAATTCAGGGAATTGTAGGACTTTTTTTCTGCCAAACTTGCAAGGGATTTTGCCCTCGATACTCCTAAGCCTTGGAGGCTTACGAGTATCAAGTGCATCTCCTCCTCTGTATTTTAGCTAAACGGGCTTTTTTGCCCATCTAGCTGGGGCTCTGTGGAGGAGGAAGGAAAGAGGCTGAAGAGGCCTGGGCAGACAGTGTAACCTTGCCTCTCCTGTCCCCTCCACACCCACAAAAACACGCCCTTTAACCCCTCTCCGAGGTCCCTTTTGCAACCTTGGAGAGGTGCAGTTCTCTCTATGACAGCTGGGAAGGGGAGGGGGGAGGAGAGCACAGATTCCTGGCTCTGAGGTTGGAGTGCTGACTCTGAACTTGGATCCAGCAATCTGAAGTATTCTATGGCAAACCCAGATTTATGTATTTATTTATAGCATTTGTATACTGTGTATACTACTCCACATCTAGACAGATTCCAGAGCGGTGAACAACAAGAGATAAAGTGAACAAAAGATAAAAAGAATAAAACATGATATTAGAATTATTCTTTAAAAAACTGAGTCTGAGGCTGGTCAACCAAGGAAGGCTTCCTGGAAAAGAGCTGTTTTCAGGAGGTGCCGAGAACAATGCAGTTTGGGCACCTGCCTGACCTCCAGAGCCAGGGCATTCTATAAGATGGGAGCCACAGTATTCAAGCTGTCAACAGTTATTACTTATTTTAGTAAGTGCTGGGAGGATGGAATGAGGAAAAAGACCTGGAGATTTGGGTCAAGGCCATGAAATATTATCGACGTGGAAGGAATAAGGAACTATGTAAAGCACGGATTAATATTCAGACTATATTACACATTTGACTGAATCTCACATATGTGAAGGGAACACACACTCTTAAAATGAAAATACCCTGCATGTATACCTTTTAAAAAGTAAATAGCAGTCAGTGCGGTCCAAAATGCAGCAGGTGGTGTGGGGACATTAGTGTGCAAAGTTAGTTTTTAAAAAAAATTTCACCTACTGCAGCCAATTGGGTGGGGATTAACAATGGCAACTCCAGACTGGCATAATTGATTGACATGTCTTGGAGCCTTGGAGGGGAATGTAGGGCTGCTGTATCCATCAAGCTCACCCCAAACATGCTGCTAGAACACCCTCTTTCGAGACCTACCGCTGGCAGACCTATGTCTGTGGAATTTTCTGCTGGCAAAACAAAGGCCTCTGCATCCATTGGGTCCCCCTCACCCCACTGGACGAGGGGCACTTTTAGGGATGGAAAAATCTGTCAATTTTGCTTTCAACAAAATTGAACATATTAAATTCTCAAGTTCCTTTCCTCCTGAAAATGAACTTCGCACATTTTGGTTAAAGATTTATCCAAAACAAACCGGCATGAAATTTCTCATCCATCTGCACTGGCCAAATTCAATAGATACAGCTATTCCCAGCACGGAGAGGATCATGTTGTACTTGCCTGCCATGAAGCAGCTGAAGATAAGGAGCCTGCCAGAAAAATGAGGTGCCAGCCCTCATTAAGCACTATGTCAAACCCAGACTTAAGAGCTCTGAAAACCCTGGGCCTAAGTGGATGAATCTGTCAATTTTTTATTTTCTCCCACATTTGATTTTGTTAAATCTCAAGCTCTTTTTGTCCTGAATATGGAGCATTTTGGATAAATACTTATTAAAACCAAAGGGAAACAAACTTCTTGTCTATCCCAAGGCGCTTCCTGCCCCAGTCTAACTCTCCATCAGATGGTTAGGCTTGTGCTCCTAATTTATCTAATACAAACAGTAATAATATCAAGTAGCCTGATAACTCCTCCCATATGTACCTGCCCAGACCCTAAGATCATCCTCCGGGGTCCTTCTCTGTGAGGCCCTGCCAAAGGAAGTGAGGCAGGTGGCTACCAGGAGGAGGGCCTTCTCTCCTGTGGCACCCTGGCTGTGGAATGAGCTCCCTAGAGAGGTTTGCCTGATACCTACATTATACCCTTTTAGACGCCAGATGAAGACCTTTTTATTTTCTCAGTATTTTAACAGTTTATCAGCTTAACTTATACTATGTTTTTCTACTGTTGTTTGTTTTATATTTTGAATGATTTTCATGGTTTTAATTTTTGTAAATTGCTCAGAGAGCTTTGGCTATTGGGCGGTATAGAAATGCAATAAATAAATAAATAAATATAATTATCTGTGGAAACCTAGGAGGATCCTAGTATCTCAGCAAAGTGATGAAAATCCAGTATTCCATACATATGCTGCAAAATATTTGTTACACAGTTGAATAAACTGTGAGAGATAGATCTGTGATGGAGAGGAAAACTCCATTGGTATCTTTTATGACCTCTTTTAATGCTTATAAAGGGATATCTATGACTGATTTGAGAAGACATCTTTAAGCAAAGGAGCTTTGTTCCCTGCTTTCATGTTCTTCTATGAAGCATTTATTACAGAACGCACATTCTGTAATAGCAATTTCCATCTGATTATTGAGATAACGATATTTTAATTGGATTGCTGTCAGTGATAAACTGATGCTGATTGATGGTGAGCGTGGTTAGATTTGATTGGTGTTGAGTAAGTAAGCTGTGTTTTTATTTGTTTATTTACTTACTTACTTGCAAGAAGTTGATTGCAAATTAGAATCAGTTAGCTTGAGTCACCCAGTGTGCTTTTTGGCGGACTACAGAAAATGTGGTGTTTTATTAAGAACATGGATAAAGTGTACCAGATGGGAAGTCTTGAAAAAAACCCACACCCTGACTTGTTTTGAGAAAAGTTCTTACTTCCTTAACCTGTAGGAAGTAGTAATCCAGTCTGTGTAACAAACATTTCAGTTTCTCATGGTTTCAGTGTTCATTTGTGGCGGGGGTTGGAGGTTGGCAGGCGGAAGGACTAGAATATAGACTTTAGGAGAAGATAGATGTATTGTTTAAAGTAAAATCCTAGTTGCTCACTCCAGGTGTCACAGCAGGAAATGGAAAACTGAAATAGCCAACAATCGTATCCCTCCCCTGATGAATCAAGTCAGCTGTTGGGCTTTTTAATTTTAATTTTTTTGTTTTGAAGAGATGCATGCAATTTTCTGTAGGTCTGCACTCGTTTGTAGGTCTACAACTTAAGTTGCAAATCCTCTCTAGGTTTAGCTATTCAGAGGCAGGCTTTTGATGTTACTGTTCCTAGTTAATAGTACTTTCCACAAGTACATTTTTCTCATTGAAACTCCCCCATGCTGAAAACCTGCAGAATCAGGGTTGCTGGGGGGAGGCTACCCTGCTACCCTCTTACAATGAATCATCTGTATTCACCCTTACACATGAGAGCATTTCCCAGCTTTTCATTCCTGGAAACACTCTCTGGTTCTGTCTATCCATGTTTCACTCACAAGTAGTCATAGGTCTAGCCCTTCCAATTTCATAACTTCCAGACCACTCCTAGGAATTAAAATTGTAATTTTTGAGGTGATCCTGGGTTATCCTCCTCTCATCAGTCTTTTCTTAAATGTGAGCCATTCAGTGAACTATGCTTTTAGGTGGTCAATATAAATACAGTGAATAAAACTAACGTAGAAAACTAGTTCCGTATTTCCCTTGTACCTTTCTTTTAGTGATCTCAAAGTATTTTAGGAAGTGTGAGGGGAATACAGGAGAGGTGGCACCTAGGAAAGGCCCCAGAGGTACCAATGGAGAGAACAAACTGGCATGATAGTGTATCAGTGTGTTCCTGTTATTTTAGAGTAATAATGGCCTGTTGCAAATAATGCTTTTTCTTTAGAACTAATTGGTTGGATCCAGGCTAGCAGTGCAGTCCTATACATGTCTACTCAGAAGTAAATCCCATTGATTTAATGGGTCTTACTCCCAGGTAAGGAAGTATAGAATTGCAGCCTAAGAGCTGATCTACACAGTCCTTTGGAACGTTTTAAAAAGTATTTAGTGTGATATGTTTTTCTTAATATATCTTCTTATTTAGCACACAGAATTGAATTTTTGGTACCAGGTGCTTCATTCTGCTTATGTCTTCAGGAGAGCTTACCTAACTGTATTCCGTTACTGTATCTGAGTTGTTAAATGGTTAGTTGTCTAGAGGCACTCCTTGATCAAATATGCCCGTTAACAAATCATTTTGCATCCTCCCTGATCCCTGAACATCTGGTTATAAATAGCTGTTTGACTGTCTGACCTCTAGTTTCATTACCTGTGAAGAACTGTGGTGTTGTACATGCTAATCACAAGAAACAGCCATGCCAATAACTAAAGATTTAGCCAAAGTGTCTCTTGTAAACTATTAACATGCAATTTCTTCTTGGCTCAATTTGGCAATGGCTCAGCATTGCTGAGCCTTCTTGGTGAACTCATGGAGAACATGCATACATCTGGAGTTCTCTCTTGGCTGTGACATTGGTGCAAAAGTATAGATGATATTGCCTGACAGCACAATACTGTATTGCTCCCTGGGAATTTGTAGTTTGTTTCAGCTGCCCTGCATCAGCTGTGGCAGAGGGACACTTGGAGATTATCTCCCATCAAATCCTCTCCACACATGCACTCATGGGCTGCATTCAGATGATACAAAAACCACTGATGGTTTTAGGAGTCAACTGTCAGTGGAATGGTTAACAGTTGCTATTTGTGTTATCTGTCAGGCAATTTCCACCCTTCGGTTGACTTTTTCAGCAGAAAAACAACTGGAGAAACACAACCGGATGCAGATCTGACTTCTCGCACAACCAGTGGTTTTTGTGTTGTCCAAACCGAGCCAGTTGAGTTTTCCACCCGTTGAGTTGATTTTTTCACCTGGCTACAGAGTTCCCAGGCAAGAATGGCCAAAACCATGTTGGTTGCTCTGCTGCAGCCAGCACAACTTGCAATGGATGCTGGGATAACACCTGGAGGACTGAGGGCAGGAGGAGGGCGGGGAGAGGGGCGGGCAGTCTGTCAGTCATATGCCGGGTTGAGTAGCAATCCACTCCATGTGAGCTTCAACTGCTGCACGGGGGGTGGGGGTGGTAACATGTCGTGTGGGAAGTACCCCCAAAAAATGCAACTATAAGTTGTCTAGTCAGCCCTCCATTGACAATAGTATTATCCGAATGCAGCCATGATGGAACCATAGACGGTTTTAGATCTTCTAAAACCACACAAAAGCTCAAATCACAGGTGAAGCTCTGGCCCAATCCAGCCACAGCAAAGTCCCCAGTTGTAAACACTCAGTAGCAAGTTGCAACAGTCAAACAATTAAATAAAGCAAAGCAACAAAGCTCAGAAAAAAGAAAGAACAATAAGTCACTTGTTCAGCCAGGCTTTCCCTAGCTTGTAATTGAATTATATCATGCTGCTCCATCTTACCACTCTTTGCATTGCTTTGTACTGTTATTGTAATTGGACTGGTTTTTAATGCTGTGTTTTTAACATTGTATTTTAACTGTGATTTTAATATTTATATGCGAACTGCTTAGGGACTTTATTATATTTAGCGGTATCACAATATAAAGTCTCACAAATAAACAAATAAATTCAAAATAAAATAATGTTACAAAAATGCAATTAAGGGTACTAAGACAATCAGAGAAAATACCCACTGAACAAAAGATTGCTTCATCTGGTGGTCTGGTCACATAGTGCGTACAGCAATCAGTGACAGTGTCCTTGAGAGTAAGGGATTGACAATGCCTGTGCATATGCATACAAAGCAGCTGACTGAGTTTTACAGCAGACAGTGAGAACTTAATTGACAGTAAGGAGTTAACATTAAAGAACCTCTGTATTTGCAAAGCAACTGACTAGGAGCCTACCTTAGGCTGACCAGATAAAATCCAGGTCAGGGCTCATGTAACTTTAACAGTTGTAGAGAAAAGGGAATTTCAGCCAGGGTCATTTGTATGCAGTTAGTTCCTGTTGATATTCCCTCTTCATCACAACAGTTAAAGTTGCAGGGGCCCTGCCTTCTTTTGTATATGGTCACTCTAGTATAGTGCCTGCAACTTTAACTGTTGTGATAAAGAGGGAATTTCACCAGGAACTAATTGCATACAAATGACACTGGGGCAGGATCTACACGTCGTCCTCGATGTGCCCTCCCTGCACCACAAGCCTCTTTGGAGCGCTTCACCCCGCCTAGTGTGGCTCAAGCCTCAGAGGCTCTGCCCGCACCCGCGCCGCCGCGGCTGCCGCCCTTTCATCCAGGCCGGTCCCGGGGAGGGGGGAGGGTTGTAAACAAAAGCCAGCGATTGGGAGAGGGATTTCCAATTGCTAGCTTTTGTTTACAACCCTCCCTCCTCCCTCCCTGGGACCGGCCAGAATGAAAGGGTGGCTGTGACAGCACGAGCAGAGCCTCCGAGGCTTGAGCCACACTAGATGAAGTGCAGCACTCCAAAGCGGCTTGTGGTGTAGGGAGGGCGCATCGAGGATGACGTGTAGATCTGGCCTGGCTGAAATTCCCTTTTCTCTACAACTGTTAAAGTTATATGAGCCCTGCCTGGATTTTATCTGGTCAGCCTACATTAAGGAGTACTCAAGTTACAGGAGAAAAATTCTTCAGTCTTCAAAGCTGTGTATGCGGTCTCACACCCTTCTGTCTGTCTCTTTCTGTTTCGTTTTTACAATGAGTTTGGGGCAAGGCATTGTGGGCGCTGTAGTTCATTCACCCACTTCCTCCTTAGTTCCCCTTTCATTCCCTAGCTTTCAATGAGTATAGGGCTAAGCATTGTGGGTGTTGTAGTTCACTTGCCCACTTCCTCCTTAGCCCCTCTTTCTTCCCCACCAATCAACGGCTAAGCATTTGGGCGCTGGTAAACGAAGCACTGCCCCCACAAATCACAAATGGTAAGGAAGGACACATTATTGTACTTAAAACGATTTATTAAAAGTAAAAACCGTTGTATATAGCTGAAGTAAGTTTTAAAAAACCTCAGATATACAACGTTCAAGGGAGTGTGTCACGTGGCCCAAAGAGTTTTCGTAACCTTTATAAAACGTTACAAAGCTAGTGTGTAGATTGGCTCTCTAGCTGCTTGGGAGGCTGAATGCTGACCATGCCTGCTCAGAATGTTGTTTAATATTCCAATCTGGAGGAGAACATCTGGGGAAATAGTACTTTATTTTAATACAGCTGAGTATTATGAGCTGGACACATCAGTATACCAACCTGGGTAATTGCAAGTTTCAGCATCATTGCTTTTGTAACACATGATAGTAGAGGAGTGTTTTATTGGTTTCCTGTGATTCATCATTCTGCAATGATGTCGTTTTCTCAACTGGAAGTATCTCGGAGAATCGCAGCTTGTTGTTGTTGTTGTTGACCATCAGTGTGCATGGCAATTTACAGAGTACAAGAGAACAGGTCCCTGCCCCAAAGAATTTCAATTACGGAAGAAGTGAGAGAAATGCATGCAGGAATGGGTAGGAAAATATGCAGTTGTTTCAGGTTCATGTGCTTTGGCTTGATTCTAGAGTTAGTTGCAATAGGGCACGGAATCATAGAGTAATAGAGTTCGAAGGGGCCTATAAGGCCATCAAGTCCAACCCCCAGTTCAATGCAGGAATCAATACTTCAATAGTATCATTCTTAGAGAGGGCATAAAATATGGACACTAAGCTGAGTGAGAAAGATATGGATTTTGAAGTAGCAAGATTATCGAGGGCACAATGATGATGATGATGATGATGATGATGATGATGATGATGATGACATTTATATACTGCCCCATAGTCGAAGCTCTCTGGGCAGTTTACATAAGATTAAAATATTTAAAAAAATATACAAATACTAAAACTGCAAAAACATACATTATGAACATACATTTAAAATCACTATAATACCTTAAAAACTATAAGCCTAAAAACAAAAACAGACGCAGGCTCATGAGATATTGCTAAATGCCTGAGAGAAGAGGAAAGTCTTGACTTGGTGCCGAAAAGATAACGTTGGCGCCAGGCGGGCCTCATCGGGGAGATCGTTCCACAATTGGGGGGTCACCACAGAGAAGGCCCTCTCCCTTGTTGCTGACCTCCGAGCTTCCCTCAGAGTAGGCACTCGGAGGAGGACCTTAGACGTTGAACGTAGTGTTTGGGTAGGTTCATGTCGGAAGAGGCGTTCCATCACGTATTATGGCCCCAAGCTGTGTAAGGCTTTATAGGTTAAAACCATCACCTTGAATCAGGCTCGGAAACATACAGGCAGCCAATGCAAGCGGGCCAGAGTAGGTCTTATATGCTCGAACCTTCTGGTCCCTGTTATCAATGTGGCCGCTGCATTTTGCACAAGCTGCAGCTTCCAAACCATCTTCAAAGGCAGCCCCATGTAGAGTGCATTGGGGTAATCTAACTTGGACGTTACTAGAGCATAGACAACTGAAGCCAGGTTATCCCTGTCCAGATAGGGGCATAGCTGGGCCACCAGTCAAAGTTGATAGAAGGCACTCCGTACCACTGAGGCCACCTGAGTCTCAAGTGACAGAGATGGTTCTAGGAGAACCCCCAAGCTACGAACCTGTTCCTTCAGGGGGAGTGCAAGCCCCCCCATCCAGAACAAATTGAAGACCCTCCATCCGGTCAGCAGAACCCCCCCACTAACAGCATCTCAGTCTTGTCTGGATTGAGTTTCAGTTTATTAGCCCTCATCCAGTCCATTGTCGCAGCCAGGCACCGGTTCAACACATCCATAGCCTCACCTGATGTAGCTGAAAAGGAGAAATGGAGCTGTGTGTCATCAGCATACTTATGACAATGCACTCCAAATCTCCGGATGACTGCACCCAACGGTTTCATATAGATGTTGAACAGGACTGTTAGACACATTAACCCTGTTAAAGGAGTTAAAATGAAAGTGTGAGGAGAGGCAACGCTCTAGCCCTGCCCCTTCCTTCATCACATTTATCACCCTTTTCTTGTGTGTGTGTGTGTGTGTGGGGGGGGTGACTTTGTGAAGTGGACAGCTGCCTGTGTCTATGGAGGCTCTCCATGCATTGAGAACTCAGTGTTCTCAGTCATGTGAAGCACTTTCCTCACAAGGCTCTCCTCACAAAATTGCTCTTCACAAGTAGAGGGTGATGAACCCATTGAAGAAGGGGGCAGGGCTAGAGGGCTCTCTCTCCTTACACAGTTATTTTAACACTTTCTGAAAACTTGAATAAGGCTCTTTTCCTTACATGAATCCAATAATTTTACTGGGGTTTTCTAGTTATGCTTCCTTATTTGCATTGGGAGTGTATACCTTGAAGTGTATAAAAATTCCTATGGAAAAATCTGCATAGTTCTTAGAAATTATTATTGGCCTGTTGCCTTTTCCCCTACCCCCTCTTGGTTTGATTTTTTATGCCTCTTAGCCTCTTCTAATACTCATGAATTGAATGCCCCTAATTGGTTAATTGGCAGAGTGCTTCCTGTCTTTTCTGTTTTAGCAAATATTTGCTTTGGTGTATGTGTACACGTCTTGTTTTCAATTGCTCTCGATTTACTTTCACTCAGTTGGGGATGGGTGTGTTTGCTTTGTGCAGATGCAAGCCATAGTGGACACGATTGTGTAGAATAATTGCTTGTGCCCTATGAGAGAGTACTTGCTGTCTTGCGATGCCTGCCTCGAGGTCTCTCTAGTGCTCTCTGTGCCTTGAACGTTTTACAATGCCGTTTAAACATTAGGCCTTTTAGAGTCTGTATGAGAGAAGATTAAACAACCAGCTTTGAATACCGTAGAAAGGCCTGCTTCACACAGGTGGAATGCTTTAGCATTTCATTACGATTGCTCTGATCAGGAAGTCTAGACATAAATTACCAATAACTGCATGTATCATTCTCATGACAGGGCATTTGCATGAAGCAAAATTGCCATGCAAATCTGACTTCTTCTTTTTTTACCTCACCAGGGCTAGCTCTCCCAGTGAGATGGCAGATGATACGAGGGTGGGCAGGGCCAACCCTACCATTAGGCAGAGTGAGGCGGTCACCTCAGGTGGCAGATGTTGGGAAGCAACAGCAAGGTGCTGGAGGAGAGGGCTGAGTGCCAAGCAGCCTGCCATCTAACCTCTAAGCTAACCTGCTGTCTTCAAGTGCAGTAGAGGATGCTGTTGAAGACACTGTCCAGTCAGCTTTTGTACATGGAACAGGAGAGGGCACAATCTTGTTCTTCACCTCATGTAGCAAAATGTCTTTAGCCGGCCCTGGAGGTGGGGGAGGACCAGCAGCCAGGTGTTGCAGGACAGAGCTGTGTGCATCATAGAGCCTGCACTGTGCCAGCCAAGCTACTCAGCTGCCCTCAGGTATGGTGAAAGACTCTGTCCTGTCACTAGTGTTGAAGTACAGTTCAACTGCCAGTCCAGTCGGGTTCTTAGTATGGGACCATACTAAGTAAACACTGCACATGCACTCCAGAAGTGTCCCAACAGGAATCAGAGAACGCATCCTCAAGGTGGCACCGGCAATCAAGGTGGCACCGGCAAATGTCCTGTCTGCCTGTGGCTGTCTGCAAGAAAGGAACACTAAAATAAACTATTCATCTCCTAAGTTTTGCATGGAACCACATTCTTAGTTCCAAGGGTCCCAGTCCCCTGGACACAATAGGCACCATCTTGTCCTTCACCTCAGGATAAGAAAAGCCTTGGGCCAGGCTTGCTCTCCACTGTAAACTGCAACGATGTGAAAAGTGTCAGAACCATGTGATTAGCTACTGTACACAACTTGCCACATAATATTTTAAGTAGTCAAGGCTGTGTTCGGACAATGCAATAGTCAATGGTGGGTTAATAGTCAACTCCATGGTTGGTTATCAAAGGGGTACTCCCCACACGACATGATTATATTCAACCGCGGTGTGGATTAAATTCAGCATTGAGTTGGCTATTAGTCAATAGTGTGTTTCATTGAACCATCTCCCCCTCTCTCTGCCCCCCTCAGTCCTCCCGCTGATATCCCATCAGCCATTGTGAGTTCTGCCAGCTGGACTGGTTGCTCTTGCCAGGAGACTGTGTAGTCGTCGAAAATAACCAACTGTGTGCAATGAAATAGTCAATGGTGCATGACACAATAATCAACTGTTGTTCAAATAATCAACACTGCACAGGACTGGTTATTTGTAGGGGTGTGCACTCCACACTGAAAAACCGATGGTCTGATGGACCTCCGAACTCGCGGTGTGATTAGGGGATGGTTTTAAAACTGTCGGACACCCACGGTACGGATAGAAGATTGTTCAGAGCCCCGAAGGGATCTGAAGGGATCCGAAGGTTTTTTATTGAGCTACAGCCAGATCTACACCAAGCAGGCTATAGTGGTATGAAAGTCATATATAAAAAGCAGGAGCTACACTACTGCTTTATAGTGGTATTGAAGTGCACTGACAACTGTTGGGGCCCATTGACACATATCATATAACACTATATCCTGCTTGGTGTGGCTCTTGCCTTTTATATACCACTCTCATACCACTTTCATTCCACTATATCCGGCTATACATGAGGGCTCATTTTATCGTTGATGGATGACTAACTGAACCCTTTTCCATATTAGCTGCCAGAGGAGGAGGAGAGGAGTGGAGTGTGCCTGCCTGCCTGCCTCCTGGCCTCGCTGCTACCACCACCACCACCAGCCTCCAGAGAATTTCAGCCTGGCAGACTGCCACTCCTTGCAGGACCAGGCTCCCAGGTACTGAGCCAGCTGCTGTGGACAATTACATCAGTCCCCCTCCCTTCCTGGGAGGGATATTTAAGCTGCTGGCTGAGGGGGCCTGGGAAAGCCATCAACCTGCAGGAGAGGGAGGCCTGCCGCCAGAGGAGGAGGAGAGGAGTGTGCCTGCCTGCCGGCTTTCTGTTTTTGTCTTTGGTTGTGTTTTGTTTTTTGTTTTGTTTGTTTTTTCCCCTTTCCCCAGGCTTGAGCTATGTGCCTGGGAGGGAGGATACAGGGCCAGGTGAGGGGATCTGAGGGGAGCACAATCAGGGTAGTGACGGGTAGAGGGAGATATGGCGTTGTGAGGAGGACTTGCCAGGTTAGGGAAACAAGGCCCAGGCAGTTAATGGCTGTGCCTTGTTCCAGTCCCCCTCACACCCACAGGCTTGTTGGTTGCCTTATCAGCCAGCCCTCAGGCCTCCGGGTGCTGCTTTTAAATGCCAGATCAGTGCATAATAAGATCTCCCTCATCCACGATTTAATTGTGGATGAGGCAGTCGATCTGGCATGTATAACCGAGACCTGGGTGGGAGAGCAGGGAGGAGTTAGTCTCTCCCAGTTATGCCCACCGGGGTACTTGGTTTAGCATCAGGGTAGACTTGAGGGCCGGGGAGGGGGGGTTGCTGTGGTCTATAGGAATTCCATCCCCCTCTGCAGGCTCCCTGTCCATGTGACTACTGGTCTGGAGTGTTTGCACCTTGTGTTGGGCCAACGGGACAGATTAGGGATTCTGTTGGTGTACCGCCCACCCCGCTGCTCAACAGACTCCCTAGCTGAGCTGACAGAGGTGGTCTCTGGTGTACTGTTGAGGTCCCCCAGACTCTTGGTTCTGGGGGATGTCAACATTCATGCCGAGGGCACTTTATCTGGGGCAGCTCAGGATTTCATGGTTTCCATGACAACCATGGGACTGTCCCAACATACCATCGGCCCAACGCATGTAGCAGGGCATACTCCAGACCTGTTTTTTTCAACTGGACATGGAGATGGGGATCTGAAAGTGGGGAACTTTACATCAACCCCTCTGTCATGGTCAGATCACCACCTGCTGAGGTTTAGACTTACAGTGGCTTTTCCCCTCTGCAAGGGTGGGGGACCCATTAAGATGGTCCGCCCCCGGAGGCTAATGGATCCAGATGGTTTCCAGAGGGCTCTGGGGAGTTTTCCGGCTGATAGGGCTGGCTCTCCTGTCGAAACCCTGGTTGATCTGTGGAATGCAGAAATGACCCGGGCAGTTGACACGATTGCTCCTGAGCGCCCTCTCCTGTGTAGAGCTCGAACGGCTCCATGGTATACCCCAGAGCTGAGAGTGATGAAACAAAACAGGAGACGGCTTGAGGGCAGATGGAGACGAACTCCTGATGGATGCAATCGAACACTGGTAAGTGCTTATGGTAAGCTGTATTCAGGGGCAGTGAGGGCAGCAAAAAAACAATACTTTGCTGCCACTATTCAATCATCAACCTGCCGCCCAGCGGAGCTTTTCAGAGTTGTCCGAGGGCTTTTACATGCTGGCCCCAAGGACATGGTAGAACCATCTAAGGCCCGCTGTAATACATTTGCTGGGCACTTCCAGAATAAAATCTCTGGCATCCGTCAGGACTTAGACTCCAGTGTTATAGCAGATGAATCTAGTGAGGTATCCAGAGCACAGGCTTGTCCTGTTTTCTTGGATGAGTTTCAGTTGGTGCAGCTCGAGGATGTTGACAAGGTGCTTGGACAGGTTCGTGCAACCACTTCCATATTGGATCCTTGCCCCTCTTGGCTAATAAAAGCTAGCAGGGATGGAACAATTGGCTGGGCCAGGGAAGTGATTAATGCCTCTTTGCAAGAGGGAGTGGTCCCAGGCCTCCTGAAAGAGGCGGCAGTGAGACCACTCCTAAAGAAATCTTCCCTGGACCCTGAAAATCTTAATAACTACAGGCCAGTAGCAAATGTTCCATTCCTGGGCAAGGTCCTGGAGCGGGTGGTTGCGAGCCAGCTCCAGGCACTCTTGGATGAGACTGATTATCTGGATCCATTTCAGTCGGGTTTCAGGCCTGGTTTTGGTACGGAAACAGCCTTGGTCGCCCTGTATGATGACCTATGTCGGGAGAAAGACAGGGGGACTGTGACTCTGTTGATTCTCCTTGATCTCTCAGCGGCTTTCGATACCATCGACCATGGTATCCTTCTGGGACGACTGGCTGAGTTGGGAGTGGGAGGCACTGCATTGCAGTGGTTCCGCTCCTACTTGGTGGGTCGGCTCCAGAAGGTGGTGCTTGGGGAACATTGCTCGGCCCCGTGGATTCTCCAGTATGGGGTTCCGCAGGGGTCAGTTTTGTCCCCCATGCTGTTCAATATCTACATGAAACCGTTGAGTGCAGTCATCCGGAGTTTTGGAGTGCGTTGTCATCAGTACGCTGATGACACGCAGCTCTATTTCTCCTTTTCATCTTCATCAGGTGAGGCTGTGGATGTGCTGAACCAGTGCCTGGCTGCGACAATGGACTGGATGAGGGCTAATAAACTGAAACTCAATCCAGACAAGACTGAGACGCTGTTGGTGGGTGGTTCCGCTGACCGGATGGAGGGTGTTCAACCTGTTCTGGATGGGGTTGCACTCCCCTTGAAGGAGCGGGTTCGTAGCTTGGGGGTTCTCCTAGAACCATCTCTGTCACTTGAGGCGCAGGTGGCCTCAGTGGCACGGAGTGCCTTCTACCAACTTCGGTTGGTGGCCCAGCTACGTCCCTATCTGGACAGGGATAACCTGGCTTCAGTTGTCCATGCTCTGGTAACCTCCAAGTTAGATTACTGCAATGCAGTCTATGTGGGGCTGCCTTTGAAGGTGGTTCGGAAGCTGCAGCTTGTGCAAAATGCAGAGGCCAGATTGATAACTGGAACCAGTAGGTTCGAACATATAAGACCTACTCTGGCCCGCTTGCATTGGCTGCCTGTATGTTTCCGAGCCCGGTTCAAGGTGCTGGTTTTAACCTATAAAGCCTTACACGGCTTGGGACCACAATACCTGATGGAACGCCTTTCCCGACATGAACCTACCCGAACACTACATTCAACATCTAAGGCCCTCCTCCGAGTGCCTCCTCCGAGGGAAGCTCGGAGGTCGGCAACAAGAGAGAGGGCCTTCTCTGTGGTGGCTCCCCAATTGTGGAACGATCTCCCCGACGAGGCCCGCCTGGCGCCAACATTGTTATCTTTTCGGCGCCAGGTCAAGACTTTCCTCTTCTCTCAGGCATTTGGCAATATCTGAGGAGCCTGGGTTTGTTTTGTTTTGTTTTTGTAGTTTTTTGAAGTGTTGAAGTGGTTTTTAAATGTACAGATTGTGTGTATGTTGTATGTTTTTGCTGTTTTAATTTTTGTATATTGTTTTTAATTGTTTTTAATCCTATGTAAACCGCCCAGAGAGCTTCGGCTATGGGGCGGTATACAAATGTAATAAATAAATAAATAAATAAATAATAACCAACTGTGGTGTGAAAAAGTACCAACAGATTACACAATAACCAACCATTGACTATTTAACCCACGGTTCACTATTGGTTACCCACTGTTGGTTATCGTGTCATCTGAACCCAGTCAAAAAATCAGAACGTGACTGTGTGAATAATAAGGCCTCAGTTTGCAGTTGTTGAGCCAGCATAAACTATAAGAAGCCCCCTTAATTTTAGTGAAAGATTGGACTTTACACTGCAACCTAATTGGTACCGAACAGAGTTTATGTGATTTGCCAGAAGAAAATAAAAGGCAAAAACTAAGTCTGTGCATGGACCCCCCCCCCCCCAATCTGATCCGATCCAGATCCGGATCTGTCAGGTCCGGATTGGGCCCAATCTGACTCGGATCGGGCTTGATCCAATCCGACTCCTGCCCCACCCTCCCCCACTCTCCCTGTTTACCTGCTGCCTCCTCCTCATCGTCCTGCTTTCATCCTCCTCGCTGTGTGCTGCTGCATTTGCCAGTCGCAGCGGGTGATGACGTCACCCGCCGTGACCGGCAAATGTGGCGGCACACAGCGAGGAGAGAGGACGACGGAGGATGACGCGGAGGAGGCAGCAGGTAAGCAGGGAGAGTGGAGAGCGAGTGCTGTGACCGGATCTGACTCAGATCCGGATCGTGGATTCAATCCAGTCTGATCCAGCCCCAATCCGATCCGGTTTGGATCCAGATCCAGGAGGCCCGGATCAGCCCAATCTGCTCCAGATTCGGGATCCAGATCCAGATCCGTGCACAGCCATAGCACAAACAGCAGCTGCAAGATTTGGCCTAACTGAGTAATAGGCCCCAGAAGGAAGTGAGACTGCATACTATTTGAAGTTTGCAAAATGTTTAGTTCAGGGTGGGATCTCCCCTATTTTCTTCTTTTTCTTTTGTTGCTGGGGGCTGCAGTGAGGTGGATTAGAGATGTAAAGACCTGGGCCCAATCTACACAAAGCAGGATATAACACTATGGAAGCGGTATGAACAGTTGTCAGTGCACTTCACTACCACTATAAAGCAGTACTGTGGCTCCTCCTCCTCTCCTGCTTTCATAGTGCTATATCCTGCTTGGTGTAGATTGAGCCCTGGAAAAAGAAATCCAGAAAAATTCAGGGAGAAAAACTGGTCCCTCCCCCTGTTTTTTCCCCAAGGACCATTTTTGGTTTGTTCCCCCCCCCCCCCCAAATTGAATGTATTTTGATTTTGAAATATTTTCTTTTGGGATTAAAGACAACTTCTCTATATATTGTTACTCAGCCTTTACTCCTTAAAAATGATTTCCAAAAACTATGTAATAAGACTTTTATAGAAAGACGAGAGACATAAAATGTCTGGAAATAATAGATAATGAAACAGTGAGGGGATTTTTTTTTTAATCCATCCGGTAAGATTTCCAGTGTAGTTATTTCTTCCATTCATTATTAAACATTTTAATCGAATGTATCATTTATGAATAGACTAGGGCCAGATCTACACCAAGCAGGATATAGCGGTATGAAAGTGGTATATAAAAGGCAGGAGCCACACTACTGCTTTATAGCGGTATTGAAGTGCACTGACAACTCTTGGGGCCCATTGACACATACCATATACTGCTTTCATAGTGCTATATTTTGCTTGGTGTGGCTCCTGCCTTTTATATACCGCTTTCATACCACTATATCCTGCTTGGTGTAGATCTGGCCATGCTCAGTTTCCCAATATGTAAGTCAAATCACCGTATCAGAATATGAAGAAAATCTGCATTCTTGATACTTTGTGTTTTGTTGTGCAGAGTCCTGCATTTCCGGGTTTGTTCTGATTAGATGCTATAACAATCAATGAATGTAGTTCTAATCTAAAACTGATATGTGAAAAAAATTACTGTAGTTTATCCCACCACTCTCACCAGATGCAATGGAATAGCATTCATATTATTTCCTCTCTGTTTTTTTAATTAACTTTAAGGCTTGGGTCAGTAGCCGGGTTCCTATGGCATAGACATGGCATTGGCACTACCAATAATTATATAAGCAAACTGAGTTATACGTAATATAACTTTAGGTTGCTAAAGGCTGCTTAATATTCCTAAAGGCGGCCTCCCCAACATGGTTCCCTCCTGATGTTTTGGACTACAATGCCCAGCATTGCTGATAATTAACCATGCTGCCTGAGGCTGGCGGGAGCTGAAGACCAAAATATCTGGATGGAACCAGGTTGGGGAAACAAAGGGACTTTAGATCTGTAAAAAGTGCTTAAAAATTAAGTATTGCTTATTTTTCTAATTTGCTCAAAATTTCAATTTTTTCCTGGAAAAAATGTTTCCCCCTCCAAAACTGTTACATCTATAGGTGAGACTTTCTCTCTCTTTTTGCCACCCCTTTTCTCTCTCTTTCTGCCATCCCCCTTCTCTCCTTCCCTCTTTTCTCTGGGGAGGGACAAATAGCTCATGCCAGCGGTGTGCAGAGGGCTTATGAAATAGTCTGAAGGTTGCATGGAATTAGCACCTGGGACACTCCTGGCTTAGTGTTTGACAGGAAGAAAAACTCCCAAAGGAATTGCATTTCTCTTACCTATCTTGCCGTGCAGGCCTGCTCTTATTAGTATAAAAATGGTTGTTGATTTCAAAAGAAGCAGTCCTTTAATCTGCCACATCACCGTATTTTTGTACCTTAATACAAATATGCATTTATATCATGATAACACATTTTAAATCCCTTTTCTGTTGACTGATGGCTAAGTTCTTCCTGTTTTTCCCTGAGCATGACTTTTGGGTTGTTTCTCACAAGAACAGGATCAAGAAAAAATGCACCTGCTACAATGGCATAAACCCAGTCTTTGCAGTGAATATTTATGATTGCATTCCTATTTAGAATTGATGTTTCTTTCACCCTGAAACATTGAAGAGCTTGGCTTTGTGGAAAACTCCATGGCCGTAATTGCTGGTGGTCTTATAGTCTATCCATGTGTATACAAGGGACAGTGACATTAATAGGTTAAAAATCATATAATGAATATCTTTTGCAAAAGACTGCAATGTTACAAGCAGAACAGAATTAAGATCTGGCCAAGTGCCCAAAGAGGCTATGCAGTTCAAAGACTTGCACAGTTTGGAAGCAAAAGGTGGTTTGATACAAGGAAAATCTTCAACCTTTCTTTGTCAAGGTCTTCCTGTCTTTTCTTGCTATGCAGAAATTTAATACATCACAGCATCTGCCTCTGCAAGCGAGCCTGTGGTTATAAGAGAAACATAGCACCATGTTTGTATACACAATTCATGAAGTGTCATTTCGGGTTTTACTGCCACTCAGGAAGAGCAGACAGGATATTGTTTATGATGAGTTATTTTCTTAATTAAATGATGCAAGCCCGCTGTCACATTTCATCACACACTAGTTCCAAATGGCCTAAACGTAAGAAAGGAAATGGTGACTGTGCTATTAATGTTCACAGTTTAATCGGGGCATGGTTCTCAGGACATGTTTCTTAGAAATCTTAGAAATAAATAAATAAATAAATGGTGCAACTACTTTGCTGAAGCAGGTTTGGGTTTTGTCAGTGTTTGGATAGGAGACCCCAAATCAGGGATCCCCAACTTTTTTGGGTTGGTGGGTACACTTGGAATTTTGAGAGTGTGCCATGGGCACTTTCACAAAATGGCCACCAGGGGTGTGTGGCCAGTTCCAAAACATTCATTTTCCAGAAGGCAAACTGGTGAGACTATAAGAAAAATAACTTGTCCAAGAATCTAAGTACAAGGCAGAGTTTTACAAAGCTGGTTTAAATTTTTTAAAAGAAATCTTAAGAAATAAAATAAACATAATGAGGGGCAGGGAGCCTCGTTGGTGCCAAGAGCGAGTCCAGGAGCTTTTGATACCCATGGGCACCATGCTGAAAACCCCAGTCCTAAATGCCTTGTAGTTGAATTCCCCTCCTCCAGTGGTGTGTAAACCACTTTGAGAGGTTGCATACTGAAATCATTATGTAAATGCTTAAAATCAAACTAAAACAAATAACAGCTGTAATCAGTCATGTTAAGGAATGAATACTTGGAGAGACCAATGGCCAATCAAGATGAGACATTGGAAATGGGGTCAAATCTCTTCCTCTTGTTCTCTCTTTAAGGTAGCTGCTGGGGAAGGGAAAACTGGATCGGGGCTGCAGTAGAGGGAGGTAACATTTCTCCTTGCACGATTTCTCCCATCTTAATCCCACACTTAATCCCACACTTAATCCCAAACTACAATTTTCCCTGAGAGGTAAAAAAAAATATGTGTGGAAGCTTCAGGGCGTATGGCCAAGATTTAGATTTGGAAAATAACTAACATGGATCTTGTTTTCAGGTCTTCATGAAATATTTGAAGGACACCTATTTTTTCCGGACTTTCCATAGTACTTGGGCTGTTGGCTTTGTTGGTAACTTCTGTTTTTACTGAATTTTAATTGTTAACCTTGGGCTTTTTAATTGAATTTTAATTGAATCTGTATTTATTGAACTTTGATTGTATCTGAGAAAGTTCTACCGTTAAAGGTGGCCTAAAAATAAATGTAAACGAGAATATATAAATAAGGGCTAAACTTCCTTCCCCTGGCACCATGGTCCCAGTTCAATTACCATCACCACTCTGGCTTCTTTTAAAGCAAAATCTGATCAAAGTTCTCTAATGTCTTGTTGGTTTCACCCCCATGATGAATTACTGAAGATATCTGTATTTGTTTTATAATTAGAATCCAACATACAGCTGAAAATGCCTTATTTGTCTATAATTTCCAGTTCCTACGTTGATTTTTAAGTCATTGAGGTATCAAGTTATATATGGTGTCTACGCTAGTAAGAACTAAAATAGCATCAAGCAATTTGAAATTTTGCAAGGGTTCCTTGAATGTTTTCTGCCCTTGTGTGAAGTATAAAGAGTTTCCTTTTTGTTAATCTAATGGAATCTGTGTAAGGGTCCTTAGTGATAGTCATAGATTATTTGGGATATCACTTGGGTATTATCCACACTAGTCAATCGAGAAAGCTTTTTATCATTCCTTACCAGTCACATTCAACATGGCAATTCCGTTTGACAATCATGACATGATTTAGAAACGACCTTTCATTTCAACACCTACTTTTACTGTAGTTTCGCTGTACTGCACAGTAGATTGAAATGCTAGTGAATTATGTCCCGTCTAGCAGTTCAGAAAGATGAAGCTATATTTCGGGCTTTTCACACAACCCATTTATCCTTCTCGTGGTGTTTTTAAATGTCATGTTTATTTATTTTTTTAAGCTGGCAGATAACGTGTTAAATTAGATGTATGTATAGCATTACTGACATTTTGACATTCCTTGGTATTGTGGTATTCAACCTGACAATATTTGCAAGATTTTGATGCATTCTCTTCCACTTCAAAGAACCACTGAAGTTATCTGTATCTGGACAGGTGTCTTGAAGATACTATGGAAAGTGGACAGTGCTGCCAAGCCATGCAAACACTAAGATAATTATTATGAAGTGTAATGTGGAAAATCATGAGAATGCCAAATGCGCCATGATATGACCATTAAACGGAAATCTGGGTAGCTAAAAAAGTCACAGGACCTCAAAACCTTTCAAATAACATCACATGGGATGTTTCATGTCATGTAGTCTGGGATAACAGTAAAATGTTTATTAAAAACTGTTTTATAAACATATCTTTTTGAAAGAAAGAGAGAAAGGAGGGAAACAGTGACTAGCTTAGGCTGCAATGGGAATAAGTTCCATTGAACTCAGTGGGCTTGCTTCTGAGTAGACATGTATAGGGATGCATTGTTAGTAACAAAAAAAAACATCAAACATAAGGCATTTTTTAAGAGTACCCTTGATTCAAAACAGGGATAACTGGAAAACTTTTGAAACCATTTAGATTTTGTAGGGGGATTTTTCATGTGACTTTTATTTTAAGGGACACTGAATACAGGCTGCAGTACCCAAGATAGACACTCAGAATGATTGATTTTACTTAGACCCACAAACTCAATGAAACTGTTATTGCTTTAAAACATTTATTAAAACAATTTAAGAAAGTTAAAATTAAACAAACACATGAACCTCTCCATTCAGCAAAGCAAATAAAAGTATATACTCACAAGTCTGGCAGATTTTTGGAGAACATAAACAAACATAGACAAACACACCCCCAATGACAACACTCATACTGACTCTGTGAAGGAGTTCTTCTCCACAGAGGGACTTCCATTTCTCCCAGGCAACCATGGAGTCACTGAGACCTACATGATAGGGTCAGAGCAACATCCTGTATGTCATGGCTGAGGGAAAGGAAAGACATCTTTGTCTCTTGTACCCAGACTTAAATACTTTTCTCAAAGACAAAGACCTCCCTCTTAATGCTTATTAATTCATTTTGAAATGGCTAAATCCATTGGTCCACATCGTCAATTTAGATCATCCTCTTCCCAAAATATATCATCACCTCCTGACGTATTTGTTTATGCCAATGGAAGGTCAAATTTCCTATTCTTGTGGTTAACTGTCTGCTTTACTTCTCTGTTCTTATGGACACGGGGATTTTTCCAACCACATCCTCACCTGTTCTTAACCCTGGACCCTTCACCTAGTTCCCTTAAAAGGAATACATATGGTTGGTATAAGTCACAAGTTTATATGACTAATATCTTTAGGCAATATTGTTGGTGCAAATCCTCATGAGTAATGTCTTTGAGCAATATCAAATCATATTTCCAAATCCTTTTCCATCAGGCTGTATCTAATCTGAAACATCTAAACCCTGATACAGTGTTCTATGTGTGTAGGCCTACTTGCCCCTTTGCTCTCCCATCCCAGTATTCACTAAACTCCCCACTCCCTGTGCCCCAGTATCATAACAACAACAGAAAAGCTGATAATATGAGCCTATCTACACCAAGCAGGATACAACACTTTGAAAACGTTTTGAAAACTGTGTATGGAGTGTGTCCTGGGCCCCAACAGTTGTCACTACTGTTATAAACCATTTTAAACCTTTTTAAACTGTTTTAAAGCAGTCATGTAGATAGTAGGGGTGTGCAATGGATCGGGTCCGATCCACGATCTGGACCCGATCCAGGGGAAATTGGATAAAATTATCCCCAGCACCTGGATTGGCCGATCCGATCCAATCTGATAAGGACCCGATCTGGATCATGTTGGATAGGACCCCCCCCCCCCCCACTCGCATCCTTCACCTGCCAGGGCCGTCTGCAGACGGCCCCGGCAGGTAAGGAGCACAAATGCGGGGAGGGGGCTTACCTGCCGGGGCAGTCCGTACCGGATGGCCCTGGCATGTAAGGAGTGCAAGGGGGAGTGCAAGGGAGTGCATGGATGGCAGCGGACAGCCCCACAGATAAGGAGGAGCGCGAAGGGGGGGCTTACCAGACGGGGCCATCCGCTGCCATCCGCGGGCACCAGCGGGTGCCCGTGGATGGCAGTGGGAGGCCCAGCAAGTAAGGAGGATCGTGAGGGGGGAGCAGAGAGGGCCTCCCCACTTACCTGCAGGGGCATCCGCCACCTTCACCTGCCGTAGATCTACTGAGCACTAGGCTTCGCGGCCTAGTTCTCAGTAGAGCGCCAGGTGATGATGTCATCGCCTGGCGTTCTACTGAGGACTAGGCTGTGAAGCCTAGTGCTCAGTAGATCTACGGCAGGTGAAGGTGGCGGATGGCCCTGCACGTAAAGAGGATCGCTGGGGGGGGCTTACCGGATGGGCCCACTGGTAAGGAGGATCATGAGGGGGAGGAGGGAGGGAACTCCCACTTACCTGCTGGGGCTGTCCGCTGCCATCCGCTGGCGCCCTCGGGCGCCATTGGACGGCAGCAAATGGCCCTGGCAGGTAAGGAGCGCGAAGGGGAGGAGGGGGCTTAACTGCCGGGGTCGTCTGCTGCAAGTAAGAAGCATGAGGGGGGAGGGACAGGGAGGAGGGAGTTAGGCCCCCACTCACCCCTGCCGCCATTTTCCCCATAGACTTGCATTGGGGGAAAGCTTTCTTTCCCCCAATGCAAGTCTATGGGGAAAAATGGTGGCCGATCCCAAAATCGGACATCCGATTTTCGGATTGGGATCGGGTCCGATCTGATCCGGGGGACCTCCGATTTTGTTCCGATCTGATCCAGAACAAAATTGGAGGTCCTGATCCGGTCCCGATCTGATCCGGCTGGTCTGTGTACACCCCTAGTAGATAGGCTCTATATCTCCTACAATCTCCAGAATTCCTTTGGAGTAGAAGAAGCACTAAGCTGTATAAATTAAAAAAGAATGTTGAAAAGGGTAACAAAGCTGACAAATTATTGGCAAGACCACTTGCAGAACCCCCAAAGAAGATGTTAATACCAGTACAAGCCCAGGTTTTTGATGGTTCTTAGGCAAGAAACCCTCAGTGAGTCTATCATCTCACTGCTATTGTCACCAGCTGCTCTTGCTCCTCATCCTCTTTCCATCATGGCTACCACTCGCTTGCTTGACAGGCAGAAGGGCTCTCCCACCCTCGAGGCATTCAAGAGGCAGCAGGGCAGCCATCTTTTAAGGATGCTTTAAGGTGGATTCCTGCATTGAGCAGGGGGTTGGACTCAATGGCCTTATAGGCCCTTTCCAACTCTACTATTCTATGATTCTATGAGACAGTGAGCAAGTAGGCAGTAGCATCTACTGCTCCTCCTCACTACCACCATGCTCAAGCATCATTAGCATCTTTGTTAAGCGAATAAAAGGATGTATGAATCATATTACTCAGATAGTGATCAGATGAAAGGATGATCTTTTTGTAGATTATCAAATCCAAATATGTCTCAACAAAACTATTTTTAGTTTTATTTTGGCTGGGTGAGCTTGAATAATAACAATAAAAATCCAAGCCACATTCTTGGAAGATTTCAAAGATATATGTTATTCACAAGTTTGAAAGGATCCCTTACCAATCTCACTTTTAAATTAAGATGCCAACACTTTAGGCTACTTATACGTACAATTACAAATTCTCTTCTGTCATTAAGAATAGAATATGCATGTATATATTACTATGATAAAAAAATAAAGCTGAATCACTTGCAGTGGTTTTTTAGATGCAAAGAATGCATTTGATCACTTTAAATTGCTTCTTATATTTTTGGTCCCTACTCTGAAGATATTTAATTAGGGTAGCTAGTTTTTACTTGTATTACAACAATATATAAGAAAGTAAGAGCTGTAATATCTACGAATGACCTGAATCTTCCTGGTTTTTATTATTACTATGTATCTCTTTCTCGCTAGTGGTGGTTTTTCCAGATGGACATGATTGGCTTTGCCAAGTCATGCTGTCTTTTATTGATTCAGGAATTTCCTGACGATTGAGCATGTTTTAAGTATGACTGCTTTCTGGATGTTGGTGTGGATGTATTCTGGTAGGCCCAGTTTCGGGAGGTTTTCTGTATAGTTTTTTTATATGATAGGGTGACCAGTTAAAATCCAGGTCAGGGCTCATGTAACTTTAACAGTTGTAGAGAAAAGGGAATTTCAACCAATGTCATTTGTATACAACTAGTTCCTGGTGAAATTCCCTCTTCATCACAACAGTTAAAGTTGCAGGGGCCCTGTCTTCTTTTGTATATGGTCACTCTAGTATAGTGCCTGCACCTTTAACTCTTGTGATGAAGAGGGAATTTCACCAGGAACTAATTGCATACAAATGACACTGGCTGAAATTCCCTTTTCTCTACAACTGTTAAAGTTACATGAACCCTGACCTGGATTTTATCTGGTCAGCCTATTATAAGATGCTGGTGACTGATGTGACTAATGGAATAATTGTGACCTTTTCCTGTTGCCATAGTTCTTTGACTTCCATAGCCAGTGGTGTATATTTTTCTCTTTTCTTCTTCCATTTCAACAACATTTTTGTCATTTGGTATTGCTATGTTGATGAGGTATGTATGTTTTTCTTTTTTGTCTATGAATGTTATGTCTGGTCAATTGCAAGGTATTGTCTTGTCTGTATGAATTGTTCTGTCCCAGTATATTTTATGGTCTGCATTTTCCAAGATTGTTTCAGGTGAGTATGGTGTAGGTTGTTTGATAAGGTTGAATTTGATGGCCAGTTGTTGGTGAATTATTTTTGCAGCTGTATTGTGTCTGTCCGTATAGTCCATTCCTGCCAGAATTTTATATCCTCCTGTTATATGGTCTATTGTTTCTTGGAATTGATGGCATTTCCTGCATAGGTCTGTTGTTACACTGTTATGTTTTATGATGTATTTTTGGTAGTTCTTGGTAGCTATAACTTGATCCTGATTAGGAATCCTTCAGTTTCTGGACATAGCTCGCCCTTCCTGAGCCTGTTGACTTTTTACAATTGTTCCTCAATAGTCAGCTGGTGGTTTCATCTAGAGGAGCTTTCAACTATGGTCTTTCCCAAATAAGATTGATCTTGCCATAGTTCCACATGATCTGGTTGTTTCCAGATTAGATTGCTGTAATGTGCACAGTGGGGCTTCCCATGAAAAGTGTCTCGAAACTTCAGGAGGTGAAAAATGCAGACTGTTTATTTAATCATATAATGTCAATATTGCATCAACTTCTGCCTTCTGATCTATTTCAGATTTGTTTGTCTTTTAAAAAAACTTAAATACCTAAGCTGTTTGGGACCTGGATAGGGTGACTTCCACCCACATGAGCCTGTCTCCAAACTACAAGCGTTGGAGGAGACTGTTTTGTGTATCCATACCCCACTCCCTGTAGTTGCTTGAGATGCAGAATGTGGGAGTTTGTACCAGGGCATTCTTGTCAATGCCAACCCAAGATTTTTACCTCATGAGACCTGGTTAGTTTCTTCTCTTGAGCAGATTTGGATATCAGGTTATGATGCTTTTCTCTGTGTTTTATTTTGTTTTCTGCCTCAGGTTTGTTCTGCTGTTTTAATACTGTTCTGAGTTATTTTATTTTTAGTCTTAAGTTGTTTTTATTTTTTAGTCTTTTATGTTATTATTGATTATTGCAACTTGTATTACTGATCGTTGCAACATGTCATGTCATGGACCAACAAACTTCTATTAGTGGCCAATCTAATTCTCAAATGCATATCCACCAAGTGATGATTATCACTTGGTGTCCCTCAGCTGTGACGCAGACTAAACATTTGCCAGATGATCATCTATTGTGGGCGTATTTTGTTTTAGAAACAGCAGCCATGGTGATAAGGGCAATCCAGATTTGGATCACAGCATGTACGGATGAGTGAGAAATTTGTTTCAACTCATTTATGGTCAGAATCTATCCTATTCACACCTTCTGAAAGCGAGAGGAATCTATGCTCAAAGCTTTCTGAGTTTGCAACGCTGTTCATTGGGAGGTGGCAGCCCATTCAAAAAATGCATATGTTTTAAAACTATGCATTAACATGCTTTTAAAAAATAATAATAATAATGCATAAACATGCTTTAATCAATGGCGGAAGATTGCATAATTTTGAATGCACATCCAAGTTTTGACTTGCATTTGTTAGCCGAGCCACAGGCTTTCCCCCAAAATCCAGAAACTTTTCTCACCCCGCCCCTGCCATATATAACAACTTGCAATTTGTATACTTTGCACAAATTTTGATTGCAATTTGCATAACTTGTACAAATTTCAGCCATAATTTGTGCAATTTGTGCAAGTTACTATTTCCCCCAACTACTATATGCCCTTACGATATACTGTTCTGCAATAGCACCTTTTAGGATAAACACTAGTTTAGGAAAGTGATTTTCGGGCAGGGGGATGGTGCAGGGGATAGGGTCTCCTCATGCCCTGAGATACCAATCTCGTGATTGCCTGATCTAGTCTAGATCTGAATGTGTGAATTGTCCGTCTCTGCTTTAAAGTACTGGTTTAGATTCAGAGGAAGTTAGTCACACTTTTGTCCAGGGGACGCTGGTGACTGCAGTGTCTGTGGGGCAGGGAGTCCACTCTGGGTTTCAGTCAGGATTCTAAAGGAGCTCTCCAGGGTGCTTCCACTGCTTCTATCGGTTTGAAATCAATGGGACTTAAGTTGGTCATTATTAACTTCTCCCATTGATTTCAATGAGACTAAAGCACAGCTAACTTCCTCTGGACCCAGAGCCTCAGCAACAGGAAATGCACCCAAAACATCTTGACTTACAATAACATTCTCACTCATGCGCTGCTAATCTTGTTGTGCTTGCGTTCTGTTTCAGTGACATTGTATATTGGAGGAAAAGCAGGCTCAGTTGTCATGCAGCGTGATATATTTTGTGTTAGTTTTTTTTTTAAGGTGAATATCGGCAGGAGAAGACTATTATATTTATACGTAGTTTGAACTTCAAAGCCCTTTTGTCTCATTGATGTTGTAGGTTGTTACGTGATTGCTTCCATTGTTATTAAAATAGAGTATAGCTTTTTCCTGAATGCTAGTTCCTGCAGCTGGTGACCCCATGTCTGCATTGGCTATATCAACAGTTTTTTATATTAATCGGATGTAAGTGAAGAGAGAATAAAGGTCAGGAGTAGGCCCAGGACTAAACCTGAGCCTCTGAACTTGACCTAATAAGAGCCCAAACAGATGTTACTTTCAATCTGTATCTAGCAGCTATGGTTCCCCCCCTTCCCATTTTTACTCTAGAGTTGGTGCAGGGCATCCGAACTAGATCTCAAAGGCCTTTCTACATTCCCAGATACTAAGCCCCAAATTCTAAAGTAATAATGGAGGGGAGAAACATAGTTGCTTTCTCAAATGGGTTCAGAGGGACATACACAGGCTGTTTCTACCCTGGCCCTTTTATGTGGAATTGCCCCTGGGTGGTTCCTGTGCATCCAAATGACATGCAGGGACTCCCAGGGGCAGTGGGGATGGGCACAGGTTTTCCCTAGGATAAGGGATCCCTGGGGAAACCTGGGCCCATCCTGCCTGGTGCCTGCTTACTTGTGAGTAAGTGCCCATCAAGTGAGGGGGGATGCAAGTCTGCCATCTCCAGGATGGCGGGGGTGGGCCCCTCAATTTCGGGGGTTATTTTTTAAAAAAAGAACTACTTACCTTTTTGTTGGAGCACAAGTGTGCTCTTTGCGGATCATCAGGGAAAAGATGGCGGGCACGACTCTGTGACAGCCCTGGAGGAAGCCGGGTCGTCGCACTTTCCATTTGCATTACTGCGACCTGTATGGTGTAGAAAGGCCCTTAGTTTTCTTCCCTCTATTTATTTATTTATTTATTACGTTTATATCCTGCCTTTTCCCCCTCTTGCAATGAACACAAAGTGGCTGACATGGTCTTCCTCTCCCTTTTATCCTCACAACAATCCTGTAAAGTGGATTAGGCTGACTACTCATGGCTGAGTAGGGACTCAAACCTGGGTCTCCTGAGTCCCTGTCCAGCACTTTAACCATTACACCACATTAGCTCTTTGATCCTCCCAACAACTCTTCAAGGTAGATTAGGTTGAGAGGAAGTCACTGGCCCAAGGTCACCCAGTAAGCATTGTAGCTGAGAGGTGATTTGGACCCAAGTTCCCCTGGTCTGATACCGTAGCTACTACTCCACACTGGCTCTCACATATTATGTATCAGGTGGCCTGTTACGAATTGCTATAAAGGAGGAAGTGCATCAGTCAAAAAGAAGGAAACAAGAGGACACATATTTGCATAACATGTGCATGTGTTAATGTATATGTATAGATGCAAACTTAGAAATTCTTGTTACAGTTTAAATAGGCAGTGGGAGGCTCGGACCAGGAGTCCAGCCTGCCTCCCTGTTCAGTCTACTCCCCAGGTGCATAATGTTGATGGGCAACAGTTCTGTTGTTCATTGTTTTACAACTGTAATTGGGCAGCACAGCGTTTCAGACAGAGGATGCTTTCAGCTAAAGGACTGTCCTATGTAAAAGAGGACTCCTGACCACCCTGATATATCCAATTATGCCTCAAACCAATTAATGTTCGTGGCTGGCTTGAGAAACCAGGTGGCCTTCGTCACTGTCTGTGTATTTTGTTTACATTTGCAAGAGAAAAGGACAAGTCAGTTCCTTTAGTTTACATGTCACCGTATGAAACTTATAACCTTCTACTGCCGGGTGATTGCTCATCTCTCAACATAGTATCTGGCTGTTCTTGGATAATAGCAAAATGTGAAGCCTGAGTTTTCGTTTCAGTTTTATCTGGGCTCTTCTTTTCCTTTCTTTTCTTTCCCCCCTCCCCTCTTTCTTTCCTTTTTGCACATCTTTCCCATCTGATGCCCTGGCTCGCTCAGATGTGTCAGTGTCTCTTTGTTGTCACAAACAGACTGGGCAAGATGCTGCTGGCATCTGTATAAAATCCGGGTCAAATATAGAATGCATCCAGATGGAATATAGCTGAATCACTGATTATTGATATGGGCTCACGTGAAACCACTACAAAACAACTTTTAATAGCAAAGCAGAATGCAGAGATCCGTTTCAGAAACTGCAACTACTCCATTAGTCCATTCATAGCCAGTCTCGCTGCAGCTAGCAGGAGATGAAGGAAAGCCAGTAAAGTGCATTCCAATAGCTTTCTTGGACCATGGCTCCCATCTCAAATTCTATCGGCAGCCAACTTCCTAACATATAGGACAGGGTGGCATCAGCAAAAACCTTTCCATTGAGTATGCTGAATCTCTCTCTCTCTCTCTCTCTCTCTCTCTCTCTCTCTCTCTCTCTGTTTATTGCTCTTGGTTTTGCTTTTGAATGCTGAAGAGTTGGGAAAGAGGACTAGATCCTCGTTATTATAAATTGATTATATTGCTATCATCACAAACAGAGCTAGACCAGAGAAGCAACCTTAGTAGAAAGATTTTAAGACTGCAACCCTATGAATGCTTTCCAGGGAATAAGTCCCATTAAACCCAGTGGAACTCTGGATTAAACAGGCCTAGGATTGTACTGCACGGCAATGCACTTTGTGGTTTCAAGCAGCCAAAGGCAATGTTTGACTTCAGATAGGAAACATTTTGTTTTCCAGTGTTCAAAATAACCTCTGTCAAACTCTGCCATACATTCTGCAATTGAATCACGTAGCAAAATACTGTTTATTTCTATATAGAACCTCTCTGCCCCACACATCCCACTCTTCAGCCAAAAATGGGCTCCCAAACCAGCTTCTAAAGATCAATCTTAAAGATACGGCACAAAAGGAAAGGGAACTGGCGGGGAGGAGGGAAAAAAGCAAACCCCGGCTCTAGTTCTTAGTTACAAAGTACTCATAACAATCTTTTGGAGAGCATATAGTTCAAGGAGTGGAGGAGTCAAAAGTTGCAGCAGAGCCAATGGAGTTGCCCAGCCTTTTCTCTCCCCTTCTGCTGTAAGAAACAATACTTAGCTTTTATTTTGCTGAGTAGCGTTGAAACTAATGCTTTCTCCCACGTTGAAATAATTGACTCCTAAAGCTGCACTTCTGTTCTTTTTTACATTTAGAACAGAGAAGCTTTTCAGATCATTCATTTGGCACACCTGCCTCTGGATTTAGGTTCAGCACAAGATACTAGAATAGGAGCATCTAAAAGTAACAGAAGACATTTATTTTTGGTACCAGGTTTAATTTTATATAACAGAGCTTCAGTGAAACAAACCTTTTGATGATGGAGCACAATGCTGTGAGGTGGTCTGAGCTTTCTACAAATGTTTTTTTTTCTTCCCCAAAATGGCAGTCAGCAGCTTTTGCTGGGCGTAGCACTAACCTAGATATTTCAAATTGTCCTTTCTCTGACTTCTTAGGCTTTGTAGTTGGTAAGAGAAAAGAAAGTGAACTTTTCCTATTCCTTTAGAGTATGTCTAGACTCCAGTTACCTGTGATCTACTACAGAAAACTGTGTGAGTAGGTACCAAATTCATCTGTCACACTTTGCTCTTTTAACGCTGCCACTGCCTGCTTTATCTTGGGCAAAACTTTGTAACTCAGTAAAGGGAAACAAACTTTGTTGTGATTGGTGTGGACAGAAGTTCTGGCACTATCCCTTGTCATTGATCTTTGTCCTCCTTCTTTCAACATAATTATCAAAGCATTTCTCTTTTTTAATAAAAAAGAAAATCTGCTGAATTTCTGCTATTACACCTTGCTAATTCCGTGTGCTAATTTCTTTTAGCAAAAGCTAAAGCTGAATTATAGGCGGGAACCTAGTCACATCATAATCTATCTCAAGTTCCCCCAGGAAATTTATTGTGGAGTATATTGGTGAATAGCTGAAATTGCACACCTTTGGAAGGGGAAAAACTGAGCCCACAATTCCAGGTAGAGAGTTATAAAGGAAACACACAGAAATTAGTTCCAGACAGTGAGAGACAAAGGTGAAATGAAATTTGACAAGAGTGTTGGGTACAAACATACACTTAAAGCATTCGTTACAACAACAGTCCATTGTCTGCAAAGCAATTTCTTAAGTTTACTCTATCACTGCAATAGTAGGAGTACAATTATGCTCAAAAATATTTTACGACTGGCTCAGTCTTTGCTTAGGTTAAGATCCATGGCTTATTCATTCTTTGCCCTCTTTAATCTTGTACCAGTTGATAGCTTTTATTTATTTTATGAAGTTTGGGTTGGATAAGTAATTCTATTCCTAAAAATTCTACCAGAAGCCTGAATGGGAAATATAATGTTATAAAGCTGACTATATGAAAATAAATTTTCTGCTAGAGTGACTACAAAAGTATGTGAAAAAAATGGATCCACATCACACAGTCTTGTGTGTAAATAAGGGCATTTTCACTTGACATTAAGCATGCCTTTGAATTCCCCTTGTGCAAGTATGTGTCCCATGCAGCTTTAGACAGAAGAAACCCTATAACTCCCAGCACACACACATCCTAGCATGGCTGGCTGAGGCATACTGGGAGTTATAGGATTTTTTTTTCTGTCTAAGCATGCTTAAGATTGCACCCTTAATGTGTAACAGAATGCAAGGGAAGGCCTTTTCCAATGTAGATTCTCTCTCTCTCTCTCTCTCTCACACACACACACACACACGCATTGCAGACTCAGGAAATGCAAAATGTTAGTGTTATGCATGAAAATGCCCTAACCTGTGAGGGTTTGGATATCTTGATTCTGGAATATGTGTCTGTTTATACTCACATATTGTCACATTCCAAAAGAGAATTCTTGCATCTCTTCCATATCAGTAGAAGGATTTATATGCTTGGGGTGGAATGAAACCTGAAATCTGGGTGACCTGGTACTTCCGGTGTTCACTGCCTCTTGTAATATACACATAGTATGAGAAGCGGAGCTGGAGTTGGGAATTGCTGGAACAGCATGGGAATCTCTGTGGAACAGAAGCCTTTCCGTACAATTCCAATGGAATTCCCGGAATCCATATTGCAGTTAATTTTTCGTTGGTACTACCTCCACAGGAGCGGAGTCTCGTTGATCCATCATTGTCCTCTCAATGTTGGAGTGAATGCCATGTGCAAGGAATATTCTTCTAGATATGGTGGAGCTGAGCTTGGCTCCAGAGATTCTGGCAAAAACTGAGCTGCTTTCTCAGACTCAGGCTCCTCACTCACCACTGCTGAATCTTCATCCTGTCAGCCCTAAACCAAGTTGACATAAAGATTTGCTTGCACTGCTTCTTGAAGAGGCACATTTAATACCACCAGTAGGCACTGGAAATCAAGTGCTGGGTTCACTCTGAGGAATTGTTTCAACAGTGTTTGGGATGTAGCTTTATCTGAGCCCTACTCTGGATTGGTGCTGAATGGGGGGGAAGTGATCTGTGTGTGTGTGTGTGTGTATGAGTGTGTGTTTGAAAGGTGGGGCAGGGGAAAGGGAATGTTCACCTCTGCACGTATGTGCTAAGTGTGTGCACATTTCCTGACCCACAGCCCATTTCCGCATGTCGTCCTCGAGGGCAGAGAGGTTGCCCACCCCTTTATCTAAAAGAATGAAATGTGCCTACTATTTGACTATTCAGATGTGCCTTTAGTAACCACAGATTAGAACTTGGATAAATGGTACTCAGTTAATGCTGATGGAATGGACGAACTAATGTTTCCCCCCCTTAATCTTAAAGAGATGCTTGAATGAGCATCATTCAGAAGATATCTTTAAAATTGGAACAGTCTGACACATGCAACTCACTGAGAGTCAAGCTACATGCTATATTAAATGCATGATTGCATTTAACATGTTTTTTTTAAAAAAAACAGCTGTAACCCCTCCTTCCTGATCAGGAAGAAGACTACAGTGAATGGGGAAAAGGTTTAGCTTTTCTCCTCCATTCTATGGTTTCAGTGACAATTAAACTCCAAAGCTGCTATTTGCCATAGGGGGGCATCTGCTATTAACACTAAATAGCAGTTTCCTCTTGGGGGCGAATTGGGGGCAGTTTTCACTAAGACTGCAGTATGGGGGGAGGGGGGAGGGTTACGTGTCTGCCACTCCCATTTGCACCACCACCTGATCCTTATCAGCCTCCTCTTGTGGCTACTGATTTTTTCTCCCCCACCCCTTTTTTTTTAAAAAAAGGCAAACATCATGTCAGATGAGACCACATGTTAAATGTAAAGTGTAGTTTTACATTGAGCAGCTTCAAGCAGTTCAGCTGTTTGGTGCATCATTTCATTTCATTTATTACCTTTCTATACTGCCCAACAAACGAAGCTCTCTGGGCAGTTTACAAACATTAGACAGGCATCTGCTTGTTATGTCATTACGAAGCACCTGTCTCCAGTCATTTTCTGTCCTGCTTTAACCATGAAACTAGAAAAAACACACTAAAACTGGCTTGTAGGGATATGCGAAACACGCTCCAAAACCATTACATTTGATATTGTTCCACTCAGGATTGAGCTGGGGCCATTTTGCACACCATGTAACGAAAAACCCGGGTTTGCTTCTCAATGAACCGTTGCAGCCAATCTAATCTTCTTGAAGATCATACGATACAAGTATTTGCAAACATGTGTTTGTCACATTCACACATATTTTTCTGCATGCATTAAATTATTTAGGCATGCACCTAAAAGTGTAATGTGTGAAGAACTAGCCCCTTAATGACTGGGGCTAAGGATCTCATTTCAGTTGCTATTGTACATGTGTGTTTGAGCTCTCGGCATGGCTGTTCGAATCATCGGCATGCTTGTCAAGAAACTGAGCATAATTTTCAAGTACCTGACAGTGAAAACGTTCCTCTAGGACTGGCAAAAGCTTTCAGCTTCTGATAACTATGGCACATGGTGTGAGATCTTCTAAATTCATGCTAGAGCCTTGGATACCAATTAGGTTTCCATTCATTTAGATCAGGTGAACTAAGCAGCTTCTCTCTTCCACCTTTTAGTCTTTCAATTTCTTTAGCATTCACCAGATTGGATTTTTAAATACCTGCCGTGATGGAAGATTCAGATTTGAAGGAGTCCTTAAGTTTGCTTACCTTGAAATCATATTTGGCAAACGGTTTGTTCTGCATATTTCAAGGATGCTTCAACTTTTATTATACGAAATCCATATGGAAAAAAAATCACATTTATATTTATATTAATAATAAATGATTTCATTGGTGCCCACAAACTCTGTGTGTGTGTCTATGCACAGACACAGACACACACACACACACACACACACACAGGTAGAGGATGGAAATTAAATTCAGTTGTTCAAAAGACTCAGTACAACAATTAGCATTGACTAGTCTGCCACCTATTGGCCAGTATATTTGAATTGCAAAAATGTCTATAATTGCTTTCTTTTTCTCTTCATCGCTATGCAGTACGTTTTCATTTTCTTCTGTTAGCGGTTTTATTTTAAAAGGCTAGCATGGCTCTTCTTCTTTAACCAAACTTAGTATTTCACAGGTTTGCTTAATTGCATAACGTGCTCTTAAATGTATATCTTTTTTCACTCTTAATTTGCCTTCACATGCCTCTTTTATCTTCAGTCACCCCTTCATCTGTAGTTTTCCCCTGTCTAAGTTTGCTTAGTCTGCCCCTATTAATTATGTTAGAAACTGCAGGAAAATCACTTTGAAGTCTTCACTTCGGAGGTTTTCACCAAAATAGCTCTTCTTCCTTGATCTGCGATTGTAACGTTAATCAGGGAGACACATTATCATTCGTATTGCTCTCTATTAGACAGGCTGCCATTCAAAGCTAAAATGAGTCATTTGAACAAGATACGCCATGAGGTTGAATTGCTAAACAGGTTACCTGAAATGCCTGTAGTATAATGGCCAGTAATGGAGTTTCTGTGACTGGCATACTAATACCCATCATCCATGAAGATCATTCACGTTTGCTATCTCATTTATCCATCCATACCATGCAGATTATCACTAAAGACTCATTTTGTTAGAGGAATTTTGTTTTGCGTTCCAAAGAATATAAAGTCTATCTAGTCTACCATCTTATTTCATGTACAGGCCAACCAGCAGCTTGATAGCCCTCCTTGTTATATGCCCCCCAGCAACTGATACATAGTGGCATGCTGCCTCTGACCATGGGGAATCCTATTTTTTTATTTAATTTCATTTCTATAGCCCCCCCCCCCCCCCGAATAGCTGAAGCTCTCTGGATGGTTCACAGCTCTTCACAAAATTTAAAATCAATTTCAATAAAATACTAGACCTGTGCAAACAGCTGTCATAAATGCAGCATAATATGCCTTAAAATGCCATTAAATGCCTGGGAGTAGAGTACAGTCCTAACCTTGTACCAAAAAGATGACAGGGTTGGCGCCAGGCAGTCCTCGATGGGGAGATGATTCCATAATTGGGGGGCCACTGCTGAAAAGGCCCTCTCCTTTGTTGTCACCTTTGTTGTCACCTTCCTGGAGGTGGCACTCAGGAGGGGCCTGTTCTGCTCAAGCACCCTGGCTGTGGAAAGAGCGCCCTAGAGAGGTTCACTTGGCACCTATGTTGTACTCTTTCCAGCGCCAGGTGAAGACTGTTTTATTTTCCCAGTATTTTGCAATTTACTCTCCTAGTCTTTTAACTCTCTCTTTTAAACTGTTTTTAAAATATCTGCATTGCTGCACAGTTTTACTGTGGTTGTACTTTCGTATTGTGGCTTTACATGGTGTTTTTAAGCTTTCATATTATATTTTATGCTGTTCTTAGGGTTTTATTTTTTGTGAACAGTCCAAAGAGCATCGGCTTTTGGGTGTATAGAAATGAAATGAAATACGTAAAGGTACAATCCTGTGCATGTTTAGGCAAAAAAAAAAAGGCCTACAAATCCCAGCATGCCTCAGCCTTTTTTTTTTGTCTAAACATGCAAAGGATTGTGCCTTACATGTGATTCTCGTATGAAAAATGGCATCACAATGGCTCATTGTCAAAAATGTTTTACAGACATAGTCAATATAGAAACGGAACAATGTTTTCTAAAACTGAGAGACCCGCTTATTCCGCCTTGGATGTGAGAGTCTAATTAGGCTCACTCTCCAGGCATTGAGCTGGCAAGTTTCTCAGCAATTCTTGAGACTGAATGGAAATCCAGATCAGCCTTACTTAGTTGCCAACAGAAGAAACTCTTCCTTTGATTGGAATTCCCTTCCCAAAATCAGCTTGGAAGATAGTGCCCATTTTTTTAACATTACTTTTCTGCAGGGGAAAACATTTATTGTCTAGCTTTGCATTCTATTTACCTTGCTTATTCCCATGAGATGCTGAGTGCTCAGATGAAATGACTTGCTGAATCCGATCAAAAGTCCATCTATAAAGCATTCTGTCTCCAACAGTGTTCAGCTATAGGAAATCTATACACAGCATTTATTCCCAGTAACAGGTACATAGGGGTATGATCTTTGTGTTATTAATTCATTTTTACCCTACCTTTCTTTCCTAATGGACATGTTCAGAAGAAGTATTTCCATTAGGAAAGCTATTATGGGTAATAATAATTGATAAGGTCTAATCTTTTGAATTGGCTGAATCCTTTTTTTAAGCATCTTAAATCACTGGATTATGAATCCCATATGAACCTACTGCCAATTTTATTGCATGATCCAAAGTTCTAGTATTTTAAGGAAGAATTTGTTTCTTCCTAGCCATTTTTCTGCACCACTCTCAGTATATAAATTTCTACCACATTCCCTTATAGCAGGACTGCTGAACCTGAGACCCAAGGGCCAAATCTGTCCTGCTGGGCTTCCTAGTCCAGTCCTCCATAAATCACCAGATCACGATGCCCCTTCCCCCGGCCAAACCCTGTTTTCCCCAAACACCAATTTTTGGCGGTTTCCCAGTTTTTGTGAAGTATTTGAAATGCCTTTCCTGGCAGTAAGAGCTTTAAGCTAAAATATGCTGGTATTTGTTGTTTTTTACTCCACCTCTTTTGCTTTTGACCACACACACCACAGTAATGTGGCCCCCGAAATGGAATGTGGTTCTGTGAGGTTCTGTATCCCCGCTCTATAGACATCATTCTTTTTCTAAAAATAACAGCCCAACATTTTAAATTGTCCTTTGTAGGAAAGATGCTCCTTTTCCTTCATCATTTAAATTCCCTGTTTCCTTTTCCTTTGAAGCTCAGCAGTGTCCCTTTTCACACAGGAGAGCCAGAACTACATGTCATATTCTAAATGTGTCTGGACCATAGACATCTTTAGTGGCACAATGATTTATTTTCAATTCTCCTCCTATTAATTTCTCAATGGAATTTGCCCTTTTTGCAGAGCAGACATTTTCAGTGTGCTTTCCACCATAACCTCGAGTTCTCTATCTCCTGGAGAGCCACATCTAAATTAGATGACATCAGTGTATATGTGAAGTTAGGGATCTTTTTTGTTTCAGTATGCATCGCTTTGCAGTGCCTTCACTGAATATCAAGAGCTATTCTGTTGCTCCTTTGAACCTTTTCATAGTCTGTTTAGGATTTTACTGTCCTGAATAGTTTAGTGTCATCTCCAAGCCTGACTACTTAAGGGCAAAGCTAAATGTTACACAAGTTGTGTGCAACATTACCTAGAACAACTTTTTTTTTAAGGAAAATGCAGCTGTGGGAAGTGACAATTAGGAGTGGAAGAATGACAGATGAGGGGTGGGCAAAAGTGACCATTTAAACTTTTCCCCACTAGCCATTTTTCCATTCCCAATCAGGTCCTGAACAGCTTTTCTTGACATGGAGTACCAAACATGCATTTGTAGGACTAACTAGGGCAATCAATCCCTAGAAAGTTCACTTCTTTTTTTCACACGTCCGAGTTCCGTAGCATGGACAACTCGATTTGCATTTACAAGCTGAGCATTTGCACATTTTCCCCTCAGGTTCTGCAATTTGCCCCAATTTCTGAGCCTGTTGTACAAATTACAGCCAAATTTGCGCAAATTCGGCTGGAATCTGTGCAAATTTCTCAGAAAAACAGCCAAGAAATATTTTAAATAAAATAAATAAGAAATTGTGCAGATTGCAGAACCTGCAAAAAAAGAAAAGAAAAGAAAAAAGTGCAAAATGCCCAGAAAATCCACCAACTGCCCTGACACACTGCAGACCGAGTCAGGCACAACAGAAGGAACCAGAACAAAGTCTGGAGGGGAGGGGTCGACCTACGAAAACCCATTGAACTCCATCCCTCAAATGGATTTCTCTGATTCTGTGAAGGTTCCAAATGTGTGTTACTAGGAAGAAGTGGAAGGATGTGTATGACTCTCTACTTGTAATTGAATCCTCGTAATTGCTTTCATCTTTATCTCAGTGGCCTTTTAAAAAGAAGCTACATGCAGCTTCTAGATCTTTTAGGTATAAGTGAAAAACACTCATCTCCATCCTCTGTAAAAACTGTCCATTTATTCCTACCCTTTGAATCCTCTTTCTAATCAGTAGCTGATCTGTCAGACAGCCTATTTTTTTGTGATTCGTGTCTAGAAAAAGCCAAGTTTACTTTAGAGCCTGTGGCAAGGGACTTCATCAAAAGCTTAGGATACCCACCACTTCTCCAAATCTTTAACAGCAAGCCACTTATTTGGGCATTTCTTAAGTATTGGGGCCATTATGTGTTTTAACATAGTCTATTAGTAGCATAGCAAATAAGTTTTGATTTGAATCTCAAATTAGAGGGGGGTGGGTGGAAAATCTCCCTTTAATGTCTGACTTAATGTTTACCATCTCCACTGAGGAATTGACATTGAAGCAAATTTCCTGTTCCATTTTTCCACGCCTTCATCTTCAGCTATCACTACGCAATTCATTTTGCAGATATTTATCCTGGTGCAGTTCCCCAGGAATGGGGTTGCCAAGTCCTTCTGTGTAACAGAAGCATGGGTTAGATGCTTGTGACTCTGACAAATAGCCCTGAACGCTTGCCCAGTCCCATTAGACAGCCACACCTTTCCATTAGCACACATTCCTTCTTTTGAAAGCACATTTTTGGACCACAAAAGCCAGATACTTAACTCATGCAAAGGAATGCATGAAGACCTCTGCGGGATTTTGTTAATTCTACATTAGGTGTTCATTTTCTCCATATACCATTGGGCTTGGTTGCAAGAAATTATTACCCTCTCTTTCCCATTTTGCTGTTCTGATCAAAGTTGGCCCTAGGGACCTGTCTTTCAGATGGAGGGACCTGGTTTGCTTTGTGCTACATCTTCCTGTCCTGATGCCTTTAATAGGTACATGACAAGAGGACATTCAGCTGAATCAGCTTTTCCCGTCAGTGATTTTACTTCTGAGAAACCTGTTCTTTTGTTTTGAATCTATTGGATGGGGAAAATTACCAGTGCTGGTATCTGGAATCAGATGTATCTGGAATTGCTAGAGAGGATTGACATCCTGTAGAAATGGGATCTCCAACATGGTACCCATCAAGCTCCCTGCCCGTCTTGATTTTTATTTTATTTATTAATATTCTGTTAAAACAAACTGGGACACTGGCATGCTGCCAAGCAAAATGCTGCCCTCTAGCATTATCTTTATTGGGGTTCAAAAGTGTGGTTTGTGTTTTTGACCTCAGATCCCCTCCCACTCTGCTTTGTACTTAGGTTCTTGGGCATGTTACTTTTCTTTTACTCTCACCAGTTTCCCTTCTGGGAAATGAGTGACCATCCATACACCCCATGGTAGACATTTGATAAATGGGCAAGCCCCCTGGCAGCCATTTTATGAGAGCACTGCAATGCTCTAGGGTGACCACATTCTGATGATGATGATGATAAAAAGCAGGACAGGGCTCTTGTATCTTTAACAGTTGTATAGAAAGGGAATTTCAGCCAGTGTCATTTGTATGCATGCATCACCTGGTGAAATGCCCTGTTCATCATAACAGTTAAAGCTGCAGGAGCCCTGCCCTTTTTTGTATCTGGTCACTCTAGTATAGCTCCTTCAGCTTTAACTGTTGTGATGAAGAGGTCCAGGCATCCACTCCCTGGCTCTTTGTGACTCCACAGCCATTGGTCATAAGAAGGCAGTGTAGGCATTTCAGTCCAGCCAACAGACACTCCTGAGCTTGGAAATCAGATGATCCAATCAGAACCAATCCCATCCCACTAACTACCAGGTGCACCTCTTCAGTCTGGGCAACTCACTGGTGGGCTGTCCCTCATACTCTTCTATTGCCTACTTCCTGACCCTCTTGCATCTGCTGCCTGCACCTTCTTCTTGATCAGTTCCCATATCTTTGCTTACTTTCAGTTGCAGGAACTGTGACCATATATATATATATATATATATATATGCCTGTGATTGCCTTGATATGTTGAGCATGGTATATGTTTATCGGCAGCTTATGATGCTGGTAGGGTGACCAGATAAAATCCAGGTCAGGGCTCATGTAACTTTAACAGTTGTAGAGAAAAGGGAATTTCAGCCAGTGTCATTTGTTTGCAATTAGTTCCTGGTGATATTCCCTCTTCATCACAACAGTTAAAGGTGCAGGCACTACAATAGAGTGACCAGATACAAAAGAAGGCAGGGCCCCTGCAACTTTAACAGTTGTGATGAAGAAGGAATATCACCAGGAACTAATTGCATACAAATAACACTGGCTGAAATTCCCTTTTCTCTACAATTGTTAAAGTTACATGAGCCGTGACCTGGATTTTATCTGGTCACCCTAGATGCTGGAAGCTGTTTGTGACAATGACATTTTTTCTGTGGTTTCCTCTTCCCATCACATTGTTGTGAAACAAACCAAGCACTGTTGACTGAACACTCTTAGTTTCATTTGCAGATTTCCAAACTCCCCACCCCAATCCCGGCTGCCAACTTTAAAGATGTTAACAATCCTTGGTTTAGACACAATTGGTGCTTCGCATTAAACAATTCAAGTGTTAAAATTACCTCAGGTCTCTTTGATCTCATCTTTGATCTTGTACTGGATTTTTATCCCTTAATGCCTAGAAAAATATCTTAAGCGATAGCTAAAATGACAGTTTTACTTAGCTATTGCTCCTGATTATTTTATCCCCGTGAAAGCAGCCTCTGGTAAAACAATTTATAAAAAACGTTAAGAGCATTCAGGTGTTTCATGACCCTTAGAATGTGGCTGGTAAATGAAGCCTAGACAATTTTCCTCTGGTGCTTGGCTTCTTCATCTTTTCGCCAAGATGGGCTTGATCAGGGCTATAAAAGCAGTCCAAGCCAAGGCAGAGCTCTACCATAGCTCAACCTCATTATATCCCACCATTGAAAGGTAATGTACATATAACAACGAACTGGTCAAATTGTTCTATTACTTTTATTAATTAACAACAATATTATGATGTTCTCATTTATAAACGAAGGTGATATCCCATTACATTTTTTTTCAAGCAATATCATAATTTTATAGTCATGCATTTGCAAACTTGAGAGCACAATCCAGCAAATTAGTTACAACCTGACATCTGAGGTAAACATCCATAGGATTGCACTCTAAGGCCCACCAAAATCAATGGGATTTCTACTTGTAACTAACTCCTACTTCATTGTTTTCAATAGGATTCCTTAACGTTTGTTAGATTATTACCATTTTGTACAATCTGTAAAATACTATGCGTGTTTTATGTTATATTGAATTGAAATCCTATTGGTGAAATTCAGCTAGTGTCACTCCATTGACAGAAGGCTTCTATGAGCTCAATCACACCAGTGGTTTATCGCACTCTCGTCATGCCTGGTTTGTCGTTTTGCAACGCAGTACTCACATGACGTTGTCAATGTCCTGCACTCATCTCGCCTCTTCCGCCCTGTTTGCCATCTTATTTTAGAGCGGAGAAAGTCTGGTTTATATCCTCAACGCGAAATTACAGCGCCATCCCGCCCCCATGTAATTCCGTTGGCGCGCTATGACCTTTGTTGGGGGCGTGCGCTTTTAAGGGAGGTCATGCTAAAGAAAGAGGAGGGTGGGGTGCTTCTCCTTCTCCAGCATGCGAACGGAGTCCTGCTGCCTTCTTCGTATGCAAACCCCCACACTAACTCCTTCCTGAAGGAGCACAAATGCGGAGGTTCGGGGGCTCACAGCACCATGATCTGTCGTCAAGATGAGCCCCTGATTCGCTTGACGGGGGCTTATGGGGGGAGAGAGAGAGAGGCAATTCCTAGTAGAGGTTTATGTCCTGCTTTGATTTCCTTTGGATTTGTTTCCCAAGCGAGGCAGAGGGGGAACCAATGAACTGGAGGGGGAAGGAGAAAGGGTGGAGTGGGGTGGGAGAGTGAAAAAGCAACGAGATCAAATAGCGCAATAACACATGCATGTGAAAAGTGACCGGCGCTTGCTGCACTACTGAAACGGAGGTCAAATTCACGGGTGCATATCAGAGGAGAAAGGTATAGGTGTGATGGAGCTCTATGAGTAGAACTAGCCAATTTCCCTTCTCCAATCTAGAGCAAAGGAAAATTCTGTTGCAGAAGTGGAAGCCTGCTCACACAACATTGGGTTGAACCCATTATTTCAATTTAATTAATTAGGACTTAAAACATGCATAAACATGCGGTGGATTATGGCTTAATATTGCAGTTAAAATTTCATTGAAGTCATTGACAAGCCTCCAGAGAATATAATGTTTGTAGATTGTATAATATTTTTTTGCATTCAAAATAGGAAAAATGTCCATGCATTTAACAATTTTATATGTCGAAATACAAATATACATATACGTACATTCGATGAAAACATATACTGTTAACCCTTTCTCTTACATAGCCATAAAAAAAGTTTTAAAAGGACATATATAGTTTATAACACAGAAAACAACTGAATGTACATTCTCTAGAGGTTTATTTGTATCCTAGTCGTGTATAAACATTTGCCAGTTCTCCATAAACTGTGACATAACCCTGTTCCTTTCCTGTATGAATTTAATTAGCATAGCAAATTTGCTCCTAATCACAACATTCCAAACTTCTGAAAGCCATCTATCTATTCTCAGCGTCTGCTTGCTTTGCCAGATTTTTGCTATTCATGTCTCTGCACCACCAATGTCCTTTGTTTTATATTGCAACATTTCAGATGATTTAGAGCCTATCTACACCCGCAGGATAAAACGTTTTGAAAACGTTTTGAAAACGGTATGTGGAGTGTGTCCTGGGCCCCAACAGTTCTCAAAACTGTTATAAACCATTTTAAACCGTTTTAAACCGTTTTAAAGCAGTAGTGTAGATAGGCTGACAGTCTTGAGAGCAGTTGGGGCCCAGGACACACTCCGTATACAGTTTTCAAAACGTTTTCAAAGTGTTTTATCCTGCATGTGTAGATAGGCTCTCAGATAGTCATGGTTCATATGGAGGTGTAATTCCAGCTATTTTTTAAACAATTTCCAAACCATCCTGTTAAAAGCTCTGATTTAGGGGAAGGTCCGTAGCTCAGTGGTAGAGCACATGCTTTGCGTGCAGAAAATCCTATGTTCAATCCATGGCATCTCCAGATAGGGCTGGGAGAGATCCATGCCTGAAACCTTGGAGAGCCTCTGCCAATCAATGTTGGCAATACTGAGCTAGATGGACCAATGGTCTGACTTGGTATAAGGCAGCTTCCTGTGTTATTAATAGGCCTGTGCAAGCCTTGGCTTAAGATTTGGAGATCAGAAGCCTCAGCGGTCATAATAATAATAATAATAATAATAATAATAATATATTTATTTATTTATTTATTTATTTCTTACCCGCCTCTCCCTCTGGATCGAGGCGGAGAACAACATTAAATATAAATGATATAAAATACATAAAACTGATTAAAAACATATAAAACTAATACATTATTAAATTAACAATAAAACTCTTAAAATTCAACTAGATAGGCCTGCCAGAAGAGACCAGTCTTTATGGCTTTCTTAAAGTCAGTTGACAAATCTCTCCCAGCAGGCCATTCCACAGTCTGGGAGCAGCAGAAGAGAAGGTCCTCTGGGTAACGGTTGTCAGCCTAGTTTTGGCTGACTGAAGTAAATTCTTCCCAGAGGAACTGAGTGTGTGGGGCAGATTGTACAGGAGAAGGCAATCCCACAGGTAACCTGGACCCAAACCATGTAGGGCTTTAAAGGTAATGACCAACACTTTGTGCTTCGCCTGGAAAGTAGTTGGCAGCCAGTGAAGTGATTTTAAAGTTGGTGTAATATGATCACCCCTAGTTGTGCTGAAGCTGCCATTTAGTGGACAGCCCTAGCAGGGAAAGAGCCTACAACTCCCAGCATGCAATGCCTGAGAGGGATGGACTTACCAGGCCCAGGAAGGGCAGGCACCCATGGCCTTGCCGCTTACGCAATTGCCTTCCTGCGTGATCCAGGATGGGCAAGTCACTGGAAGGGATGGCGCATGTTCCGCGAGCCACCTGCTTCTGGTAAAGGCTGGACTCCTAGACGTGGGCAGCTTTCAGGGGAAGCAGGTGGCTGCATGGCGCTCACAGAACATGTGACACTCCTTCCAGTGACTTGCCTGTTCTGGGTTACACGGGCGGGCAGGCAATCATGTCTGTGGGCAGGCAATCATGATGGCAGCGAGGCCACAAGTGCCTGCCTTTCCTGGGCCCCAGTAAGTCCCTCCCTCCCAAGCATTGCATGCTGGGAGTTGTGGACTGTTTCCCCATTAGGGCTGTGCACTAGATGGCAGCTTCGCCATAACGCGGCCACTGAGTCTTCAGATATCCCAATCCAAGGCTTGCACAGTCCTAGTTATTAATATAATATTTCTATCATATACCAATGTATCCTACCTCACAGACTTGACACCACCTACATCTACCATTCATAGAATTATACTTTTTCTTTTGTTTTCACTGGTGTAATATTTAATTTTTAAAATTCCGTAATTGCCACACTGATTGATAAAGGCACACACATACATTTTCATTGTCTGTGATAAAACATGGCGATTTCCAACAGAGTATCACCAAGGAACAAAACTATTAGCACAGTCGCTCAACTATAAAAGCAACCCACACTTAATTACAAATCACCAGAAGGCAGATGTTTTATTTCAAGTGCTTCTGCCCACTCTTCCCTGCAGCACACTACTCAAGTGTATTATTATTATTATTATTATTATTGTTGTTGTTGTTGTTGTTATTATTGTTGTTATTATTATTATTATTACAGACTAAAGAAGAGTTTAAATTTGATTTAGGTGTCAGATGCCTGTGCCATTTCTAACAGGTTTTTGTTTTGTTTTTTTTGCAAAATGTCGAGTAATTAAGATGTCCAACTAAATAAGAAAAGAGAAATTGAACTCCATCCTTTTGTCCTTATAATTTGGCATTCTACAATAAAAAAATTAAATGGATTAATTTTAAAACCAAGCTGTTCAAATACAAAGCACCGAAACTGATATGTTTCTTTTGATTTACAATTGCAGCTCTACACTCATTTCCCCTTTATCCTAATTAAACTTTCTTCCATGGAAGGAACACTTTGTGTTTCTCCTCAATGGAGCAATGTGCCTTCCAACCCACCTGAGTTATTCTTTTTAATAGTTTATCAGCATTTCTTCACAGCCCTTTCAAATTAATATGAGCTGTTGCTTACCAGAGTCAATAGAACATGATTTTCTCAATTGGGGAGTTCTCCTGTAGAGGGAAGTGGGCCTCAACATTTCTCAAGCTTATTCTTTTGTTGCATATCTGTCTGATTCACTTGCATAGTCTAATTTTAAAGGAACCAGTATTTAAATATAACCCATATGGTGAAATTTGGTTTACAACTAAGTAGAAATGGTGTTCTAGTAAGAATAGTTTGCCTCCATTACAGAACAACCAAGAGACCAGGAACTGGTGAGAGATGGTGGTAGAGGGTGCCTCAGTCAGAACTAGAGTTGCTGGAGAAAATGAAATGCTGAACTAGAATGATTTCTAAGAATCCGCTGTGGACTGGCCTCCCCAGGCTGCGCGGAGTCTGCGGACTTACGGATTTGTTTATTTTTTTACGCAAATTAATTCACAGGAAAATATGCAGGTTTCTGTTAAGACATATGCCATGCTGGACAATATCCGTGGGGAACGTCTAATGGAATGGGGGACAATACACTAAATGTTACATACTAACATAAATCATGTAAATTATTGCGAACTTTCTTACGGAATTATTTGTGTAATTTTCTGCATAATGGGAAAAAACTGAATCCATCTGTGAATGGATGCTAGAACGAACAACACCCCCACAATCCACGAAACACATATGGGATGGGTTTCACAAAATCCAGACATCTGTAGCCAGCACTGTGCAAGCAGTACTGACTGGGACACTTCCTAACTCCATCTTTGCCTCCTGTCAGTTATTGGTAAGGGTGGGAATTTCTGTCCCGTTTGATCATGTTCTTCCCCAACTGGGCATTGTGTTATTTGTCATATTGCCCCATAATCTCTGCATTTAGAACTGGTTTGATTTCCCATTTATACATTTATTAGCAACCTAGGCCTTACTGTCTGCTGCTATGCATTGATGGTTGCTCCTTAGAAGAACCTCTAGCCCTGTTTGCACTGGTTGTTCTTCAGCAGAAACAAGCCTCCGTCTGGCCTGGTTCTCTGCTGCTGTCCTAAGTCGCAGCCTCAGCCTGACTTTGCATTGCCTTTTTTCTTCAAACATACTATTACTTTTATTTCAACTTGTTTGGGCTTCCATTCATCCTTCGTCTACAGTTAAGTATCAATCCTCAGCATTCATTAGTTGTTTGATGTTCAAGTTCTATTACCAATAAAGTTGGAGATTGATTTACAAGGAAGTGTGGAGTGGATGTAAGTTTAGCTGCCTGGATAGACCCACAGCTCAACTAGTGTTGTGGCCAAAACAATCACCCAGCACTGGCAGCCACTGGTTAACAAATCACTTCACCACACACAGTTGAACTGAGGACTATTTTGTAGACCAAGGGGGGCTGTGAATCATAGAGAGAAACCTTCCCAACAATCTCTGTTGAAATGCTGAATGATATTAAAGTTAATGCTGGATGATATTTAAGTTCTAACTGTGCTGATAATCTGCAATGAATTATTCCGATTTGGATGATCCACCAGCAGAAACTGTGGTCAACAAATGATGAACATTTGTAAACCTACCCTTCCAAACACACTTTTGTTCTTCAGCCAAATAAAGCACAGATAAAGGCAACTGACAAACTTTAAAGCTGATATCCCCCCCCCCTTTTAACCAACGGTCAGTTCTGAGATTTCATTTTCCCTTTTATGTATGAGGTTATTTGAGCATCTACTTTCTATTCTGCTATTTCTGGAACTGTTCAATGTTCTGCTTAGAACCAATATGCCATTCAAGCTGTCAGCAGGTGTTTCTGCTGAATACATCAGCAGGGGTTTTATGATCTAGCTCCCTTAGGAATACAAAAAAAACAAAATTTGAATGCATCATGATGACTGGCAGCCATAGAACACTGGGAGAATCGTTCTGACCAGACAAAGGATCACTTCTCAGATAAAAGTCTACAGAAGAGGACTGTAGAAGTGATGGCTGGGAAAGTGTCTCATCATAGCGCTCTTCCAACTCTAATCATATAGATTTTGGCCTTTACAAAGTACAGACTACATTACTCCTTAACCTTGTGTACTATGTCGAACCAGCCCTGTTCATGCAAGCTTGTTAGATTGACTATTTGTTTTGCAATCTTGTGCATAGTTAGGTGTGAGTCCTGTTGATTCATGTGAAATATCAGGCCCTGCCATGCAGCAGGATGATGTGATACACTCTAGGCCATGGCCAGAGGGCAGATAGATGAAGGCAGGAATTTTTGCATCGTCATCGAAGGCAGGAATTTGGGATTTAAATGGTGCAGGAAGACCAAGTGTTGGCCATTGCAGGGGGTAGGTAGGTGGCATTTGGACTCTGGGAACTCTAAAGTATGGATACTATATTATTATTGGAGAGCCAGTGTGGTCTAGTGGCTAGAGTGTTGGACTGGAATTCCGGAGATCATAGTTCTAGTCTGCACTGGGTGAATTTGGGTCAGTCATAAAATCTCAGCCCAACCTACCTCACAGGGTTGTTGTTGTGAGTATAAAAATGGAGAGGAGGAGGATTATGTACACTGCCTTGAGTTCCTTGGAGGGAAAAAAAGGCAGGATATAAATACAATCAATCAATATTCAGGATTGTCTTGATGTTTTGTGCATGGTACAGGTTTACGAGAGTGATTCAATAATGAGGTCCTATAAAAAGTTCTTGATCTAAAATAATGCACTTGACTGTAGTCGAGACATGTATCCTGCTGCTCTGGCCAGAATTTTCAGAAGAGGTCATTAATCTTCTGTGTCTAGGTTAAATCTGCAAGTAGTGAATTTCAGGGAAAATAGAGGTTTCCAGACGATGTTGTCATTCAAAGTGGCTTGCAAACAATTCCAGCCTCATAGTGCTGATTCACCCCCACATCCTCTTGTCAAAACTTTCCAAATGCATGCATTGATTCCTAGCTCAGCTTGCTGTCTTACCTGGTAAAGGGTACAGCTGCTGGATTGCAAATGTGACCATCAGGGAGACTCCAAACAAACAGGCCTAGGCAACCGTGTAATCGTGACCTATCACTGTTTTCACCCAAACCCCATGTCATATGAGCCATTGTCCTTACATTTGGTCGCAACCACGTGTGACGCAACCATGGACAGGAGAAAAATGGGAAATTATGGGAGGAAGGAGTCTGACACACCTCTGCAGGTGACTGAACTATCTAGATAGGCAGAACTAATTAGGCAACAGGAGAACCAAATAAATCTTCGTGCAAAGCAGATAATTACTTTTGGAACCTGCAGTGTATCGTTATTTTTAACCATCAGCTTCAAAACAAAAATAAAGCAAATTCCTAGTTAGAAAGAAGGCATAACGTCATTTTGCAGTGATGACTTTGAGATCATTAGACGATGGGAGAGGCAGGGAATTTTTATAGCTGGCTAATTATGTTATAAAGCTAATCTGCAGCCTTTCCTTTCCCAAGTTCAATTATAAAGACAAGGCTGTGGCAAATTGGTGAGTAGGCATATCATAGCAATTATGGAGGGAATTTTTAAATCAAGGGAATATTTCCCTCTCTTTTTGCTAATGGTAGGAATTTTTGGTGTCATTAAAAGATCAGGTTTCCATATTCTGTTAAGAATTTAAGAACATAAGACTCATGCTGGATCAGACAAAAAGTTCTATCTAGTCCTGCATTCTGTTCCCACAGTTGCCAACCAGATGAGTATTGGAAGTCCATAAACAAGACATGAGTGCAATAGCACCCTCCTGCTCATGTTCCCTACTAACTGGTATTCAGAGGCATACTGCCTTTGATATGGGAAGAAATATATAGCCATCATGACTATTATTTATTTATTTATTTATTTTATTTATTACATTTGTATACCGCCCCATATCCAAAGCTCTCTGGGCGGTTTACATAGGATTAAAAACAATTAAAAACAATATACAAAAATTAAAACAGCAAAAACATACAACATACACACAATCTGTACATTTAAAAACCACTTCAACACTTCAAAAAACTACAAAAACAAAACAAAACCAGGCTCCTCAGATATTGCCAAATGCCTGAGAGAAGAGGAAAGTCTTGACCTGGCACCGAAAAGATAACAATGTTGGCGCCAGGCGGGCATCGTCGGGGAGATCGTTCCACAATTGGGGAGCCACCACAGAGAAGGCCCTCTCTCTTGTTGCCGACCTCCGAGCTTCCCTCGGAGGAGGCACTCGGAGGAGGGCCTTAGATGTTGAACGTAGTGTTCGGGTAGGTTCATGTCAGGAAAGGCGTTCCATCAGGTATTGTGGTCCCAAGCCGTGTAAGGCTTTATAGGTTAAAACCAGCACCTTGAACCGGGCTCAGAAACATACAGGCAGCCAATGCAAGCGGGCCAGAGTAGGTCTTATATGTTCGAACCTACTGGTTCCAGTTATCAATCTGGCCTCTGCATTTTGCACAAGCTGCAGCTTCCGAACCACCTTCAAAGGCAGCCCCATGTAGAGTGCATTGCAGTAATCTAACTTGGAGGTTACCAGAGCATGGACAACTGAAGCCAGGTTATCCCTGTCCAGATAGGGACGTAGCTGGGCCACCAACCGAAGTTGGTAGAAGGCACTCCGTGCCACTATGGTCACCTGTGCCTCAAGTGACCGAGATGGTTCTAGGAGAATCCCCAAGCTAAGAACCCGCTCCTTCAGGGGGAGTGCAACCCCATCCAGAACAGGTTGAATACCCTCCATCCGGTCAGCGGAACCACCCACTAACAGCGTCTCAGTCTTGTCTGGATTGAGTTTCAGTTTATTAGCCCTCATTCAGTCCATTGTCGCAGCCAGGCACTTGTTCAGCACATCCACAGCCTCACCTGATGAAGATGAAAAGGAGAAATAGAGCTGCGTGTCAGCGTACTGATGACAACGCACTCCAAAATTCCGGATGACTGCACTCAATGGTTTCATGTAGATGTTGAACAGCATGGGGGACAAAACTGACCCCTGCGGAACCCCATACTGGAGAATCCACGGGGCCGAGCAATGCTCCCCAAGCACCACCTTCTGGAGCCGATCCCCCAAGTAGGAGCGGAACCACTGCAATGCAGTGCCTCCCACTCCCAACTCAGCCAGTTGTCCCAGAAGGATACCATGGTCGATGGTATCGAAAGCCGCTGAGAGATCAAGGAGAATCAACAGAGTCACAGTCCCCCTGTCTTTCTCCCGACATAGGTCATCATACAGGGCGACCAAGGCTGTTTCCGTACCAAAACCAGGCCTGAAACCCAACTGAAATGGATCCAGATAATCAGTCTCATCCAAGAGTGCCTGGAGTTGGCTCGCAACCACCCGCTCCAGGACCTTGCCCAGGAATGGAACATTTGCTACTGGCCTGTAGTTATTAAGATTTTCAGGGTCCAGGGAAGATTTCTTTAGGAGTGGTCTCACTGCCGCGTCTTTCAGGAGGCCTGGGACCACTCCCTCTTGCAAAGAGGCATTAATCACTTCCCTGGCCCAGCCAGTTGTTCCATCCCTGCTAGCTTTTATTAGCCAAGAGGGGCAAGGATCCAATATGGAAGTGGTTGCACGAACCTGTCCAAGCACCTTGTCAACATCCTTGAGCTGCACCAACTGAAACTCATCCAAGAAAACAGGACAAGCCTGTGCTCTGGATACCTCACTAGATTCAACTGCTATAACACTGGAGTCTAAGTCCTGACGGATGCCAGAGATTTTATTCTGGAAGTGCCCAGCAAATGTATTACAGCGGGCCTCAGATGGTTCTACCATGTCCTTGGGGCCAGCATGTAAAAGCCGCCGGACAACTCGGAAAAGCTCCGCTTGGTGGCAGGTTAATGATTGAATAGTGGCAGCAAAGTATTGTTTTTTTGCTGCCCTCACTGCCCCTGAATACAGCTTACCATAAGCACTTACCAGTGTTTGATTGTATCCATCAGGAGTTCGTCTCCATCTGCCCTGAAGTCGTCTCCTGTTTTGTTTCATCACTCTCAGCTCCGGGGTATACCACGGAGCCGTTCAAGCTCTACACAGGAGAGGGCGCTCAGGAGCAATCGTGTCAACTGCCCGGGTCATTTCTGCATTCCACAGATCAACCAGGGTTTTGACAGGAGTGCCAGCCCTATTAGCCGGAAAACTCCCCAGAGCCCTCTGGAAACCATCTGGATCCATTAGCCTCCAGGGGCGGACCATCTTAATGGGTCCCCCACCCTTGCAGAGGGGAAAAGCCGCTTTAAGTCTAAACCTCAGCAGGTGGTGATCTGACCATAACAGAGGGGTTGATGTAAAGTCCCCCACTTTCAGATCCCCATCTCCATGTCCAGTTGAAAAAACCAGGTCTAGAGTGTGCCCTGCTACATGCGTTGGGCCGATGGTATGTTGGGACAGTCCCATGGTTGTCATGGAGACCATGAAATCCTGAGCTGCCCCAGATAAAGTGCCCTCGGCATGAATGTTGACATCCCCCAGAACCAAGAGTCTGGGGGACCTCAACAGTACACCAGAGACCACCTCTGTCAGCTCAGCTAGGGAGTCTGTTGAGCAGCGGGGTGGGCGGTACACCAACAGAATCCCTAATCTGTCCCGTTGGCCCAACACAAGGTGCAAACACTCCAGACCAGTAGTCACATGGACAGGGAGCCTGCAGAGGAGGATGGAATTCCTATAGACCACATCAACCCCCCTCCCTGGCCCTCAAGTCTACCCTGATGCTGAACCAAGTACCCCGGTGGGCACAACTGGGAGAGACTAACTCCTCCCTGCTCTCCCACCCAGGTCTCGGTTATACATGCCAGATCGGCTGCCTCATCCACAATTAAGTCGTGGATGAGGGAGATCTTATTATGCACTGATCTGGCATTTAAAAGCAGCACCCGGAGGCCTGAGGGCTGGCTGATAAGGCAACCAACAAGCCTGTGGGTGTGAGGGGGACCGGAACAAGGTACAGCCATTAACTGTCTGGGCCTTGTTCCCCTAACCTGGTAAGTCCTCCTCACAACGCCATATCTCCCTCTACCCGTCATTACCCTGATTGTGCTCCCCTCAGATCCCCCCACCTGGCCCTGTATCCTCCCTCCCAGGCACATAGCTCAAGCCTGGGGAAAGGGGGGGAAAACAACAACAACAACAAAACACCCAAAGACAAAAACAAAAAGCCAGCAGGCAGGCAGGCACACTCCTCTCCTCCCCTGGCAGCAGGCCTCCCTCTCCTGCACTATATGCTGTGTGAAGAACTCCTTCCTTTTATCCCTCCTCAATATCTCACCATTCAGCTTCATGGGATGACCCCGGGTTCTAATATTAGGAGAGAGGGAGAAAACCTTCCTTCTGTCTACTTTCTCCATACCAAATATACTTTTTGCAACTCTTATAATGTCCCTCCTTACTTGCTTTGTTCTAAGCTAAAGAGCTCCAAGGATGCAACCTTATGCTTGATTAGACAGAAAAAAACACATTAGGCATGTTGGCTGGGGCATGCTTGGAGTTGCAGGACTTTTTTCTGTATAAACAAGCATAGGATTGCACCCCAAATGTTGTAACCTTTCCTCATACGGCAGCCGTGGGCAACACATAGCCATATGCCAGCTACACTCCCTGGTGTGGCTCCTGCTGTCCTTCACCACACCGTCAAATTTTTTTTTAAAAAAAAGACCCAAAACAAAAAAATGACATCAGTATCACCATGAAGCACTACAAGGATCAAATTTACCTTCTTTGCTACTACAGAGTTCCCAAAAGGTTAAAACTTAGCTTACAAACAAGTCTTTAGGGTGGCCATATGCAAAGGAGGACAGAGCTCCTGTATTTTGAACAGTTGTATAGAAAAAGGGAATTTAAGCAGGTGTATAGCTAGAGTGACCAGATACATAAGAGGGTAGGGCTCCTGCAACTTTAACTGTTGTGATGAAGAGGGGATTTCACCAGGTGCTGCATGCATACAAATGACACCTGCTGAAATGCCCTGTTCTTTACAACTGTTAAAGATCCAGGAGCCCTGTCCTCCTTTCCATATGGTCACCCTATGTAAGTACAACTCTGCCTTGAGAGTCCCAAACTGAGCCAAACAGAAATCCCATACATACAGGGACCACAAGCATAGTCTCTGTTAGATTGCCCAGCCATGGATGCAAGTAGAAGCACTCTGCACTTCAGATATGGGAGGCATCCCGTATCATATTCCTTCCAAAGAAGGAAAGGACTATGACAGCCCATTTGCCAGCAAGGCACTAGCCCTTTTTCTGCTTGTCATGTAGCTTTTTATTCACAGATGTCTAGTCCCCACTGAACTACACAGATGCTACGGTATCCTGCCAGTTGTGATGTATTGCCTGGGGGACTACTTATGGTTTCCCAGGTTTTATATATGAAAAGGCTGAATGCCATCTTTGTGTCCATTATGCATGAATGGGGGTGGGGAGGGAAGGGTCAAAGCCGTGAAGGGAACCTAAGAGCCAAACTACAAGTTTTAAGTTACATTATCCATGCTTTCAAAAGTGGGCAATTTTTTAGCTTGAAGGAAAAGCAGCCATGCAGTTTGGCAGCACTTTCAGGGGCCAATGGCAGTCAGAGGGGTGATATTTGGTGGGGAAACTGGTGTGGGATCCAATCTGGATTGAGAGCATGATCTGGATCAGGGCCCCACACAGCACCGGTTCCTTCAAAGCGGCTGGTTTATGCATGCTTTTTAAAAACAAGTGATGTGGCCTAACCCCAAGGTCACTAGCTGAATAAATGCAAAATAGATACAAGTAGCCCAATACATTTTAAGTCATTAAGTACTGAGAAAATACTTGCATTTTATACAATGTGAAAAATGTGTGCCAGTATAACATATACTCGTGTAGGTTCTATGGGGCTTAATTAGAATAAACTTGCAACAAAAAATTATAACTTGACCAAAATATGTCTTTAGTAAACATTAATTTATTTTTAAAAAGCCATGCCACAATTTACCCTTCTACACCCAAACCACCACCACAACAAAAATAGAGATCTTTTGCTTCTAGCCCAGCCCACCGTTATTCTGTATTTCCAAGTGCTGACTATTTTGAAAGTCCTTTGTGTAGAGTGTTCTTAACTTTAATTTCTCAAGGCAATCCCAACATAATAGTTCAAAGTATCAGTCCTTATACAAGATGACATGAACCTATAATTAAACAGAAATCTTCCATAATTCAGCTTCCAGCAGAACCAACAAACTCTCCCTTTTTTAGTTCTCTCTTCTCTAGCCCTCCCTCTGAGTGAGGACTCCACCCAAGGGACCAAACCATTTGCTCCATAGGGGTTATACCAGCATTGTGATAATGCCACAGGTGACATTGAAGATTTACTGCAGGATAATGATTCTACTTCTCAATAACTTAGAGAGTATGGGACTGGTTCCTGCCTTAGTTATGGTGAAGGTTAAAGCAGCTGACCTGATTTGAAAAACAAGAGACTTTTATTCACTAATTAACTAACCAAAAGGTTGATCACTTTGATTGGGACCTGTTTATGGGTAAATGTGGTATCTTGGATGAAAAAAGATGGAACTGATTTTGTAGAGTTTGTATAATGCATTTTACCTGGGGCTGACTATGGAGACAGTTGGGAAAACTTGAGATGATCCAAAACACTGCAACTTGGCAGTTTGATAAATAGATCTGAATTTATTTCATGGGTGCTTAAAGATCTGCATTAGCCATCAGTTTGGACACAATTCAAAGTGCTGGTTTTGATCTATATAGCTCCACCTTTAGAGATGAGGCGGGCGGCTACCATGGATAATTTCCCTTGGGTTGGCATCTTGTTTATAGAAGTCCTCCTGAGAAGAACTTCGCCAGGTGGCAACACTAATGGTGTTTAGATGCCAGATTGAAGCTAGTGATGCTTTCGAAACTCGAAATTAGTTGGCTCATAAAGCAGAGTCTAGAAGGTTCATAAATCTTGATCGTATAATAAGCCTTGACTCCAATCCAGCAAACTTAAAATATTTTCATAATTCAAAGTGAGATTAATTGCAAGTTATTTTATATTTTCTGTGCCTGAGCAGTCTCCATGGTTGGCATAACTAAGCCACCAACTCTGCCACCACCTCCTTGACAGTGTCAGCAACATGCCAAATCCTGCGACAAGCAGGCATTTTTGTTCTGCTTCCATAGCTGCTTCCTCTGTCTGTGGCTCCATGTTGATTTTTTGTTGGAAGCAAAGTACATGTGACAACATCCCATCAGGTAACATCCTATCACGATACATAATGTGAACATAAGAAGACCCCTGCTGGATCAGATCAAGGGTCCATCTTGTCTAGCGCTCTGTTCACACAGTGGCCAACCAGCTGTTGACTAGGGACCCACAAGCAGGACATGGGGGCAACAGCACCCTCCCACCCATGTTCCCCAACAACTGGTGTATACAGGCTTACTGTCTCTGATAGTGGACAGACAAGAATATATTATGCACATCATGTTCCTATGATGCATTTTGGTGACACAATAGGCAGAAAAATCAAAGATACTTCAAAATCTGGGCTAGATCTACACTACTGCTTTTTAGTGGTATTGAAATACACTGATTGCTGTTGGGGGCACATACCACGTTCCATATAGTGTTATTTCCTGCTTTTTATCCACATTATTCAAAATACCACAACAAGTATCGTTGTGCATCCTGAAAGGTATAAATGTGCAAGAGGGATGTAGTGTTACCATGATGGCATCATAATTATTTGACACAAGGTGTAGATCTGGCCTAGAGAACTTTTGTCTGAGTTTATTACATTTGATTTGTAATTTGGCAAGCAAATTACAAATTCTGATTGCATCAGTTTGCAAATCACTTGTTAAAACATTTGTTTTCCTTCCAGGCATTTAGCAGTATCTGCATTGCTACCTCATATATTGCTGCTGATGTTTGCTTAGTAGTCTTGGTTTAATCATGGTCTTTTGTGAGATTTATTTATATTACTTATTTTTTCCCTAAAATTTAGTAGTCACCGAATGCTGGATCAGACCAAGGGTCCATCTTGTCTAGCGCTCTGTTCACACAGTGGCCAACCAGCTGTTGACCAGGGACCCACTAGCAGGACATGGGGGAACAGCACCCTCCCACCCATGTTCCCCAACAACTGGTGTATACAGGCTTATTGCCTCTGATAGTGGACAGACAAGAATATCATATTATGCACATCATGTTCCCATGATGCATTTTGGTGACACGATAGTCAGAAAAATCAAAGCTACTTCAAAATACTTTACTCTCAGTAAAAACATATGCTGTTACTTTTATTATTATTATTATTATTATTATTTTATTTATTTATTTATTTATTTATTTATTTTGTGAGGCACATATAGTAGAAAGATGGGATTAAAATGTTTTACATAAATAAAAGTTAATATAATGTGTACTTTTTCCCCTTAACTAATGCTCATTACAGTGGTGGCCAAAATTGTGAACTCTTTTTGAAATGTTCATGTTTTGCAACTTTGAATGCTTATAGAAAATGTTCTGTTTCACAAAGTTCAATTGTTTATATATCAATTGAAAGAGAATTTAATGCAAAACATGAAAATTTCAAAAAGTGTCCACAATTTGGGCCACCACCATATGTGGCTTTCTCTTGTTTGAACATGTTTCAGCCACTGTTGTTTTGACTGCTGCCGCTATGGCCAATGGCTAAAACAATAAATAAATTACAATAAGTCTTCCATATTGTCAGATATTTGAGAGCTGGTTGTGATATTTAGTGGTTAAAGAAAGGCACTATCTTCTATATATTTTACACATCCCAGAAAAAACTGATGTTGGCCGGGTTTGCACGTAATGCGAAGCCATGGTTTGTGAAGAAATGCCATATATATAACTGTTGTTATTCTGCAAATATTCAGTGTGGCCTCAGAAAGGCTATAATGTATTTGTGTAGGCTTGAGACAAGGGCCATGACCCCAGGATCCTATGTGCATCATTTGGATGCACAGGGATGACCTAGAGATGACCCCAGGATAACTGGAACCGCAGATGTCCTGGTTTTTCCCCGGTCCTTGGACAACCCAGAGGACCATGCCTGGTGTGGCGTGGACTCCCAGGTCCTCAAATGGGCACGGAGCTGCACGGAGTGGCTCCATGCCCATGGGAGGGGGGAGCAATTTTGCAGGTGGTTTTTTTTAACCTTCTTTTGCCCTGGATCGGGGCCACGCAACTGGCTCCTCTTCAAAAAAAGAAATATGCCATGATGTCCCTCTTCCCTGGGGAAGGATCATGGAAGCAGGTAAGTCTGTGATCCTCCCCCTCCCTCCCACTACACTCTTAGGTGTAGAGGAGCCCCTAGTGTTACCATGTTGAAGGCCTGTAGAGCTGCTTGGTGATATTTTGAAGAGGGAGAGAGATTATTCTTTGTAATATTCTGGGGCCTTTGATCAGGCAAATTCAGTTTTTATTTGGGTGGGGGTTCTAGCTAGGTTGAAAAGAGTGGTTGGGAAACGAGGGGTAAGGTGTTCGGAATGGAGTTTGTCTGTTGTTAGAAAGGGAGAAGTCTGCTGGTTGGTGGGTGATGCTATAGAAGGGATAGGGGAAAGCTGAGGACAAAGGGAATAGCTAAGGCCTGAATTATACATTATTCTTGTTCTGTGGGAACAGGTGGCTGTGTTATACCAGGAGGCTGCCTTAAGATCTTGCCTGAAGAAGATTACACAAACCGTCACTAAGCCCAGATAAATTGCCCAAGCAGCCAGAAATACAACAGGAGAAGCTTTAGGAGCCAGAGGAAGAGTATACCCAAGAGCAGTTTGCGAATGTATTTGGCTGGAATAGAGATTTGAGGAATTTGGCTTGAGGTAAAATAATTCATTAAGAAGCTTGCATTAGCAACAGTGTCTCTTGAGTCCTCAAGAAGTGCCAGTAAGCAGTCTTTTGAAAACTCCAAAGTGAATATTAGTATTCCCTTATGTACAGAATATCCCTTTAATAAGCCAACTTGTTTAATAGTTCATCTTCTCTCTAGTAGTGGTGCCCATCTCATGCCTAAACTTCTTATACAAAGCAGCTAGAAGGTTTTGGAATATTCTAAGAGAACTGATGGCAGCAGAAAAGGGTCAGCCTGTGGAATTCTTGAGTATAGTGGCAGAGAGTTCCTTAGGTCATGACATATAAGCATTTGCTTTTTAAAAAAAACATGAGGAGTTGCACAGTGAAAGAGCAATTTCCCCATAGTTGGTGGTAGTGCTGGAGATAAAATCTCCCATATTAACCATGGTTTGTTGCTTTAGTCATGAATTAACTTGCAGATGAGCAAACAAACCACAGATTGTTTTCCCTGTTCCTGCTTTGTTTCTGTTCTGCCCATTTTACCAGCCTACAGTGCTGTCCACCTCTGTTTCTGGGTGTACAGCAGCACAAACAAACCAGAGATAAGCCACGGTTCTCGGTTCAAATATCACCAGGTTTAAACAAGCCAGACTTCATAAACCAACAACAAACCGTGAGTTCTGCTTGTGGCTTATAGCTGGTTAACAAACCATAATGTGTTTGTGGAGATGGGTTCAGACACAACAATAAGCCAGATTTCAACAATCCACACCATGGCTTAGCAGTATGTGCGAACCTGGGCAATATATCAAAGTTCAACCTATTTTCAAAGTAAGCACTTCATATACGGCATCATCTTTGGCTACACAATATGTGAACGATCAATTTCCACATTTGCATCATGATAAGTAATGATTATGATTGTAGAGATGCATGGATTTTTTTAAAAAAAGCTTTTTCTGCTTTGTTGCTGCTAGTCATACAACATTTGGCCTCATTATAAACATACACTGACATCTCTCACTACCCAGAGCCAAGACCTTGGCAAATGCAAATGTTGTAACAAAGGGAGCAGCAGGTGTTTTGCTTGCAGTCATTGCCACCTGTCTGGATTTTACAGAGAACAGGTAGGTTTGAAAGCTGTCACTGGTTCAGTGTCAGAACTGGCTTTGCAGTTGACCTTTTCGCATTGTCAAGTATAGTCATTAGACTCGTTAGAAAGCTTGTCAGTCAGTCCTCTCACTGCTACTTATCATTTCCTGTCAATGGAATCACCATTGCGGTGGGACAGGAGGAAGGGTTGTCAGACAGGAAGAGACTACCCGAAAGACATTGATTTGAGATATAGCTCCTGGAAGCAAATTCTGATTGATCTAACAGGAGGACCGTTTGCAATGAAAAAAAAATTCTGTGGGACAATGTGATGCTGAACAAGACCTGAAAGAACCAAACTATCAAAATGCATATAATAAAATTGTTGCCAAAAAAAACCCCAAAACAAAACCAAATTGTAGGTTCCTGGTAATGACATTCGCACGAAGGATAATGTGGGATATCCAAACTATTTTATTGTAGCTTTATCAGCTTCCGTTGCCTTTTTATTTGCAGACTACTCCTTACAGAAGGGTTGGATGCTACTGTGACTGAGTTTTTAGCTTTGTAATCTAGAGACTTGTTGGATCAATTGTCTTTTTCTGCTTCATTTCCTGTTTAAATTGTGCAAGTAACTAAAACCCTCACAAATGCATTTAATTTTGCCTGGTTTTCATGTCGTGTTTTGGATCTGGTGATAACCTCAAGATTCCCATTGTATAGTAGTTTTTCAATAAATCATTCATATTTGGGAGTGTGCACCACCACCACCATGATGATTCCTGACTTATGGTTAGGAGATGCTTGGGAGTTGTATTGTTTATTTGAATAAGATACCCTTCAAAGTTTGGTTATGGTGGCACTCTCCCTCCCAAACTAAGTGGAGGAAACAGGACTATGTGTGTGAGAGAGAGGAAGGAAAAGAGAGAGAGAGAGAGAGAGGGGGGGGCCCCTTTCCACACCAGACGTTTCGCCTGGGTTGGCCCACGACTGGTCCCTGTGAGTCCAAATGACGCACAGGGACTAGTCGTGGGCCAACCCAGGCGAAACGCCTGGTGTGGAAAGGGCCTTTCAGGGATTCCCAGGGGCAGCGTGGGTGGGCATGGGATTTTTCTGCGAAAAGAGAAACCAGAAAAATCCTGATTCTTCCGTGGTCCGGGGAAGTTCCTGGGACCACGAAAGATGTGCCCGCCTGTCCCGGGTGCTAAGCACAGCAGCAAAATGGGCACGGCACCACTCAGCTGCGAGCCCATCAGGGGAGGGGGAGAAAGGAAGCTCACCATCCCTAAAATGGCAGGGGGGGGGCATTTTCACCGGGATTTTTTTTTTGTTTACTTACTGTTTACGTTGGAGCACAGGAGCGCTCTTCCCCGATTATTTTTTTAAAAAATGGCGCCCGCAACGCCACGATGGTCCAAGAGCAGCCCAGGCCATCACACACTTGTGAGGTGAATTGAGAGTGCCGATCCCGGAAACAGCTACTTCTGGGATCGCCCGCTCTCCACCCTCTCCACCCCTATAGTGTAGAAAGGGAGAGGGGGAGAGAGAAAGAGAGAGAGAGAGGGGAGAAGAGCCTAGCTCAGAAGGCCCCTGATTTAATTTCCAACATCTCCTTGTAAGTCTGGGAAAGACACTTGTCTGAAACCCTGCAAAGCAACTGCCAGTCTGTGGGTTGGATCCAGACATAGGCCGGATCTACACCAAGCAGGATATAACACTTTGAAAATGGTTTCAAAACGGTATATGCAATGTATCCTGGGCCTGAACAGTTGTCAAAACCATTATAAACCATTATAAAACAGTAGTGTAGATCCTGCCATAGTCATGCTTAGAGTAGATCCACTGAAATCAAAGAGACAAGTAGATCATGACTAACATAAGTCCTATTGATTTCAATGGGTCTACTCTAAGCTTGACTAAGTCTGGATGCAACCCATTATCAATAATACTCTGCTAGATGTACCAATGTTCTTCCTGTGTTTCTGTTGAGAGTTGGCTGAAGATCACTTTGGGATACAGGGTCTGTCTGTTCCGAGACCGGATGTGAGGAAGCAGCTCTACTGTTTTGCCATGTTTGTTCATTTGTGAATAAAAGAAACATTACCAAGATACCATGGTATCTAGTGCTCTGTATACCCAAGCTCAAGAAGGCCTTCCCTGGAACTCCTTACTACTTTGGGACTGCACAACAGTAGCAACGAAGAGTTTTTGACCTCCTACCTGTTCCGTCCCCCCCCAGATGTTTTGGAATACAAGTCCCAGCATTCAAGACATTGCCCATGCTGATGTAAGTTGAAACTACTGGGAAGCACCAATGTGAGAAAGGCTGAAGTAGGAGTGTGGAGTTGGGGTGTCTATTACCTTTTTAAAAAATACCCTGTTTTCATTTTTGAAGAACCAACGAGCTATTTTACATAGGATAATGTGTGCAGCTGTTCTGCCATCTAACTCCAATGTATCTCAAGTACCTATATCCACATATATCAGTGGGTCATCATGTACTGTGTTGCAAGCATCAAATAATGTTGTGACCTTGCATATATTATGACTATATGGCATATTAATTGCTATTTGTGCTGGTTTCTTGCACAGCTTTGCCTATTATCATATGGATGATATGAGGGTTGAACTTTTCCCACCAGAAACCTTTAAGCCAGAATTATTACAGAAATGTGGAACCGTGAAACGATTAAACCACAGACACCAAAATTAAAGGCCAATTTTTAAGGCTGCCCACTGTACTAGTTTCATGATAATGTTAGATAATAGGCGTCATGTTCAGTTCGCTTTCCTGCAAGTGAAATGTGACGCTCATAACAAAGGCAATTCCTATATTTTCACGGATGTTGATTAGATACCTATTATAGTGTGTATGACTGCTTTTCTAAAGATAAATGTTGGCACTGACATTTAATTAATACTGAATAGAAAGCACTTGTGGTCTTACCTCAAGGAGCAACTTCTCTCACCCAAATCTCCTCACCCGCTCAGGTCACCCGAAGAGCTGCTTCTCTGGCTTCCTTCCTTATATGTATGGGAGATAACATATTATATGTTCAATACTGGCTAGCAGAGGCTGCCAGCTCTGATTTCGGTGAGGCTGTGAATCCATTCTGGGTTTCAGTCAGAACCATCCAAAACTCTAAAGGAGTTATCTAAGGTGCTGAACCCTATCCCTAAAATAGGTTCATTGCCTTGGATAGCTCCTTTAGAGTTCTGGCTGAAATGAAGAATGGAATCACAGCCTCACCAAAATCAGAACCATTAGCTTCCACTGTTACTGACCCTAAACCAAATGGCATCCAGGGGAGAAACATCTTTTTTGCTCCCTTCCATTTCATCAACTTTTGAATATGTTATTGGCCAGCTGGTGGTGTATGTCTATCTCCCACTATGTTTGAGATGCTGGTATTTGTTGTCCATCTTTTCAAGTATATTTTATTTTATACTGTGCCTATGTGTTACTGTTTTTTACTTCCATGTACTGCTTTGGGGACTTTGGGGCTGATAGCATCTGCAGCCCATTTCATGACATCGATGCATGTAGATTCATGTAAGACAATAAATTTGCATCCACTGATCTGATCCCAGGAGCTCACAATTGATCGCATGCATATTGTTCACTAAATGGGCAGCAATGTTATAAATTTCACAAGGAATCAAAACAAATCTCTTCTCAATGATCCCAGTGTGCAGGACATGGAATGATGGGCTCAAGTTACAAGAAGCCAGATTCTGGCTGGACATCAGGAAAAACTTCCTGACTGTTAGAACAGTATGACAATGGAACCCATTACCTAGTGTGGGTAGTGTGGCTCTCCCACACTAGAGGCATTCAAGAGGCAGCTGGAGAATAATCTGTCAGGGATACTTTAAGGTGGATTCCTGCATGGAGCCAGGGGTTGGACTCGATGGCCTTATAGGCCCTTTCCAAATCTACCATTCTATGATTCCATGAAATTAATGCGGTGCTGATCATGCAGCTTTACACGTGAAGATGAACTGGATGTACTTTTTTTTGCCTCAGTTGCTAAACCAGGAGCATTGAACCCCTTTCAGCCCGAAGGCCGAGTTCAGTTTTGGAGATGCTCTCAGGGGTTGCATTACAGTGGTGGGAAGGGCCAGAGGCAAAACAGGGAGGGGGGGATACCAAAAATACCAGCATATTTTAGCTTAAAGCTCTTTTGCCAGCTATAAAGCTTTAGAAGGGGCATTCTGGGTTCTTAGAATGGAGTGGAAAATACGCAAAACACAGGAAACCACAAAATGATTGGCAGGTGGGGAAAGAGATGAGGCCATCCAGGGAGCCCAAGTGGGCCATATTTGAGCATCAGTGTCCTTGTGCTAAATGGATAATTGAGTTGACATCAGCTTTGACAGAAACGCGCACACCCCCGGCCTCGGCACTCCCCAACTTGTCACCTAGGTTCCCTGTCCCTAAATTTGCCCCTGACTGTGTTGTAGTATAGACTTCCCAAGGAGGCCTGCTACACTTTGTACAGCAATGTGCTACCTCCAGGATCAGAGGCAGTAAGCCTATATACACCAGTTACTGGGGAACGTGGGCGGGAGAGTGCTGTTGCACCATGCCCTGCTTGTGGGTCCCTGTTCGACAGCTGGTTGACCACTGTGTGAACAGAGTGCAGGACTAGATGGACCCTTGGTCTGATTCAGCAGGGCTCTTCTTGTGTTCCTGTGGCTATTTAATTAAGGCTTTTAACTGATTTCTCCTCTAGCCTGCTTCTATCAGTGTTTAGATGGTTCTGGATTCTCTTGTTGTGCAATGCTTTGATTTCATTGCTTTTGTGGGTTTCTCAAATTGCGATTGTATGCTTTATTTTGTATGCCACCTTGGTTGCCTTGTTGGAAACATGGCGCATGAGCATAACAGCAAAAACATACGTACAAAATCCAAACAAACCATGACTTACAAGCTGTCCAGGAAAGAGCCTGTGCTGGGGCTCCCATACCACAAAGCGGAAAGAGCCCCCCACATAAGTTGACTATATACCATAAGCTAGATTTGTCTAGTGGAAGGCCAATTGTTTCAAACCAGTGTGAGTGATTAAGGTATGATTTGTCAGGGGCTCAGAGTGTTTTGCCAGAGATACCACATAATTATTCACTTTCTTCAAGAGATGTTTGGCTGCCAGACAACGCTGGCAGCACTGGAAATGGTAGACTGTGAAATTGACATTGCTGTTAATATTGATAGAAAACACAGCAGCAACGGTCCACATGGGATTGTCATAGGAGAGAACTTCATAAGGGTAGAGCGCACTACAAAGTGTTGCAGGGCCGGAAAAGGCAGTGTGTGTGCATGCGTACGTACTTAGCAAATTAACTTTTGAGGGTAATAAAAATTCTTCCACAGTCTTAAAATTCCCTTTCCAAATGTACATCTCCTTGACATTTAAAATTCTTGACAACATTCATTTTATTTTTAATCCCTTTAACTCATTTTGCAGCTTAATACAGAAGCGTAATGTTTGCTATCAATTTTCAGGTTCTTAATTGCCTTCATTTATCTATGGCAGTGAAGCTTACAATGTTTGCTTTCTTTCAGCAACCATTCATCACTGTTTCCTACAGAATTTTAAGGAAAGGTGCAGAGAAAATATTGTTAATTAAAAGTTTTTTGTTTCGTTTTTTTAAAAAATACCAGTGCAATTGTTGGACCAAGTAGACTTGCTGAAATAAAAACAAATGTGCAGGCAGAATTAAGATAGAAAGGTTTGCTAGTGTAAATCTCCAAACTTCGGATTGGAGACAGTCAGCATGGGCATGCCTCTGATTTACTACAATATAACATCCATTATGTTGTAAGGCAGCCCATTCAGTGGAGATGCTCACTGGAGTTGGTAAAAAGCCCCAGCACAATATAATTGGGCAGACAGTGGACAGCCTATAGGTACCAGTGTGTCCACGGACATCGCTCCTGGTTAGGGAGGTATGAGAAATTCATTTCAGTTCATTTTTGATCAGGATTGACCCAGTTTGCACCTTCCGGACTGGATGTGAACTTGGACACAATCTGCAGTCAAACTGGTATATTTTCGAGCTTGTAATGTGATGCGTTCGACAGGTTGCATACATTTGAAAAATGCATGTGAAAAATGCACATCTCCTTTGGAAAATGTGCAGAAATGCACTTTAATCAATGGAAGAAGAAATCCATACATTTCAAAGATGCGCACGATTGAACTTTGGGAAAATATGCACAAATGGACACACAGATTTTCATGTGAAAAGTTAAAAAACAAAGTTCGCAATTTGATATGGACTTGAGTTGGAGCAAACTTTGAGGTGGGATTTGGACAACTCCGGGAAACTCAAATTTGTCTGATTCGCCCATCCCTACCACCAGGCTTTCTGCCATAACTGATTTTTATTTCTATTGTTAAGTTTTTTTAAAAAAAAAACTGAGGCACTGCCATAATGCAAAGCAAAGGGCTTTTCTCCAGCACTTTGTCTATTTCAGAGGTCAATTTGAATCGCTGTCTTATACCTAGATTATTTATTTATTTATTTATTGCAGTTCTATACTGCCCAATAGCCAAAGATCTCTGGGTGGTTGACAAAAATTAAAACCATGAAAACTATTCAAAATATAAAGCAAACAGTATAAAAACATAGTAAAAAATGCAATATAAAAACACAACCAGGAGAAGAGAATTTAATTTTCCTTTTAGTCTCACCAGTGGGCATAGTCAGAAATGCCCACCATGTCAGCCATTGTATGCTCAACTCTCCAAATGTGCCTACTCACCCCCCAAAAAGTTTAGGGATTCTTGAAGCTTGAAGTAGTTAGTGGAAGAGGAAAAAATATGTGATCAAAGGAAGGAATGAGTCATAATGTAAAGTTGTTCTGACTTTGTGTTTCCCCTATGCTCTTGAAGCTCTTGATTTAGTGCCTTGGGGCTTTTGCTTATTACTGCCAGGGTGGTTGCTAATAAAAACATATATTATCCCTAATGTGATATTGGATAACACCACTTACATGGTTTGCATTGTGAACATCTGGTTGGATAATACTAGATGGTTCCAGCCAAATCCTTTGTTTGCATCAAGAGATAGAAGCCCTTTTCTGACATTCAAAACGTGTATAGTGTACATGCTTAGAAGGGATCAATAGGAAGCCACATCCCTGACCTCAATGGATTTACTACAGTCCATATGTCCATGCAGACTGTATGTGCATAGGATCAGTTGTGCATTCAGGAATTCTGCAAGCTTCCTGATACAATATATAGAGTATATGTGCATACAGGTTGTACATGCACAGGGACTGGTACAGATAGCTTCATGAATGCACTGAGGTCAAGAAGCGTACCACACAGAATCATAGAATAGTAGAGTTGGAAGGGGCCTATAAGGCCATCAAGTCCAACCCCCTGCTCAATGCAGGAATCCACCTTAAAGTATACCTGACAGATGGCTGTCCAGCTGCCTCTTGAAGGCCTCTAGTGTGGGAGAGCCCACCACCTCCCTAGGTAATTGGTTCCATTGTTGTATTGCTCTAACAATCAGGAAGTTTTTCCTGATGTCTGGCTTCCTGTAACTTGAACCTATTATTCTGTGTCCTGCACTCTGAGATGATCAAGAAGAGATCCTGCCCCTCCTCTGTGTGACAACCTTTCAAGTACTTGAAGAGTGCTATTATGTCTCCCTCAGTCTTCTCTTCTCCAGGCTATGCAGCTGATCCCACCACCATTATCCATCTGACCCCACCACCCATATGTGCTTTGAAATTCAGGAGAGGGCTAGGAACTCAGTGCTAATATAACCAATATTTGAATGTGAACCTGCAGGGTTAGAAACAAGGATTATACTAAGGCCTGTTTTCCTAACAGATACACTTAGGTGATGAGTTCTTTCCAACTTATTGTTGTGGAAGACATGAACATCTAGGTCAGCTTTCCCCCATCCTGGTGGCCTCCAGATATTTTGGACTACAACTCCCAGAATGTTTTACCCTTGACCATGGTGGCTGGGCTGATAAGAGCTGGAGTCCAAAACATCTGGCAGGTACTAGTTTGGGGAATGTTGAAGCCATTTTGCCAAGTGTGCTTGGAGTCATCATGACTATGCCAGTGTGTCGGCATGTATTTATTTGTCTATTTTATTATAAAACGTATAAACTGCTCCGCATCGAGAGATATCAGAGCGGTGTGCAATAAATTAAAACAAAAAAAAAAGTTACAGCAAAAGTAAGTTAACAGTATTAGCTCATCAATGTGGCCATTTAAGGGCATCAGGTTACAGTCACATTTGCTTAAGAAAACACTCAGATTTGTCTCTGCTATGAAAGGTTAGCTCCTCACCTTTCCTCAGGCCTTAGTTTGGTATGTTTTTTGTGAACTAGGCAAATGCGTCAAGCAGTCCTAGAGAGGTATGTGTTAAGAATGTATTGTAGCAACAAAACTACATCTCTTGGAGGGCAGAATCAATAAGTGGCTAACACAACAAAAATAAGAGCAATCTCACGAAAGCATAGAGTAGCTCCTACCAGCAGGTTCTAAAGGATATACAGGTCTTTCTGCAATGGATTAAGTCATAGAGAGCAATCTAAATGCCAGCTGGGTGCCTTCCCTGGCTAGTCAACGTACCAATTTTTATCGTCTTCCTGTGCCAGCAAGGGGTACGGTCAAGGACAGTAGGATGCCCTCTGTCAATATTTCTCACGTTTACAGCTGCTTTTTAAAAAAGAAACATTCTTCCAAAATCTCTCCAGAGCAGGTATCCCTGGGATGTACAAGGATTTAGTTTTGATTTGTTTTTGACCAAAAATGTGCCCTGTTTACACCCCTGAATGCAAACATGTTCTCAAGCTTGTGATCATATTCGCAAAATATATTTTTCAGAAAAATCAGCACTTTGAAAAAAATATGTAGTCAGTGGGGCAACAGTATGCATTTGGGCATGCAATTTTAAAAAAATGCACACCCAAAAGTTTGCTTTTCCTGTTTGGACAATTAGAACAAAAATATTCAGAACAGGAATGTCAAGTTTTTTTTAATTTTGTATTTTTACCTATTTTGATTCAACTTTCCTCCCTTAAGAGTTGTATCAACCAACCTCTTTCTTCTTGTTCTCCGTATGTTAGATATAATTATATAATTGTTGGGTTGATATTATTTTGTAGGGGATTGTTTGTATTCATTATTACTTTTTTGTATCACTTTAAATAAAATAAAACTATTATGTATAAAAAAGTTTTGATGTGGAAATTGGAGAACTGAGCTGAGGACTGATTTTCCCATCCCTGGATACCAGGAAACAACAATAAATACAAAGACCATAAAATAGATAAAATATTAAAAACAAATCAAATTAATACATTATTAAAACATCTTAAAATTCAACTAGTAGGCCTGCCGGAAGAGATCAGTCTTCACTGCTCTCTTAAATTCAAGAAGACTACTAAGTTGTAGGATCTCTCCCGGTAGGCCAGAAGAAAAGGTCCTCTGGGCCACACCCCTCAGCCTAGTTCTGGCTGATTGAAGTAAATTATTCCCAGAGGACCTGAGTGTGCGGGGCGGATTATACGGGAGAAGCCGATCCCGCAGGTAACCTGGTCCCAAACCATGTAGGGCTTTAAAGGTAATAACCAACACTTTATACTTCGCCCGGAAACTAATTGGCAGCCAGCGGAGTGATTTTAATACTGGTGTAATGTGGTCACCCCTAGGTGTACCAGTGACCAACCGGGCTGCCATATTCTGAACTAGTTGAAGTTTCTGGACTAGGCACAAAGGTAGCCCTATGTACAGCGCATTGCAGAAGTCGAGCCTCGAAGTTACTAGCGCGTGCACTACCATCTTTAGGTCTTCCAACTCTAGGAAGAGGCACAGCTGGCATAACAGCCAAAGCTGATAGTAGGCGCTCCTGGTCGTTGCTTCTATCTGGGCTGTCATTTGGAGCGACAGATCCAGGAGTACCCCCAAGCTGCAAACACAGTCTTTCAGGGGGAGTGTAACCCCATCCAGAACTGGTTGACACACCTCAAACCCAGGTTGTAGCCTTTGACAGCAAGCACCTCCGTCGTGTCTGGATTCAGCTTCAGTTTGTTTTTCCTCATCCAGCCCATTACCGCCTCCAAGCATTCATTCACCTCCTTGAAAGGTGAAGTTGGTGAGGATCTGAGACAAGGTCTTCTGTCTAGCAGTGTTCCAGTGGTGGAACTCCATTCCCAGAGAAATCAGGATAGCTCCCTCATTATTGGCCCTTAGACAGCTGGTAAAATCTTTACTGTTCCACTAAGCTCTTACTGAATAAGGCTAATTTCTTATTTTAGAACGTTCTCCTATTTTCTATATTTTATCAGTTTTTGTTTTACTTTTGTTTGTTTTGGGAACAGCTATAGCTCAGTGCTCAAACACGTGTTTTGCATGTAGAAGGTCCTTTGAAACCCTGTAGAGTATCTCTGCCAGTCATTGCCAACAATACTGGACTAGATGGACCAATGGTCTGACTCAGTATAAGGCACCTTCCTAGGTCCCTCGGTTGTATTTTATTGTGTTAATGATCTTATTGTAAATTGCCTCATTGATAGTGACGTTGCAGGCACCCAACTGAGTCTGGTAATCTGACGGACTCCCCTGCGTCTGCCTACCTGGACCCAGTCTTGTGCCTGCGGTGCATTTGCAGACCCATGCTCCAAGCGCATGTGATGCGCAATGAGTGCTTGGCACCCGTCCGTCCTCATCTAGAGCTTCCATTGTGTACTACAATGGAAGCTCCAGAAGTTACATATTTCCGCCGTTGTGTAAATGGAGGCCATAAAGGCCCCAATTATGCAGAGTAAAGCACAAATGCTCCATAAAGGCCCCCATTTAAGGGGGGAAAATACAGAATTTCCAGAGCGAGGGTGGACAGCTGAGTGCTCATCGGGCCTCACAGTGGGGTTAGCTTTTAACGAATCGGACATGTGTTAGTTCGCCCATCCCTACCAGAGAGTAAAGGTTGATTCAGAAATCCTTAAAATAAATAAATAAAATATTTTCAAAACTCCTCCCTGTTTCGAACACTTTTCCAGTACAATGTTTTTCCCCCCACCTAGGAACTAAATGAACAACATCTGTCTTTGCAACATCTGTATTTGTGAATTCTCTCTGCATAGCTTCCCCTTTGGACATAATATCAGAGGCGCAAAAGCAAGCGGGCTTATTCAGTCTTGCACTGTAACTCATGAAGCCGCTTTAGCTATTTCAGTGCTGGCGACCATAAAACTAAGCTTTTCATTTCTTTCCTTATTATTGTCACATCCCAGCTTTTAGCTCTTGAGCCAAGCCTGTAACTTACTTGCACAGCAAGGTGTCCTTTTTGCCTCCGCCCTCCATCACTCCTAAATTATTACACACAGCCCATTTACACATTGCCTTACTCTGCTAAGGGTTGTAATTGTGTTCACAAATAATAATCAATTCGAGCAGGAGGCGCTACATCCTTTTCTGTCTTATTATGCAATGGCAGGGTTTGTGTGAATCATCAAAATGATACTGTGGCTCAGACACTATCTTTGCAAATGAGATATCTCACCTGGGCAGTGGTGATACAACAGCACCATCACTTTGTTTATCTATCTCGTAAGCTGTCACACTGCACGCAGACACATTAGGCAGCAACAAGAAAAAAAAGCAATTTGGACTATAATTCTATCCAAAGAAGCAAGTGTGAAATGCTTAAATCTTGTAAAGAGAGGCCAGTATGTTTTTCATCTGCCTTTACATTGGCTGTGAGCCACAACTGTTTTTATAGTTTTTCTGGGTCCTAGTCAATTCTTCCAGGTCTGTTGGAGCTTGTAAGAGACAAGCAGGGCAAATCAATCCCTCCATGATCAGGCCGCTTTCCCAGCAATCTCACAGTGGTTTGCCCATATCCATTCTTTCCCCCCACGGCACCCATTCAATCCAAGGATTTTTGTTTTTAAATCTAGGTTTCCGATCGGTTTGCTTGGATTTAGAGACCCGGTTGTGTCCCAGAGACTTGCTATATATCCAGTCTTTCCATCAACATCAAGGATCAGCTCTGCAGTTGGAGTTCTTTATGCTCATGTGAGGTTTCTCTGACCCACTTGCTTGCTGCTCTTGTCTCACTTTTACTATTAGGTCCCACAGCTTTACAGCCCAACAACCTGGCCTCTGACAATCCACTTTGTTTCCACTGCCACCAGTACCTTCCTCAGGTACACCCTAAAGAACACACCAGTTAGTATAATACAACAAAATTTTATTAATAAGAAGTATTTTGTGTGAACAAGCTTATTGGTTTCTTTAGTACATTTGCGTAATGGTTTCAAGTACAAAGCGTAGTGGTTTCTGTCACAGTTCTTATATGTTTTTAAACTGTATCTTACAATAAACGTTGCAACATATTTACATCTTCAAACATTAAAACATCACAGCTCCTTCCTAGAACTGCTCCATCCATTTCAGTGAATCCATTTCCTTTCAGGCAGTAGGAGCTTGGTGCCCACAAGAGCTCGCTGGATTGTAATAATGGCCTTCAGCAAAATTGATTTCTATTGTATTAATGTGCATTCCGATTGAAAGTATTTTCTCTTTCTCCATCCAAAGTCTTGGTTTCCTCATGGCTTCTGATACAGAAGCCACAGGTTACTGATTACACTGGGAGCAGGACTTGTTAGCTACTATATCAACAACAACTTGTGGGCATGTTTTGGCCTACAATTCCCATGATCCCTAGGGTGGCCACTTATGAATCTCTAAAAAAGAGGAAATGTATCACTAAAAAAAGGACAAAAGAGGAACAATTTGCATTTAAATTTGCATATACTGAGTTATAAGTAGACATGCAAATTTTAAAATAATTATTACAATTCTAATAGAAATACACTACATCTCATCATAGACTGTGACCAGGTGACCTGTTGTCCAGGTGCTGTTGATGGACAACTTCAAGGTCCAGCTCTTCCGACTGATGGTTCTTTATCTTGATTGTTAAACCAAACTTGGCCTGGTTAGTCCTTCAAATAGAGAATGCCTTCAACATTCAGGACGGTTTTCTGGCGGCACTTGGAATAGAGGACTGCTCTCTGTAAACAAGGACAAATGGTTGGCCTTTGTAGTAATATACTTGATTTGGTGGTGTACTGGAGCCCTATGCACATATGCAAACAAGGCCTGGTGCCTGTTCTGGGTTCCATTGGATTCCAGAAGTTATAATGGAATTTTGGGCAGACTTTGAGGGGGAAAAATAGACACCCACCAAACCTGGGTGACTGCAGCCAGTTCGTTGCTGCCTCCTGAAAACATTAAACATTGCCCCCATGGACGTGGAGAAGATTTGTTGATGGAACTGCACATTATTTTGAGCTTCCCAGAATTTGTGGGATAATACTGAAGAGCTGATGGAATGACATGACAATATTTAAGATGAAGTTTTTAAGATTGTAATAATATTAGACCCAAAATAGAAGAAGCTCTTTATAAAAATGCCTTCTTCCTTATTGTAAAATAAACAAGCTAGAAACTATGTTTTAAGAAAGTGAATTTATAGCATAACCATTTGAGAATGGATGCAATAATTCTCTCATTAATCCATTTTAAAGTGTGGCCCGTGGATCTGAAGAGAAGCAGTGAGGCTGTTCGTACTGTAATGCAGTGAAGTGAAGCCACTTAAATTACACCTTATGCAAAACACACTTTCTACCGGATCAGTCACTGTTATTAATTTCCGAGGCACTAAGAATATACTGACTATTTTGGTAGCATTATGTGAGAAACATAAGGAAATACTTCTGTAGCGAGGCAAAGGCAACTGGAGGGTCTCACCATATTATTATCTTTATTTATAGCCCGCCTTTTGCCCAATGCTGGGCCTCAAGGCGGCATTACAAAATTAAAACATACACAGTTAAAATCTTGTTCATAGACACCTACAATTATAGTAAGGATTAATTTATTATTGATATTAGAATGACTGTGGCATAGAGCTCCAATTCATACATTTTCTGGAGCAGCACCATCCTTGCATACCTCACCTTCCACATGCAGATAATATCAAACATCAGCAGGACATTTCATGCAAACATGGAGGCCTCATTTGCAGACATGGCTTGCGTCAAGTGTAGGCATGATTGGGCACCTGCTGAGAACCACCCCCCACTGCTGAGAACTCTTTGGAGTTGTTTTTCATCTTTACCATTAGGGGTATTGCAGAGCCCCAGACCCTATTCGCCAAGTTGCCGCGTGCTTATCAGACGCATTTGCCGTTAGACCCTTGTGAGCCACCATTTTCTGGAAATGTAATGTTGTGTAAATGGTGGCCATAAATGAGCCCTTTATACAACATTACAGCCATAAATGGTCCATTTACAACTGTAATGTAACGTAAATAGCCCCTTTACATTATATTTCTGGAAAACCCCAAGCCACAATTTTTATGCAAAATGGCAGCTCACTAAAGGGATGGCTGGTCCCTTGGTACTCACAGGGGAGGGGGGGTCAGTGAGCACCCGGCAAGCATGGACAGAGGTGAGTCTGTCCATCCTTATTTACCATTATAACCTGCATGTTCACCTGCCTCTCACTCTGGCTCAGACAATGGTGGTAGTGAGTAGATGTCACTGGATACGTGCTCACTGGTTCGTTGCCTGTTAAGCAATAGTGAAGAAGAGGAAAAGGAGCAATATCAACTGTTGATAATGATGGTGAGAAGGTAGACTCACTGAGGGAGTCTTGAACTGAGCAAGATTATTATTGTAATGAGGCAACACCAGTAATTTACTGTTGTTCAGGAAGCAAAGACATTTGATACCATTTGGAATGGTTGTTTCATAATTATGCCTTGGTTGAAACATTATCCTTAGATGAGCCTCCACTATGCATGAACTCAGGATTCCACACAAGGCCTAATTTTGCTGGAGTCCAGGTCATGTGATTCTGAAAAAGCAAGGGACAGATCCTTGAGTCAGGTTTCTCCCATAGTTTGGTTAGACAAATTCAGAGATTTACCTGAGACTTCCTAAACTTTGCTTACAGTTACCTGGAGCCTTACAAAAAAACCTTTGGCACAGTTTGCTTAGTTCTGTGCGAGCAATCATGACTGTCCAGGACCTAGACAAGAAGTAAGCTAAGGCAATATGATCATGTCAGGGTTGGGGAGGAGGACAGTTCCTGAGTGGTCTCCAAACATGTTCAAAATTGCTGACCCAATTCCGAATCACACTGAGGAGTCATCGCCTCATCCACTAAGGGGGGCAGCTTTGTATGCAATAAGTGTTTTATTGGTGTTTTATTGGTATTTTAATGATGTACTGTGCTTTTAATCGCTTTTGTGTATTTTATGTTGATGTTGTTCCCTGCCTCGATCTGGAGGGAGAGGCGGGTGATGATAAATAATAATAATAATAATAATAATAATAATAATAATAATAATAATCACATGCACCGAGCTCCCACTTGATTGAAGTGAATAGTACATTTTTTTTCAGGATGTCCCTTTCCCACCCTGCCAGCACAGCTAGAGCTGGGGCAGGCTTTTGCGGGTGGGAAGAGGGAAGGAGGAAGACCTACCTGTTTTTGCACCTAAACAAGGTGAGGCATGGTCAGTGCTTGCCTTTAAAAGTAAGCCCTGCATGCATCCCAGGCCTCTTTTGTTTCCAGCTTTGACAGGGTAGGAGCGTCAGTGGAGCAAGGAGGGGATAGAGTGCTAAAGCAGAGGCTTAATGCCCTCCTTTGGCAAGTTGTACGGGAATCTTAGGATATCAAATGAGGTTGGTGAGTACTTGTTGGACACCTTTATGGTGATTGGCAGGTTCTGAGGCCTGGTCCTCTGGGGGCTGAGCGGCTCTCGACCCAAGATACGGCCTGCCTCTGGGGACCTCACTGTCTCACCTACTTGGAGTGGAGCAGCCCGAGCAGGGGTGACATGGGGTGGTTTCCTCAAGCCCACACTTGTAGCATAAGAAAGGAGCTGGATTTTACCCAACTCCTGGCTTGGCTGAGGAGGCTAGTTGCCTGGAGACAGAGCGATTAGATTCCCACACTTTCACGTGCAGATCCAGGGAGGAGTGAATCCCCCAAACTTAAATAAAGAGGCCCTAGTTTACCTAAGCTCTGGCATCTAACTCGTTATTTCCTCTCTTCTTCCTCTATCCATAAATGAAGCTCCATGTGTTTGGTGGAAAAACTCCATGAATGCACTGAAGCCCCCATGTTAACAGCAAATTGCTGAATCAGAATGACATTCCTGGCTTTGTCACAGATGAATATTAGGGATTGGACACTGTGCGTGGAAGCACCTAACCGTGAATTGAAGCATAATGGAATATTTCATTTGTTTGTTCAGTACATCATTGGGCACAATGGCTCACCGTATATAAGTAATCTCCAGCTGTTAAGCATCCATTAAGTTCACAGCTTTTTCAGACTGGCCAAAGTGTAAAACTCACCCCGTTGAGAACTGTCAACCGTCAGGCAGACCGTGTGTGGCGGGTTGGCTGCTAACTGCATTCAGCTCTACCTGCTGAAGCTTAGAAATGGTAAAAAGGGGTTGACTTCAGCGTGTTCCACTTCATCGCACAGCCACGTAAAGAGAGCTGGAGGCAAGGACCTTTCAAGATACAGCAGATTTATAAAACATCGCCTTATGTCAAGTCTTGCCGCCTTCTACAGGATGTCTCCAGGCAAACTTTTTAAAGCACAGATAAACAATATCTGTGTCAGGAAACCACTGACTTTCCTAATAGTCGCATGACAGGTGTGGGCCTGCAACAAAATGTTGCAGTGTATCCCCAGCTCCTAAAAGGAGGCTTGTGCTGCTGTTCGGGGCTTGCAAGGGGAGGGACATTTGAGGAGGAGGACTTTGCCCTGCAAGGCCATAAAGCACTAAAACAACCATCCCTAATCATTGGCCATTGGCTGTGCTGGCTGGGAATGATTGGAGTTGTAGGGAAGCTGGTTTGAGGGAAGCTGTACCAAAAGGTAAGGATGGTGGGAGTTAAAATGAATTTGCTTCTCATTTTAATGTGAACCTACCAAATTAGCACTTCCCAAACCAATATGTGAACTGAAACACTGTTATCCATTGGTATTTGACTTCTCCCGATGTTGCTGTGCTGTTCTTCAATTAAAAATGCAAACACAAATATGGTGATTAAGGAAAAGTGTGCACAAAAATAATGAAAATTGTACAACAAATGCATTATATTAACGGAATTTGCACATGGAAATGCACATGAAAAATTCATAAACTCATGCAGAAGTGGTACAAAGCAAGTTTAAGATTGAAAACAATGAGAAGGGAGAGAAACCGAAATTAACTCATTTGTCCATCCTTACTAAAAGGCCTAGCTTCTGACCTGACAACATTGTAAAATGGTGTATTTTGTATGTGTGTTGGGGGGGGGGGCAGTTTTGGAAAGTGGGAAAGGCAGGGGAGATTCCTAACTCCAGAATGTTCATCCATTCAATCCTAATTCCCACCTCCAGGATAGTGTAAGCCATTAGAGGGTCAAGCCAGCAGGCTAACTCTCTCCGCCATCCTCCGTACCCTCATGCTTTCCAAAAGTTTTGCTTTATTTTTTAACTCATAGCCCCAACTTTTCATAGGCCCACAGTTTTTCCTTGGTCCGGTTTTTAGATAATGTTTTGTTTTTAATAGTTTTTCTTTTTCATTTCCAAAGCTCATGCAGACCTGTAGAATATGCAGAAACGAAAACCTTTATTTTTTTTGGTGTCCATCTTTTGCTTCCAAACTGATAGGCATTTAACCACCCAGGTTCGCTGATGTAGAGAATGATGAGCTTTTATCTGGAGTAATAACATTTGCCGTGCTCTTTTAACAACCACATCACTTGCCAATCCTTCCTCCCTTAAAGAAATCGAAACTACAAAACATTAGCAGCTCATAACCATCTTTGAAATATTACAGTGTTGGTGCTGGACTGTGCCACCTGTTATTTGCAAAATAGGAAAGTTTGCTTTACCGAGCAGAGAGTTGGAATTCCTTATTGACTTTCTAGCCATTCATCTTGGTAGCCTTTGGTTGGGATTCAGATTAGAGCAAAGCTTTCTGATGATTATGCAGGTTTGCCACAAGTCACTGAAACCGACTGTCAGGCTGGTGAAAGGTCACTGAACGAATTAAAGAAGTATTTCTCAACAATCCTGCAGAGAATTGCTCATTCCTAAATGGCACTGAAGAAAGTTGGGACTTGCCTGCAGGTTTTGATTACCTTCAGGATCAGCAAATCTGTTGGTTTAGCTTTCTCCCGCATAGAAATTTTTGCAAATTTTGGTAAAGTTTTATCCCAAAATGGAAAAAAAAACTATGACATTCTCATCCATCTGCACCAACCAAATTAAATAGACACAGCTGTTCCCAGCATGGAAGGGACCCTGTTGTAACTGCTGGCCATATAGCTGTTTAAGATGAGCCTGTCAGAAAAGAGAAATGACAACTCTAATCAAGCAGTAAGTCAAACCTGGACTTTTAAGAACTTAAAGTCCTGGGTCTGGAAGGACGGATTATCAGTTTTAGTTTCTCCCACATTCAATTTTTAAAAAAATCTTACGTTCTTTTTATCCTGAATATGGAGAACTTTGCGGATTTTGGTACATTGTCATCAAAACTGAAATGAAATTCTCGCTCATCCTAAACGTGCGACACACGATGCTAAATGTGTCAAGCTGAAGAGATGCTCTTGTATTGCACTTTGAATGCCAGTTGCTCCCCCTTGGTTGGATCAGGACTATCTGTGCAGGGAGGAGAATTTAACTCTCCCTCTCATAACACCACCCTAACAAAAATCACTTGCCATTTACTACTATTTGGCTCCCATTGTCATAAATGAGAGTTTCTCTCCTCAGCCAACAGCAGTTGGGTATGTCTGTGGCTACATTTAAATCCTACCTGTCCTTCAAGGAAGTTGCATCCATGATCCTCCTCCTCTCCATTTTATACTCACAATAACCCTGTAAAGTAGATTAAGCTGAGAGTTAATGACTGGCCCAAAGTCACCCAGTGAGCTTTGGGGATAGAGGGAACTAGATCCTGGATCTCCTGAGTCTCAGAGCCCATCTACACAGTACCTTGGAACGTTTTAAATAGTATTTTAAAACGTTCCAAATAGGTGCGTTCCAAAACATCTTAGGCCACATTAAGGAGTACTCACGTTACAGGAGAAAAAATCTTCAGTCTTCAAAGCGGTGTGTGCGGTCCCACACCCTTCTGTCCATCTCTTTCTGTTTCGTTTTTACAATGAATTTAGGGCAAGGCATTGTGGGCGCTGTAGTTCACTCGCCCACTTCTGCCTTAGTTCCCCTTTCATTCCCCAGCTTTCCTTAAGTATAGGGTAAAGCATTGTGGATGCTGTAGTTCACTCGCTCACTTCCTCCTTAGCCCCTCTTTCTTCCCCACCAATCAACGGCTATGCGTTTGGGCGCTGGTAAACGAAGCACTGCCCCCACAAATCACAAACGGTAAGGAAGGACACATTATTTTACATTAAATGATTTATTAAAGTAAAAACCGTTGTATATAGCTGAAGTGAGTTTTAAAAAACCTCGGGTATACAATGTTCAAGGGAGTGCGTCATGTGGCCCAAAGAGTTTTCGTAACCCTTATAAAACGTTACAAAGCTAATGTGTAGATCGGCTCTTAGTCCAATACTGTAACCACTATACCACACTGGCTCTCTATTTAAGTTGGATTGACAGCACAGGAGGAAAGGATTAACTCTCCCATGCACCATGGGCCTGATCCCAATTGGGGCCCAACTGGCTACATTTAAAAAGGTAGGTGGAAAACCTGTCCCCCTCTCCAAGGAGAAAATTCTCTAAAATTCTCACTTTTCCCAGCCTCTTTCGTCCAAGTTTTCATTTTTTCCCTGCCCCCCATGAAATGCTGAAAATGGAATGGTCGAAATTTTTGACACAACACTATTTAATATAACAAAGAGTCCATCTACATATTACACCCAGGTTTCAAAGAAATATGCAACATACACTTGAGGATTTAAAGTTTATAGCTGTTGAACAGCTCAAAAAGGACAAGATCCCTATATCTTACTGTCTCAGCAGGAAGCACATTAGATTTTTTATTTTATTTTTACCTTGCAGGGTGTTATCTCTAGTGGTTTGAGTGAGAAATTTGATTTATCTGCATATTTGAAATGAGTTCAGTAAGTTCAATGTTATAATGTCTTTTTCCATTTGGGACAATTTGATGGCTGTTGTTTATGTTTCTTTAAGTGTGTGTGTGTGTGTGGACTCTTTTAAGGGAATAGATGAGACACTGACTCTTTTAATGGAATAGATGAAGGTTGTTACAGTTGGTATAAGTTGAGAGAAATTTTGGGTGAGTTCATTTTTTTCTCAGGCTTGTGAAGTGAAGAGATATTTTCAGAGAGTTGATATAAGGCTCCATCACACCTATTCCCCCCCCCCCAGTTTGCCTCTGTGTTTTTTACCATCATTTTCATAAGTGTGTCAATTAGATGGTCCCTTTCACGTGGGTTTGTGGTAATGCGCTGCACTGTGAAACCTCCCTTTCGCTTGTTTACTCTTCCACTCCACCCTGAACTTTCTCTCAAAGCACATGCCCCCAACAAAGGAAAAAGCGAGAGGACAGCAATACACGGAGGCTTAAAGGCACATTAAATCTGCTTGGGGAAAATAATCCAGACTTTCCCCACACCAAAGTAATACTCACCAGAGGAAAAGAGGCGAGATGGGTGCAGGACAGGGACGATGTCATGTGAGTCCTGCGCTGCAAAAACCGCTGGTGTGGTGGAGCTCATAGAAGCACAATTGGTAGATAATTGGTGATGGAAATTTGGTTTTCATTTTTTTATGTTTTCATGTAACATAATATCAAGCAGACATGGTCTTTTAGGAAGTATTTTCCATAAAGGCTGACATGTGTGCCTATCATAAAACTATTTGGGTATGACCAGCACTCATTAACCGCTCAAAGTGGAATCTGACAAAGGATTTCCCACCCCCTAAAGATTAGATCCCATTGTTTACATTAATTTTTTAAAAATCTCAAAATTCAGCAACATCACTCATAGGCACAGTTCAGTGGACCAAGCATTTCTAATGTTGCAGGGAGGTGGAGGGTGTTAAAAGTGAGGTGGTGGGATGGTGGATGAGCAGCAGCGATGGGCATAGGAAGCACCGCTGAATTATCTTGCAATGTTTTAGTGCTCCTGCTGTCATAACATATCAGGGAGAGAAGATTCACAATGCCAAACATTTCTTATGCCAACTGCAGCCGCTCCTAAACAGTCAGCTTCTGTAGTCTAGTTTCTTGTGTGCACACGAACTGCCGGATATATTTTTGGTTCACTGTTGTCATCCTTCAGTCCTGAATTTATAGCTGTCGCAGACCGGTGTTGATAGTGATTTGCCCTTTTAGTGAGATGTTAAAAGCATCTTGGATGATTAGATTTCCTTTGAGATTGGCTGGGGTGCATAATATATGCATGTCTTGAGCTCCTCCAAACGTTTTACATAAGAAAAGAATGTTCTGTCCATCTATTCATGTTGCCTTTTATCACCAATGTAATTCATTCTTGCATCCAAAGCGATGGGATGGGTTGGGAACCCTTTTCTCATGGAGTCGTAGAATCATACAGTTGGTAGACCTTGAAGGTCATCTAGTTCAGCCTCCTGCTTGATGAAGTTTCTGAAATGCAAGATGCAGCTACCAGATTCCAGACAGATGGTTGTCCAGCCTCTGTTAAAATGCCTCCTGTGAAGAGAGCCTGAGGCAGTTTGTTCCACTGTCAAACAGCTCTTACCATTAGGAGATTATTCCTAATGTTTAGTTACAATCTATTTTCCTGCAATTTCCACCCATTGGTTCTAGTCTTATCCTCTGGAGCAACAGAGAACAATGCTAGCCCATCTTGTGCGTGACAGCCTTTCAGATTTTTGGAGATCACTTTCATGTCTCTCCTTAATCTTCTCTTCTCCAAGCTAAACATACTCAGCTCCTTCAACTATTCATCGTAGGACTTGGTTTCCAGTCCCTTCATCACGCTGGTTACCCTTCCCTGGACCAGCTCTAGTTTGTCAATGTCCCAGACTGTGGAATGGCCTGCCGGAGGAGATTCGTCAACTTAATAGTCTTTTTGACTTTAAGAAAGCTATAAAAACCAATATCTTCCGGCAAGCCTACCCAGTCAAATTTTAAGAGTTTTATCTGTATTTTAATAATGTATTAATTTTATATGTTTTAATCAGTTTTATGTATTTTATCTCATTTGCATCAATGTTGTTCCCCACCTCGATCCTGAGAGAGAGGCGGGTAAGAAATAAATTTATTATTATTATTTTTATTATTATTATCATTATTATTAAACAGAGGTGCCCAGAACTGGACACAGCACTCCAAATGTGGCCTGACTAATGCAGAATGGAGGTGAATGATTACTTCACATGACCTGGACACTCTGCTTCTGTTAATGCAGCCTGAGATTGCCTCAGTTTTTTTTGCAGCTGCATTGCACTGCTGGCTTATATTCAGTTAGTGTTCCGCTAAGACAACTAGATCCTTTGTGAGTGTGAAACTATTGGACAGAAAGCCCATTCAGAAGTTTTGTAGTCTGTCGTATGTCACATGTGAATGGAAACATAACTTGTAAACCACATACTTTAAAAATTGGAGGATGGGAAATGGCATCTGTAGCATTATGCAGCCTTAAAAGGGTTAAATTTAGCTTTCAAATAGGCTAAATTTGACCATTTTGTTTGTTTTTAGTGCTGCGGACTCCCCCACCACCACCACCACAATTTAGAAGTTTTTTTATTAATAATAATTTTCAGGTCTAGCCATTTCCCTACATTATATGGGGTTGCTCACCCCTACATTATAGTATTGAAATAGTATTCTAAAGGATTCACATACTTTCAACAACTCTGTCAGCAGGCTAATAATATTCCCACGTTTCAGACTTCTTCTTTTTTTCATACTGTTGTAGGTCCAAATAGGTTGCAAAAAAACCCCACACCTGAGTTAATTCATATTTACTTTTTAAAAAACTTTCTGTACATGGAAAGTTGGCCTAGAGTCCTCCATGATTTTCTAGTGACACATCTATATCAAGCAGGATATAACACTATGAAAGTGGTATGAAAGTGGTATATGACATGTGTCATGGGCCCCAACAGTCAGTGCACTTCAATACCGCAATAAAGCAGTAGTGCAGATCCTGCCTAGCTTTCCCCATACAGTGAATAATTTTCCATCTGAAGGAGCATTCAAACTAGTGATCCTTCCTCCTCCCGCTACAGCCTGAGGTGACACATACCAGGAAAGCTCTTATTGGAAGCGCCAACATTTTGTGATCCAGTTCTGCAGTCAAAACATGCTTACAAAAATCTATACATCTGCTAAAATATATACAAAATGCATTATATTAGGAGGAAATTGCTTTCAAAAATGCATACATTAGGCAAAATGACATTCAAAATGCATATGTTAGCCAAAATGGCATACAAAAATGTGCATAGTTGGAGAAATGCATGCAAAAATGCATTCACATTTTCCAGTGGTTTATTATTATCATTTCATCTCTTTCTCCCTCATGGCAGTTCTTCTAGACAGACATGACAGACTTTGCCAAGTCATGCTGTCTTTTACAGGTTCAGGAATTTCCTGACAATTGAGCATGTTTTAAGTATGATTGCTTTCTGAATGTTGGTGTGGATGTATTTTGGTAGGCCCAGTTTCTGAAGATTTTCTGTATAGTTTTTTGATGTGATGCCGATGATGATGATGATGATGATGATGATGATGATGATTAACTGGTGCAGAGAATGGGATGGGACAAACTTAAGACTGAAAAACGAGAAAGTGAGAGAATCCAAAATTCTCAGATTAGTCCATCCCCAAATATAAGGCACCCCCACCAACAGAAAATGGTTAGGAATAACCAGTTTGGGGTGGGTTGTGGTACGGAAAAGTATTAAATACAGTTTTCCCATTAGGCCTTGCTTTTCTTTAAGTTTAGCTATTTCCTCCTTTCCCATTTCTTCATAGAAAAACAGCTCAACTCGTATTCTGGATCATATTGCTATAACGTCTAGTTAGCCTCTGTGTTGGAATCACAAGGAATTGGAAGTCCTATGAATGGTCACTAAGAAGCAACCAAGGTTTTGCTGAATCAGGGAAAGCTATTCAGTAGTATCGAGTTATCTAACCATTATTAGTTATTTTATTTATTAATTATATGTTTATTCTTCCAGTAGTCAGAATTCTCTGGGCAGATGCTCATAGGGGAAACTTGCATGCTTATAGGGAGAAAACCTAAAGCTGGGTTAAAATTAAGATTAGTGTTAAAGCATAATACTTTCATCTGTCGCAGATGTAATCCTGCATCACTTTTTGTTGCTGTGATTTAAGGAAACATAAAACCCGTGTCCCCCTAGAGCAAGATGTTAGCTGTGCAGGTAAGGTATATATGGAAAGAGCACAAATGATCAGAAACCACAGTTGCCTTGTCTAAACCAGCTGTAGTGTTCATCTGCTGTACAACAGTGTCCACCAAATGGAATGCTGATTATTAAAATGTCAATAGCATGATAAAACCCCCAAATCATAGTTAATGTCTTGTATGTTGTTAGTACCCATGTTTCACGTAATCCATTACAACAGGGAATTGTGATGCTTCGCAATACCTCCTCTTGACTTTCTCCATGCGTCAAAGCTATGCGTGGAAACGGAGGCAGTGCGGCTGTGCCACCAGCCCTGCCTCCTGCACTGTGTATGTACAATTATGATGTACAGGTGTGGCCTTTCCTGAGTCAGTGTGACCTGGCATGAGTTATCCATGCCTTCGTTACATCCCACTTAGATATGGGTAATGAGCTCAACAAGGAGCTATTTCAGTTTGTGCAATTGAGAGCCAGTGTGGTGTAGTGGTTAGAGTGTTGGACTGGGAGTCGGGACATCCATATTCTAGTCCCCCACTCAGCCATGGAAGCTCACTGGATGATCTTGGCCAGTCCTAGATTCTCTACCTCACAGGGTTGTTGTGAGGATAAAATGGAGAGAAGAAGGGTTATGTACACCTCCTTGGGTTCTTTGGAGGAAAAAAGGCACAATATAAATGCAATAAATAAATATACTAGGCTCCTAACCGGTATATAGTATCAGGACCATACTATCCTTGTCTTGAAAGGTCTGCACTGCTTGCCAGTCACTTTCCAGGCTCAATTCAAAGGGTTGTTTTTAAACTTTAAAGCCTTTAAAGCTTAAAACACGGCTATCTAAGAGACTGCCTGTCTTATTATGAATCTGCCCAGTTATTAAGATCTGCAGGAGCGGCCCTTTTGAGAGCAGCAGTACCCACAAGTACATGTGAAAGAGGTTTCTCCTGTGGGGCTCCCTAAGCTGTGAAATGCACTCCCTCAAGAGCTACAATTGCCCCGGCCCCGGCCTTTAGAAAGGTTGTGAAGGTGCTTTATTTTAATTTAGCGTTAATCTTTTTTACTGTTTTTAATGTTCCTGTATTTATTGCTTTAAATAATGCTTATGCATCGCCTTGATGTCTTTTTAAAAATAAGGTGATACGGAAATAGAAAATACTGATACTAATGTCCACACGTGCTGTGAATATCTGAAAGAATAGGCCTATGCTTGAGCAGAGGTACATCTGCAAACATCTGTTCTCTGTGTATGGACTTGGTGGGACTCAGCTAAGGATGTTGTGGGAGTCTGGTTGGGTCCTGGAATCTGGCGGGCAGCCCGCTGTCAGGATACCTGGACCTGGTTCGCTGAGCCATGGAGCGTTTGAGCAAGTGCTGCATGATCTGTGAGCGCCCCACAGCTGCCTGCTTCCTTTGCGAGACGCCCGCTTCTCCCCATTGTCTGGAAATGCTGGGCTCCTGAAAGTGCGCAGATCTGATCTTGCCCACGATGTCTGCTGTAAATAGCCATTTCCACAAGATTAGAGGCATAAAAGGAGCCCTTGGATACATCCTTTCTTGGTGCCTTCACTCCTACCTGGGAGGCTGATTCCAGAATGTGGTATTGGGAAGGGGATTTACATCATGGAGTCTCATGGCTTGTACATCATGGCATGTACATCATGGAGTCTCTCAGACATCCATTCTGTCCTATTGGATCCAAACAGCAAAAACAACAGCAACAGCAACAGGGATGGAAAACAGCTGTAAAAGCCAAAAGGAAGACCAAAAAAAAAAAAACACAACAGCTGCACCAATGCTTATGGTTCCCAACACATATCGAGGATGTCACTTTATCGAGGGCAAATCTTATTACCTTCTATGTGTGAGTTAAAAGCCAAGAGTTCTAAGCATTGCTTGGAAGTTAATAAGACTTGCCCTTGATAAAGAGACATTTTCGAAACGTGTCAGGAACTATAAACATTGGTGCAGCTGTCTCTTTTCCCCCCTTTTTTAATCTTTATCCATTCTGGCTTCAATGCTGTTCAATGTTGACACGAAGCCACTAAATGAAGTCAACAAAGAATCGTAGAGTTGGTGTCAGCGATATGCTGATGACCTCCAGTTCTATCTGTCTTTTCCAACTGAGGCAGGTGAAGCAGTGGTGCTGATCCAGTGTCTGGGTACAAAAATGGACTGGATAAGGGTCACTGAACTGAAACTCAATCTTGACAAGACAGAGGTGTTGTTGTTCAGTGGTTTGCCTGCCCAGGAAAGTAACGTTTAACTGATTATGGAGGGGACTGAACTCTCCCTATATGATCAAGTACACAGTTATTAAATTCAACTTTGTTGTTTGAGAGTCAAGCAGCCCCAGTGGCACAAGGGGACTTCTGTCAGTTGATACTCTGATTGTGAACCCTCCTGCACAGAGTTTGCCTAAGCACGGTTGTCTATGCCCTGGTAACATCTAGGTTGGATTAATTCAATGCACTTTATGTGAGGTCAGATCACTATGGTTAGATTTTATTGAAACAACTCCATTAGCTCCCAGTAAGTTTCTGAGCTCAACTCAAAGTGCTGGTCTTAACCTTTAAAGCCCTACATGGCTTAGGCCCCAGATATTTGTTGGGTTGCCTTCCCCAGTATCAAACTGGGTGTCCGCTGAGATCATCATCTGAGGCCTTTTTCTGGATTCCATCACAATCTAAAGGGTGGCAAGTGACAACCTGAGACAGAGCCTTTTCTGTGGTGACTCCTCATTTTGTGAATATCATTCCCAGGGAAACTCAGTTGGAGCCCTTGGTACTTTCATTTAGGTGCCTGACAAATTCATTTTTTGTTTCCCCAGGCATTTAAGAACTACTAATATTAGCACTTCTAACGTAGAGCAGTTTGGTTTTACTGTCTTGTTGAATATGAATAGGTAATTTCTGTTTTCATTTCTTGCATTAATCAGTATGCTTTATTCTATTGTCGTCGTTGTATTATTATTATTATTATTATTTTGTTTAAAATATTTTTTTTTCATTTACTGCTTTGTTAGCTGTCTTTGGAACATAAATTTATATTGAAGGTGTGGGATCTTAATTATGTGAATGAATGAATCATTATATGTCCATAATTACAGTTAAACTTCTAAACCAAGCAAGTTGCTAAATGTAGCTGAAGATTACTTTGGCCCCACTGAATTTAGCATTCACACCTTTGCTCTTCCATAAGTGGGGCCTTTACAGATGCCATTTAGGCAACAGGAGGAAATACGTAATTTCCGGAGCTTCCAGTTTGGTGCACAATGGAGGCTTTGGACAAGGGAGGACGGCTGTCAAGTGCTCATTGGGCCTCGTAGACGCTTGGAGCATGGGTCCGTGAATGTGTGGCGTGTGCCCGACTGGGTCTGGTGGGCAGATGCTGGGAAGTCCATTGGCCTTCTGAGCTCAGTCAGGCACCCACGACATCCTTAATTTTGATATAGCATCAATTTTCATAGGTTGCAGATTCCTTCTTTGGATGCAGAGGTGAAACAGCTGGCTAGAATCAGTACAGGGCAGTTATCCTGTCAAAGGATCTCTTGGTTTTAATATGCAAATACTGATGCTGTAAATGAGATGCCTGAATTCTTAAAACTCAGGAAAAGGAAAGGATTGTTTCTGGCACCTTGAAACATTCCAATGGGATTAGCAATTAGGACGACGCTAATACTTGGTTGGCTTTCAAAGTGTACATCATTCAGCCTCAGCAAATCTTGTTCCCCTGAGGTACCCTGAGCAAATGTCGATAAAAGCTCCCTCAGTGTTACATATTCAATCCTTGTTGAAGCTCTCTGTTTGGGGTCCTTCTCTTTCATCCCAAAAAAGGCCATCACAAAGAAAAAAATATTGCCATGGAAGATTTTGAGTGCAGGGTGCAAGCTTCCTACAGAGTTGATTGTAAGCAAACAAATTAGAGGATGAGATGTGTGGTGATTTAGCATCATGATTTATGACTATAACAAGACAGCCCCACACATTACAATGCGTGCAGTATTACCAATATTAAACCCCAGCAAATGTGTAACAGGTGAGTGTTATATACACATGTATATACATCTGTACACACATACAGTAATCTGGGGGAAACTCCAGTGTTACACTTGCTTCAGGAAACAAGGATACTATAACAGGGCTCCTGCAGCAAAAATGTACATTATAGACAACAGGACAAAAAAAAGGAGAGAAGCAGGTTCTCAGGATGCTAAAATACTTTATTTCAAAACACATAAAAAGGGGGGGAGGGTTGAAATAAAGTATTTTGGCATCCTGAGAACCTGATTCTCTCCTTTTTTTTTGTCCTGAGTTGGATGCTCTCCTCCTTTTGGTTTTTCATTATAGACATCACACACCTCTGTACATCTGCCTAGGAAACCTGGCCCAATCACATTTTCTAGCTATATGTAGGAGGTGGTAGCACAGATGGTTTCTTCGTGTGTGTGTGTGTGTGTGTGTGTGTGAGAGAGAGAGAGAGAGAGAGAGAGAGAGAAAGATGGGAAGAAGGAGAGAGAGAGGGAGAGAGGGTTGAGAATTTAGTTGTTTTTTATGGGAACTTAGCAAAATTTGCAATTTTTTTCATAAATGGGATGGAAAGAACTTGAGATTCGAATAATTTGAATGCAGGTGAAAGGGAATCTGACAGATTAGTCCCTCCAGGCCTAGAGTTTGAGTGCTTAGCTCTTAAAATCCCAGGTTATAACTTGTATGTACTCAGCTATGTCTGTGATATTGAATTAGGGTTACCACCTTTTTCCTGATGGACTCCTCCTCTTTAACAGCTACCTGGAAGACAGGTACAACAAGGTCCACTCCATGCTGGAAATAGCCATACCTGTTGAATCTGGTTGATGCAGGTGTCTGAGAATGTTGTTCTGTTCATTTTTTTATACGAATTTGCCAAAATTTGCGAATTTCTTCATAAACAAGATGGAAAGAATTTGAGATTTAAAAATAACCACCACCACCACAACAACAACAACACATTAATCTGGGAGAAAGTGGAACTCACAGATTTGTCCCTCCCATCTCTGTGTGCATATGAATGTGATGTCTGTACTTTATATATTTGGTGTAACAAGCACCAACGATTCTCAACAACCGTAAACCTCAGGCCCCAATGCCAAATTTGCTCCACCTAAAATCCTAATTCATATCTCCAATGTTCCTGGATGGCCATGTTCCCTTCTCATGGCCTTCTTCCCATCTCTCTCACTTGGTGTTTTTTTGGCTTTTGTATAGCTTTTTCCTTATTCAAAAAGGTTGAAATGCCTCTCCTAAGACTTAATTATTGGTGCTAAGAGCTTTAAGCTAACATTTTCTGGTAACTGGGGTCTGTCCCTTTCACCCTGGTATGACCATCACTAGAATGTGGCTGCCACGACTTTCTCTGAAATGTTCCCCATGTTGGATATCTGTGAAATGACCACTTGACATCTTTTATGAACAGCTGTGGGGTGTGTTTGTGTGTGTGTGTGAATTTACTAAGAGCTGTAGTACTGCACCTGCAGCAAAATAAGGTAGGAACAAAGTGGTCAAGTTCTGGGGTGGTAAAATGGATTGTTCCACTTCAGACTGCAAGTGGTAGATTACATATACAAATACTTTATGCACGTAAACGGTAGAGGTTGGTGGTTCCAATTTTAGTGGGGCTGTGAATCCATGGTAGGTTTCAGTCAGAGCCAGACAGAACTCTAAAGGATCTATGCAAGTTGCTGAACCTTGTCCCCACAATAGGTTCAGTACCTTGAATAACCCCTTTAGCGTTCTGGCTGGCTCTGACTGAAACCAAAATTGGATTCAGAGCCCCACCAAAATCAGAGCCTCCAGCCTGCGCTGCACACAAATGAATCCCTACAAGTTGAAAATTAGTGCAACATGGAGCAGTATTGACTAGAACCATTATTTTCCTTGTCAAAATTTTCCCTTACAAAGCTGCTAGTAGCGTTCAATAGACAGATGCCTGTATTTTTTCCTATTGAGGCACTTGGGAAAATGTCATGGATTGAAAAGCGTTAAACATCCTCTCTCCCAGCACACTGCCCAAAGCAAATTTTAGCAGCCTCCACTTTTTTTGTGCAGCTGCTTAAAAAACTACTTTGGAAGAGCTGATCACCCACAGCAATTGTAGCTGGCCCTTCAGTGCCTAACCAGATGTTGCTGCACACAAAAATGTATCATTGCAAACCTCTTGGACACATGAGCGCTTTGATTTCTCAGGGCAAAACCAGACTCTACTTTAAATCGGTATCTAGCTGCTATGTTTTTCCCCCCAATTCTACTTTAGAGTAGGCACACAGGTTCAGTCTGTACCTTTAAAGTCCCCCTATCTTCCTACTAGGGTCCCAATCCAGATTGGGCCCCTGCACTAACTCTAGAGTAAAAATGAAAGCACGACGTAGCTGCCAGATATGGATTTAAAGAAATGTCTGGTTTGGCTCTCATAATGCTTCCAAATTTACTTGTTTGATCAGGCGACTTAGAGCCAACAATATGAAGCCAGGCAGGCCAATTGTAGGTTTCTATCAATTATGGATTTCACATTTGACTCTATGTATTTTAGTTTGATGCTGATAGCTTAAAATGGGGAAGTAAATTTGACTGCTATCAAATAAATGCCAACATTCCAGAAACATATAATTTTTCTGTGCATGCTTTTTAAATAAAATAGGGGAGAAAAACTTAATTGGTGGAACACTGCTGAGGAAGATGAGATAGTCTTGCCAGTGTTGACCCCTTGATTACTACCCTGCCTGAGTGCCACAGCAAGGAAGCACTCAGTCCCAAAATACATTTTCTAAAGTTAGAAAATATGTAACAAAGAAACTCACAAAATGTTTCAGACATTTATATTTGTGTCATTCATCATGAGTTATGTGCTAGGACCTCTGTGTCACATTCTGTGGTTCTTTGAGGGTCGCAGGGGAAGCTGGTAGCATCTGATGGCAGTCAGATTAAGGCAAAACGAAAATAGTACCTTGGATAGCTCCAAGTGGCTCCTGCGGATTGGAACCATTTCCTTCTACCAATAGGAGGTTGTTGTCTCAGCAGAGAGGCAAAGCCAACTGAAGCTTTATGTTGACTGACAAGATCTGGAGGAGCTGGCTGGACTTTTAAAGGCTTTTCTTTACTTTATAGCCTGAGACTTTTGCCAGTCTGCTGTAGACCCATCCTTTCAGCCGTAGGATGATAGCAGAGCTGAGTCCTGCAGCCATGGACTGTGTTATGCCTGAGGAAGTAGCCTGTGCCTTGTCCTCATAAGAATCCTCTGCTGTAGACTGGAAGATCCTAGGGCTGAGGGTCATAACACACTGAGTGCCTGGGCCGCACCAACTACTCTATTTTCCACAGCTCTTCTACAGTGAAAAGTTTGTTTTTAAAAATATATAAAACTAAATACAAACAACAAGTTAGTTAAAGCAACCCCCTCCATGTTTTGCCAATAACACAAGTCTTTTCAAATACTGTGCAAATGAGAAATGCTTCCTTGAGAGGGAGGCATCCTGACGAGCTGCAGCAACTGAGGCATAACTGTGCATTTATTGTACTAAAAGAAAGATATGCTGGGATCCATAGGACTACATGTGGCATTTGGCATGATGCAAGGTGGGTCTGCCTTTAAAGATGGTTTAGAAACTTCAGCTGGTGCAGAATGAAGCTGCCCTAAGTTGAGGGTGAGGCGGTTAGATGGAGCTGCACTGGTTACAGGTACAGTTCTGAGCTCAATTTAAACAGATTGAAACCAAGTTACTTGATGGGCCATTTTAATTTAAGATTGGGAACATAGTCCCTTCTTTCTTGCCCGCCTTTGCGACTGAAAAGCACAAAGGAGAGAGCCTTTTCTGCAGTGGCCCCAGTCTCTGGAATAGGTTGAATCTGCGATCTATCAGGTCTCATCATTATTCTATTAGAGATTCATGCTGTGGACCCTCAACCTAAGCTCAGCCGGTATATATATGTAAAGAAACCTTATATTATTTATTTATTTATTTATTTATTTATTTATTACATTTATATACCGCCCCATAGCCGAAGCTTTCTGGGCAGTTTACAAAAAATTAAAAGATTGAACACTAAAAAGACAATACACAAAATTTAAAACCATAAACATAAAACAGCTGACATTTAAAACATTTTAAACTGTTAAGCCTGGCCACAAAGTCAGTTAAAACCTCAACTTAAGCTGTTAAAATGCCTGGGAGAAAAGAAAAGTTTTGACCTGGCACTGAAAAGATAACAGTGTTGGCGCCAGGTGGGCCTCATTGGGGAGATCATTCCATAATTGAGGGGCCACCAAAGAGAAGGCCCTCTCCCTTGTTGCCGTCCTCCGAGCTTCCCTCGGAGTAGGCACCCGGAGGAGGACCTTTGATGTTGAGTGTAGCGTACGGTTAGGTTCATGTCGGGAAAGGTGTTCCATCAGGTATTGTGGTCCCAAACCGTGTAAGGCTTTATAGGTTAAAACCAGCACCTTGAATCGGGCTCGGAAACATACAGGCAGCCAATGCAAGTGGGCCAGAATCAGTCTTATATGTTCGAACCTTCTGGTCCCTGTTACTAATCTGGCCATTGCATTTTGCACAAGCTGCAGCTTCCGAACTGTCTTCAAAGGCAGCCCCACATAGAGCACATTGCAGTAATCTGACTTGGAGGTTACCAGAGCATAGACAACTGAAGCCAGGTTATCCCTGTCCAGATAGGGGAGTAGCTGGGCCACCAGCTGAAGTTGGTAGAAGGCACTCTGTGCCACCGAGGCCACCTGAACCTCAAGTGATAGAGATGGTTCTAGGAGAACCCCCAAGCTATGAACCTGCTCCTTCAGGGGGGAGTGCAACCCCATCCAGAACAGGTTGAACACCCTCCATCTGGTCAGAGGAACCCCCCTCTAACAGCACCTCAGTCTTGTCTGGATTGAGTCCATTGTCGCAGCCAAGCACCGGTTCAATACATCCACAGCCTCACCTGACGAAGATGAAAAGGAGAAGTAGAGTTGCATGTCATCAACGTACTGATGACAACGCACTCCAAAACTCCGGATGACTGCATCCAACGGTTTCACGTAGATGTTGAACAGCATGGAGGACAAGACTGACCCCTGTGGAATCCCATACTGGAGAATCCACGGGGCCAAGCAATGTCCCCCAAGCACCACCTTCTGGAGCCGACCCTCCAAGTAGGAGCAGAACCACTGCAATGCAGTGCCTCCCACTCCCAACTCAGCCAATCATGCCAGAAGGATACCATGGTCGATGGTATCGAAAGCCACTGAGAAATCAAGGAGAATCAACAGAGTCACACTACCAGAAATGCTATAAGTTTCCAGGGACCTCCTAAGGAAATGGAACCCTGGGTAAGGGCTGTAACCCTTGGAACGTCTTGCCACTCAGAAGTGGGGTGCACATGCATAATGTAATTAAGGACATGTTTTTGTGTTGCAGGTCAGTTTCTTCTGACTTCTTAAATCACCACATCGGCTCTCACTGTCTCCCAGCATACAACAATGGCCTACACTGAATAACTCGCTGTAGCTATTTTAATAAGTACAGTAGCTATTTTTTACCTTTGTGTGCTTAGCAATTCAAGCATGGATCTCTTCCAGGACTAAAATTATGTTAAGATGTTTTAGTTAAAGATTATAAAAAACAAAAAGGGGAAAAGAAAGCAAATGAAAGAAAGCAAATGAAAGAAAGAAATCTCCCACAATCAAAATCTCCATACTTAGAGCAGCAAGAAACAAGCTGTTTTAAAACTGGTAGGTTATTTGTTGTCAGTCCCTTTAGTGATTGTTATCGAAATGCAGCACCCATACAGCAGAATCCATTAGCAATCTCCCCCAGTAACCTGAAGGGAATAGGTTGGCATTGACAGTAGGGGCTCCCATTCTGTGAAGGCCAAAAGGTTGTGCTTGAAACTGGAGTGCAGTCTGGTCACATCCATGATAATCTGACTGGACAGTGAATTGCTGCATTAAGTGGGCAAGATGCTAGACTTTCAATTTTCTCCCCTAGCTGCCCATTGCATTTATAAAACACTTGCAAGAGACATTTTTGAGAGCAGTACTAATAGAGTAGCCTTTTTTTATTGACATTATAAACAACTGTTCAGAGGGCTATCGGGAAAGGGTAGTATAATTTTTCCCTACCTCTCAAGTTGCTTACTTTGGGCAATTGCTTGCAGTAGTTTTGTCCATGAACAGTCATTGAATGTAGAATCTGGGCTCCCGGAGAAAGTGAGTTTTACAAAAGAATGAGTAAATACTCCTGATATATGCAGGCAATCCTAATGGGCTATGTTCAGTGACTGTTTTTTTTTAATAGTCTAAGTGGCTTTTTACATGGACAAAGCTCAAGGATGTCAGATGGTGGTAAAGGAACTGATTAGGCAAAGCAAAAGCATTTGGATAACGGTCAGCGCCAAGACCTCCCTGTCCTCCAGGTCAGAGGTCGTTGATATTGTCGTTTTTAAAGTACGTCCCAGATTCTTTTTCACAGGTCATTAAAGCCATTTGCTGCTCCCAGCTTTCAGCTTTAAAAGCATTTCATCATTTCAAAAGGGGGTGGCCTGTTGTCTTGAATGCTGTCACATCAGACCTAGGGTGATGCATGTACCTGCTCCAAGATGAATCCCAAGAGTTAATTAGATGTAACTGGATGCAACAGAATATGAAATCAAAGTAGTGGATTCCTCCTGTCCTTCCCTAAGAGGTGTCTGTGGTTTTGTAATCCCCCAACTAAAATCTGCAGTTTTACCTGTTCAAGGTTCACAGCTCTCAAAGAGGCAAGCTGCAGTCGTGGTGACAGGCACAAGGCACATCCCTGTTCCTTTATCATCTCAGTCACTTTGCCAATCTGCTTCACACACCTTTACATTATTGGGGAAGACAGATGTACCATTTGTAGATCTGCAGGATAGGTTTGTAAGCATTGACACCATGTTCAATTCAAATGTAGCTTTTCCTCTCCAGGGTTGAACTTGGGGAAGAGGAGGGAGCAAATGACCCTGGAGGTTTGCAGCATAAACCAGGTGTGAATGGGCCCAAACGGCTAGCACTTCACCAACAACAAAATCCCTACACACATATATGGAGACATACTCAATCCCTGGAGCTGTTTTTCTAATGTAGTTACAATTTTTCAGAATATACGTCTAGCTAAATATACATGACACATATATTGCCTGAAAGGAGCTGGCAGCAAGACAGGTGACCCATTGTCCAATGGGACAGAAGTCCAGTGAGTAGTATCCAATTTGACACTAACATAAGGGACCTTTAGCACAACACCAATAGTGTTAGTTGGCATGTCAAATTTTGCAGGTAATTCCATCATGCAAGCCAACGTAACTGGTGTTGCACAACTGGTATTGCACAAGAGGTCCCTTTCACTACTGCAACATAACTTTACATTGCTGCTCATGTCCAGTTAGATACCACCTAATGCATCTGTCATGCAGTCTGTTAAATGAGGAAGAATCCAGACTCACATTATGTGTAAGGAAACAGTTTTGGTTTAAATATTCTATTTGCCCTGTGTTTAACAAGTATCATTAGACATAGGACAGCCAGGGTGGCATACTGGATAAAGAAATGGACTTAGACTATGTGATTGAGGTGCACATCCTTCCTCAGCTATGAAGATCACTATGTAGCCTTGGGCAAGTCATTGGTGGCGTTCAGATGTCACATTCTCCAGTCCTTCGAAACATGGATGGAGGATTGGGGATGAGACATATCTGTGCTCAGCTTCCATCTTTCTGCTTCCCTTTCCCTCTTTTCTTTGAATGCCCAGTTTAATAGCACATTTCCTGGTTTATCAAACTGGGATCGAGGCATGATTTGCAGTCCTGGTTTGGAAGGGTGCTTACACCACAGTTTGCTAGTTTGGAAGTCGCTGCAAACAAACCAGAAAGTGTTCTACAGTATTATACAAAGAGTAGAAAGGGGATAAGTGAAGGGGAAGAGGGAGCATCATAAATAATCCAAACCATAGATTGGAGGCTCAGAGAATGTGGTGGCTGTGGCTGAATGCAGCTACTACGTCTCAATCTAACCTACCTCACCAGGTTGTTGAGATAAAATGCGGTGGTCCTTGAGCTCTATGGAGGAATAGCATGATACAAATGTGTGGGACACTAATTTCATAGAATGTTTCTTTTGCACATCAAAACATATTGGAAATGGTTCTATTGGGAGCTCATGCACTCACTCTTCTGGATTGCAGCCCTTAACTTCTTTCCTAAACCATTCAAATCAATTCATTCACCTCAAGAATATATGTTCAATGTGTGAAATAATAGGGAGCAGTCAGTATAATTCAGGTCGCTGCTGTGAAAAAAAGAGAGAAAAGTTTGTTTGTTTGTTTTCAATTTAGAAGTTTATTGTTTATCGTTCTGGGTTCTTTTTAGACAGGCAACTAAGATAAAAATCTCTCATATGGCAACAGAATCAAAAGGTACAGCAGTGACTGGGGTGGGGAGAATCCAGAGCTACAAAAAGTGAATACCTAATTTTAAAAAAGCATTTTCTTGAAGAAAAAACAAGTGTAAAGAAAAATAGAATATAGCCACCCTTGCCATGCTGTCATAAAACACACACAGCTATAATGTATCATGAAGCCATTTCACATCTGACTGCCTTTGATTTCCCAGCCTAATGGACCAGATTCTGGGATATAAGGAAGGATTGTAGGTCCTTAATGATGTGGGTTCAAATCTCATTCTCTCTCTCTCAGAACAACTCCCTCCTGTTTCCCAATCATCTGTCATCTGCCCCATCAATGTCTTTTATTGTGGGCCACAGAAGCTGGTCTTAACTATCTAATGGGCTGGCAATCCCTTGGAGGTCTTTGAATTTACTAGTTATTTCAGCTTCTGCGAACATGCCCATGCTAAAGCAGTGCTGAGTTTCATCAGAATAGCCAAATAAGGAGGATCAGGATTCTGTGCAAGGTTTTGCAAGGGAGTGTGTGAAGCTTACATTTAAAATGGCACTGAAAGTGAAACTAATAGTGAGATGCTAATAGGAGCATCTTTATGATCAAAGCATGGGGGTGTAAGGAAATAGCACAGGCAGTAACATTCTTCAGTAGACTAAAGTGATGCAACGGATATTTGGAAAGGTGATGAGAAGGCTGTCAATAGACAAAATGAAGTGTGATGAGAAGCAGAAGAAAGAGACATAGGAAAGTAATGAGCCTTTGAGAAATTCCAAAGGAAGAAATTGTAGCATTTAGCAGTTGGTTATACCTGTAGGGCAAATGAGAGTGGGGGGATCTGAATTACAATCCCTCCAGATTATGAATATGAGAAAAGGAAGGGAGAATAGTTTTAGCATACATAATGCAAAAGAAAGTGAGAATAGAACAGGAGAAAAATGATGCTATGTTTTCTAGAATCACACTATATAAGATGCAAATGCAAATTTAAAGAACATGGCAAGCATCATAATCTAAAAAAATCATTTGTAAGGTAATATATAATCTGCAGGAGACATGCCCTCTTTTATATCTGGTCACTCTACAAAAAAGGGCAGAGCTCCTGCAGCTTTAACTGTGGTGATGAAGGGGTGTGTTTTTTTTCACCAGGTGCTGCTGTATGGATACAAATGACACCTGCTGAAATTCCCTTTTCTATGCAACTGTTAAGGATAACTGTCCTCCTTTTCTTATGGTCCTTTTCTATGCAACTGTTAAGGATAACTGTCCTCCTTTTCTTATGGTCACCCTAGAAGAAATGCTTCCTTTTATCTGTCCTGAAATTCCTACAATTTAACTTCATTGGATGACCCGTGGTTGTGGTATTTTGAGAGAGGGAGAAAAATGTTTCCTTATACACATTCTCCACGCCATGTATCATTTTATATACCTCTACTTTACTCACTTTTTTCTAAGCTAAAAAGTCCCAAACATTGTAACCTTTTTTCATAGGGACGTTGCTGCAACCCCTTGATCTTGGATCTTTGGTTGCCCTTTACAACCAAATGAAGACCCCAAAAGTTGATTATGAGGGGCTTCAGTTGAAGATCTTGGAACAGAAGGGAAAGTATTAAGATTCAGGGTATGTTGCAAAAGGCTGGACTTGGGCTGCCTCTACAAGAGAGGTTTAAAGCTCTTTCAAGGCGCTTAAAAAAAATTACCTCTACAAGAACGGAGCGCAAATCGGGCGTAGAGGCGCGTTATCTCTCCGATTATGCGCATTATCGAATGCGCATTAAATAGCGAGTTTTATTTTGCTCCGGCCGTTAAAGCGCATTTTGACTATGTGAACAAGCGATTCTCCGCATTAACTACTTGTAAAGCGCATTTTGGTCATCCGTTAATGCGCCTCGCTGCCTCTCGTCGCCGCTCGTGCAGAGGTATTAGGTGTAAATGCGCTTCAGCGATTATGCGCATAATCGCCTAACCGGGCGCAAAAGCGAATCCTTGTAGAGGGGACCTTGGATACATTCTGTAACAGATCGTGAGGACTCACCAGGCCAAGTCACCCTCCTTGTTGAAAACACCCAGGCAGAGAGGTGGCAGATAGCTAGGTCTGAGCATAAAGTTGAAAAGGAGCTCTGCCTGAGGATGGCTCAGTCCGATAAGGGGAGCACAGCACAGCACAGCTGTGGGAGAGTGAAGCCTCAGCAGCAATAGCTGGGTTATGTCAAGGACCCCCATCAGACGAGACTTTTATTGCACGCTCGTTACTGGGCACTCGTGGATTTTTGTGGGTTCCTCTCATGACTTCGTCTGCCTCCAGCGCACCTCCTGCCCCTTCTAGCCTTCTTCGCACGACAAAAAACCACCGCAGTCCAACTTACTTTTAAAGATGGAAGATGCCGATGCCTCCTTCTGTGTGCAGGAGAAGCAGTGCGGTCAAATGGCCCACTGAATGGCCACATGCAAGTTGTTTACTTCCTCTTTCAAAAGAGGATTTAATGGGGGACAAACACGTGGGCGGAGAAGCAACGGTAAGCAAATGCGATTTCCCCCGCTGTGATGCTGCTCACGATGCTGCTGTGAAGCCCTGGGAAGGAACATGAAAAGGAGTGAAGTGGGAAAAGCAGAATAAGGCAAGACAGGCTGGTGAGAGGGGCCTGCAAGAGGACAGACACTCTCTGCCAAGGCAAGTACTGGTCAACAGCTGGTTGGCCACTGTGTGAACAGAGGGCTGGACTAAATGGACACTTGGTCTGATCCAGCATTGCTCTTATGAGGGGTCCCTCACCTGCAACCACTATCCAGTGCTTCCTGGGCTAGGAGACCTGGAAATTCCCAGTTGGCAGCCCAGGCATATCAAATCCTGGGTTTAGCATCTTTCTCAGAGGCACCTGAAGAGCACCACCTGCTGCTTGGACTGAAGAGCTACTTTCCTAAGAATGGACAACCGCCAGTGAAGGAAGACTATGAAGGGTTGTCACCTGAAAGGCCAGCACTGCAAAAGGGGAGAGTTGGACATTGTTTGAACTTAAAGGCAGGAAGGGAGGGGGAAGTGTAATTCCTCACCCTGAGTTGTAAGTCTAAAATACTTGCTTGTCCTCAGTGCTGTAACTAGAGGCAAAGACTTACAAATAAAAGGTGCCTGCTCTTACTGGTGGACTCTTGGAATTAATATGGAGGAAGGTGGATTTAATGTATCCCTTCCAAAGGAGCTGTGTACACATTCAAAAAAATGGATTGTAACACACACACACACACACACACACACACCTGCCAACCCTGTACTTTAAGAGTACTTTTTTAAAAAAAGAAAGAAACTTCATAATTAATTAAGAGCAATGTTATCAATCCAGAAAAGAAGTGTATGGTTCCAGCATGCATATCTAGGACTTAGGGCCATTTAGTTGTTTATGCATGCACATGGCCTCTCTCTGTTACCTTGGCAACTGCTCAGAAGAAGCAGACTGTGAGGAAATAGTTTATCAAAAGGAGCTCTATAGGCAAGCATATCCAAAATCAAATGTTAGGCTCTTATAGGTGATTTAATGACTTGTGGACTCTTTGCATGTAGAAACTAGATCGATTATTATCGGTTCCATTTTTATCCCTCCCGTCTTCTATAGAGCTTTGGGTGGCATATATGCTCTTTCCGCTCCCCATTTAAGCCTTGCAGTAACCTTATGAGATAGGTTAGGCTGAGAGAATGGTAACTGGCCAACGGTCAGCCAATGGGCTTGAAGCTGAGTGGGGATTTGAATTGAAGACTCCTCAGTGATACAACATTTCAGTGCAGGCACTCGTCATGGTAGTCCCCAAAGTAGGGTGACCAGATAAAATCCAGGTGAGAGCTCATGTAACTTTAACAGTTGTAGAGAAAAGGGAATTTCAGCCAGTGTCATTTGTATGCAATTAGTTCCTGGTGAAATTCCTTCTTCATCACAACTGTTAAAGTTGCAGAGCCCTGCCTTCTTTTGTATATGGTCACTCTAGTATAGTGCCTGCACCTTTAACAGTTGTGATGAAGAGGGAATTTCACCAGGAACTAATTGCATACAAATGACACTGGCTGAAATTCCCTTTTCTCTACAACTGTTAAAGTTATATGAGCCCTGACCTGGATTTTATCTGGTCACCCTACCCCAAAGAGAACCCAAAAATTCAGGCAAGTGGTGTTGATCCATAACAACACACCAGTTCTAGCAGTTTTTATCTCTACTCAAAGCAGGTCTTCTGAAAAAACTAAGAGGTCTTAATTGCCCATCAGTTGTACATTGCATTACAACAGGGAACAATATAGTGTTGGGAAAATCCATTCCCCCCATCTTCTGAGAGAATTGCATCTGATCTCAGAGGGAAAAGGGATTCTGAGCGGGATGGCTAATCAAAGATGGCTGGTGCTCCATCCTGGCAAGCCTGGGTCCATTACAACATTGCATCCTAATCAGACAATCTCACAGCTATATTGCACTGGCTCTGCAGTGTCAATCAAAACAGTGACTTCCACTCATTAGTCAAAACATGGGAAGGCAAGAGCAAACTTGATTTCTTACAGAACAACGCAGCATAATGTCACCTACCTCTTTTCTTTAATATCTTGATAATGTGTAAGTGGCTATCCTAATTCTTGTAATTTGAAATTTTATTCATAAGCTGCCATGGGAGCCCTTTATTTTTTAAAAAGAAAGAAAATAAAATGTAAGATAAGAACATAAGAAGAGTCATGCTGGATCAGACTAAGGGTCCATCTAGTTCAGTATTTTGTTCGCGCAGTGGCGACCCAGCTGTCAACCAGAAATCCACAAGCAGGACATGAGTGCAACAGCACCCTCTCACCCATGTTCCCCAGCAACTGGTGTATATTAGGCTTACTGCCGCTGATACCAGGAATTTGGTGGCCAAATTGGTGGCCATTACTACATCTTGTGGTAGCAAATTCCATAGTCTAACTGTGCACTGTGTAAAGAAATACTTCCTTTTATCTGTCCTGAATCTCCCACCAATCAGCTTAATGGGATGATCTTGGCTTCTTGTACTATTGGAGAAGAAGAAAAATATCTCCCTATCCACATTCTCCACACCATGCATAATTTTGTACACCTCTATCAGTCTCCCTTTATCCTCCTTTTTTTTTCCAAGCTAAACAATCCCAGCTGTTGTAACCTTCCCACAGAAAAGGAAAAAATTACAACCACTGGCCACAGAAAAGAAGAAAAAATGACGATCACTGGTTCAGGTGCTTTTAAATGGGGATTTCAGAATTTCATGGAGGATAGGTCTAACATCAAGTGCTGTTATTCATGGTAGGCCATATGCCTCTGAACTTCAAATGTTGTGGACAACCACAGGGGAAGGCTATTGCCTTCAATTCTGCCTCTGCTGCCCATTGTGGGAAACAGAATGCCAAATGAAAGGGGCTCTTGATCCACAAAAACTCTTACGTTCTTACAAGAGAACTCTGTTATCCGCAGCCCACCATGCAAGAGTAATTTATAAAATCATCATTATCAATATGCTCTTTTCGTTGGCTTCCTACAGTCTTTGTATTAAAACCTGTTCACAGTACAACATTTGAAAATGTAAGATATAAATGTTGGCTTTAGAACAATGGCTCTGGAAATCATTGTAGTAATCCTTAATTAGTGACTGGAACGATTCCTTTTGTCTTCTAACTAGAAGAGATTTGTGGGCACGACAATGGATTTGTCGTCCAACTCAAAGCTTGCCTTGCTAATTTATACTTTTAGGTGAAATGTATCTCTGGGCCAGCCCGATGTCAGAATAGGGTGGAGGATAAGCATTTGATTCCATCAAGTACTGCCTGTTACAGACTCCTTTAATGAATGTCTTCTGTCGCCAGTATCACTGAGCAGAAAATGCAGGATTTAGAGAGATTACATAGTGCTCCTATCTCTTGGCACTGGCAAGACAGAGAACACAATGGAAAACAAAGAGAAGTTCTAGCTGATTTATCAAGCAGGAAAGCTTTTGAGGCAAATGTGTTCAATCTGAATCTACAGCACATCTGGCAACGTTGCTGGCAACGAACTACTGGTGGATGAACCATTCCTGTCTTCAATACTTTCTTCATTTTGGATAAGAAGAGAATTTTCAAAAACATAAACATGAGTTCCTTTTGATTGAATGTGCCACACTTTGACGGGTTATCTAATCATGTTTGTTAAACTGATTAGAGGTGTGCAGCTTGTATTGACCAGTGATGTTAGGCATGGACTTTGGGGAGACTTGAAATCACTAGAGTGATTCTTCAGTTTAATGAGCCAAGATATGAATGAGTCTTTTGGCTGTGCATGCAGTTGCTTTGCTTCTCCTTTCATGTGAGCTCAACAAACAAGCCAGGAAATCTTTCATTAAATAGCTTTCCATTTTATCCGAATCAGGAAACTGTAGTTAACAGGCCAGAATATTAAGCCAATTTCAAACCACACGTTATACCTTGGGTTATTCTGAAGCTGTTAACCACAGTTTCCCAATTTGGACAAAAGAGGGTACTATAGTCAATGGAAGACATCCTGATTTGTTTGCCGGCTCACGCAGGAGTGAAGTGGCTGCATGCTCAGATCCAAGGCTTGTTCATTGCTTGGATTATTAATAAGCGAGATTGTGGCTTGTGTCAGACCATCTAATGAGTTGGTCGCTGAGGTAAATTTTGAATTGGCAATCTCATGGACCACAGCTCACTTTCTTAACTACGACACTGGACACCATGAACATGTGCCTATTTAGAACTGCTTCAGTTATGCTGGATTTAAGTCTGCCATCACCCATAAGCAAAACCATTCTTCTATGTCATTGTGGTGAAAATACTGTTATAGAAGCTTAGAGAAATGGTAGACATTCCTTGGAATGTTGAAAAGTATCATTGGTGCAAGTGAGGCCACCTCTGCTACGAGGGCAAAAATGTTACCGTTTGGAAGCATAGTGGCAGCTCCTAATGCAGGAGTAGCAAATCTGTGGGGCACCCTAGATATTGTTGGACTTCAACTCCCATCATCCCCATCTACCATGGCTTATGACAGGGATTATAGGATATGTAGTTCAACAACAACTGGAGAAAGCCACAAGTAAGGATGTATGAGAAATCCATTTCAGTTTGTTTTTTATCAGGATTTTACCCAGTTTGCACCTTTCCAACCAAACACAGACTCGGATGCAATCTCTGGTCGAAGTCCATACTTTTCCGAGCTTGCAATATGATTTGTGGACCACCACCTCAAATGTGCTCGACAGCAGATTTACATTTCAAAAATATACACAAATAAGCTTTACTCATGGGGAAAGAATGCGTACATTTAAAGAATGCACACGATTGATGTGTACATTTGGAAATATGTATGAATTTTCATGTGAAAAGGGGGGAAAAAACAATGTTTGCAATTTGATATGGACTAGAGTCAGAACAAACTTTGAGACTGAATTTGGAGAAGATCAGCAAGCTCAGGTTTTGCTGATTCTCACATCCCTAGACAAGTCTCCCAACCACTGTCCTAGTGGCTAAATGTCACTTTCACGGTGGGATATTAAGCCTTTTGTGCATGTCTGTTTTGTGTGCCACACAAAGGGATTGGTTAAAAAAAACAAACTCACTGCTCCCCTGGCATGCATAACTACTCATAAAATCAGATAGTGGTGTTTTTGGACCTTGCTACTATTTAGAACAGGTGCTACTGAAATTATCCATCAGTTCTTGGAACTCTTCAAGGTAACACACACACACCAGTAAATTACAAAAACAAGCACACATATATTTGCTTCCTTTTTTTTCAAAGAACATCAGTAGTACCTAAATAAGTGCTTGGCTGGTCCTGGCTATTTCACTGATTTCCTATTGGCTCCATCACATCTATTTCCCCCCCCCCCCCCGTTTTTACCTCCATTTCATGAGTGCATCAAGGGCTCCATCACACACGGTCCCTTTCATGTGGGTTTTCGCTAGTTTGCTCTTCCACTCCACTCCACTCCACTCCACCCCTTCTCCTTCCTCCTCCAGTTTATTGGTTGTGGTACTCTGATGGGTGTGAGCTCTTTTCCCCCCCTCGCTCTGGCTTTGTTACCTAGTGATTTACTGATTTACGGTTTCATCTGGGATCCCGTTTCTGCAGGTAATAAGGGGTGGGGGGTTCGAGCACTAAAACGTCTATTCAACCGACTAAGCACAACTCCATACGATGATGTGCTGGAGGAGGAGAACTGCCCTGCCCTCCCCTTTCGTCAGCAAGACTCTATTAGCATATGCCCCCAACAAAGGAAGAAGCGAGAGGGGAAAATAATCCAGACTTTCCCCACACCAAAATAAAATGCAACAAGGGGGGGAAGGTGCAAGATGAGTGCAGGACAGGGACGACATCATGTGAGTACCGTGCTGCAAAACCGCATGGCAAAAGTGCGAGAAATCACTGGTGTGATAGAGCTCTATGTGTATTTCTTTCTGCTACAATTTTCTACAGGAAAATAACTTCTTCTTGTGAAAACCACATTCTTGTTGTGGTTTGCAGGGTTTTTAACAGGACATTAATACTGTTTGTCAATAGAATAGGCAGGGGGATGCTGTGAGGATTAATTACTTGTTTTCAACCCTTTGATACAATGAGGTATTAAGCGTGTAAAGCATCTGCTCTGTTAGGCATTTGCATACTCATTCATTGCCAGGGTGTCCCATTTTACAAAGCAAAAGTATGCAAAAGTGCTCCCGAAATGACTTCTGTTTTAAAAGATGGTTTTGGAAAGTGGTTGTGTGTTGTTGTTTTCCAAGGGGGGGGGGGCAAGGCGAGCTGCAAAGTCTCTTATCTAATTATGTCACTGGTGCATTTGTCCTAACAGAGACAGCTGTCAGCTTTTTGAAATCATTTGAAGTTCAGCATTGATAGCCACCTGGGCACATTCTGCAAGAAACTGTCAGAATTCCATTCTCCAAAGCTGCCAGTTAAGAGGAATTCTTTAGAACGAGGACTTCATAGAATTTCTGTAGACATTTATTTTTGCTCCACTGCCTCCTTACTGGTGTTTTGATGGCAGTCTAAGCCTATGGTACTATTTTCAGAGCACTTTGGGGGCCCTCTTAGTTTGAGGGAGGCTCATCTTAGCTACTTTCCTTTTTCTTAAGTTTTTCCGCCTGATTTCTTATTTTTGTTTTGCCTTGTGGTGTCTAATTAATTAGCTTTGCTTCATGTTTTTTGTAGTGTCTTTTAATAGTTCATTTTAGTTTGTGCCCCCGCCAAATTACATAATTAGTCAGCTTATTGGTTAAAACTCATGACTTCATAATGCTCACCTTTGTAACGAGCTTGGATCTCTCTTTTATGAATTCATTATTAATTTTGGAATAAATAATAATAATATATTTATTTATTACCCACCTCTCCCTCCGGATTGAGGCGGGGAACAACATCAAATATAAAATACACAAAACTGATTAAAAGCACATAAAACCAATACATCATTAAAATACCAATAAAACACCAATAAAACAAAAATTATCTAGGCCTGCCGGAAGAGATCAGTCTTTATAGCTCTTTTAACTTCTTGAAGACTGGTGAGTTGGTGGATCTCTCCCGGCAGGTCATTCCACAATCTGGGATCGGCAGAAGAGAAGGTCCTCTGGGTAATGGTTGTCAGTCTAGTCTTGGCTGACTGTAGTAAATTCTTCCCAGAGAACCTGAGCGTGTGGGGTGGATTGTATGGGAGAAGGCGATCCCACAGGTAACCTGGACCCAAACCATCAGGGCTTTAAAGGGAATGACCAACACTTTGTACTTCACCCAGAAGCTAATTGGCAGCCAGTGGAGAGATTTTAAAGCTGGTGTGATATGGTCACCCCTAGGTGTACCAGTGACCAACCTGGCTGCCATATTTTGAACTAGTTGAAGTATCCAGACTAGGCACAGAGGTAGCCCTATGTACAGCACATTGCAGAAGTCGAGCCTCGAAGTTACCAGCCATGCACTACTGTCTTTAGGTTTTCCAACTCTAGGAAGGGGCGCAGCTGGCGTATCAGCTGAAGCTGATAGTAGGCGCTCCTAACCATCACATCTCTCTGAGCTGTCATTTGGAGTGATGGATCCAGGAGCACCCCCAAGCTGCGAACACAGCCTTTCAGGGGGAGCGTAACCCCATCCAGAACTGGTTGACACACCTTCAAACCCAGGTTGTGGCCTTTGACAGTAAGCACCTCCACCTTGTCTAGATTCAGCTTCAGTTTGTTTTTCCTCATCCAGCCCATTACCACCTCCAAGCATTCATTCAGAGGAGACACATTATCCTTAGCTGACGCTGTTGCCAAAGGCATAGAGAAATATATTTGGGTGTCATCAGCATACTGATAGCACCCCGCCCAATGCCTCCAGATGATCTCTCCCAGCAGTTTCATGTAGTTAAAGCTGCAGAAGCCCTGCCCTCTTTTGTAGAGCTTTAACTGTTGTCATGAAGAGGGAATTCCACCAGGTGCTGCATGCATACAAATGACACTTGCTGAAATTCCCCTTTCAATTCAACTGTTAAAGATACAGGAGCCCTGTCCTCCTTTCCATAGGGTTACCCTACAGATACCATATACCGTTTTCATAGTGCTATATCTTGCTTGGTGTGGCTCCTGCCTTTTATATACCACTTTCATACCACTTCCATAGTGCTTGGTGTAGATGAGGCCTAAATCTGGTGATACAGCAGTGGCTTGCAAGTGGGGTGGCAAGGGCACATGAAGGACAGGAGGGCACATGGAGTCTATGGGCTGCATGTCACACACCTTTGATGTATATAATAAAGGGAAGGTATATTTCTAAAAATGAGTCAGTGTCCCAATTTTTTTAAAAAAATAAATCTTAAAAAATAAAATTGAAATTAATTTAAGAAGTTTCTCTCCCATTGGAAGAGAATGGAATTATCTTCCATTATACTGTGCCAACTCCAGGGCTGGTTTTCCTTCAGTCCAGGCATATATCTGTGGAGAAGGCTATGAATCCTGCAGACCCACAGCTTCCCACATGCCTCCTTAATCTCCTTATGTCAGAGGTGCACCAGCTGCAGACCTTTCTGCAGGGAGGAGGCTTGCAAGGATGGGTCTTCCTCATCAAGAAATCCCATGGCCTGTGGGACATCCTTCCATGGACTATAGGATTGTTCCCAAAATATTTTAATAAATGGATATTGTTTTTCTGATATGAGAGCTTGGGGCTTTCCAAGGTTAAGAGATCCGACAACCAGAAATATGAATGGGTTGTACTTCTCATTGCTATACTATTAATTTGTTTGAAAAGCCCTTGACTTAACTTAAGTCACGTTGATTTCGGTGTGTATATTCTAAGTACACTTGAATCTGGATCTAACCCAACATTTCTTAATCTGAGTGTGAGTCATTTATTTTTCCTTTCAGAGAAAAAAAAATACTGCATGTGTTAAGTTTTAAAGCATGTTGAAGAGAGTTCACTTTGACCTGGAGAATCCAGGCAGATTTCCTTGAAATTATAGGACTAGTCTGTAACATATAGTTTATGTATAAAATAAATGAAAGTATTAATTATAGGTCAATGAAAGAATTACTTTATGGATTGACTGCATTGTTTTGAAAGTGCAGCAAGAGATAAATGGCTGAAATGAATACTAAGAGAACATAGGCCCAGAAATCCTAAGGGAAAAATAAGCCCTGAGGTAAATTAAACTACTGTTGAGGAAGATAAAATGGGATCCACTAGGGAAAAGATAAGATTGTAATGCTTGTATGTATCCAAAATGGTATTTAGAGTTTTTAAAGGCCTGTACTTTACTATTGATTTGCTTCCCATGAAGAATTGCTTTTCTGATTTTAATGTTGGCATTGCTATGAAAAATAGGAACACCTTGTATTGTAAAATACTGTCCAGAACATTACTCTCATTTTTTCACTTGGGCCCGTAGGCGTGCACAACATATTTCATTCGGGTGTGCACCCAGGGAATTTTATTAATTAATTTATTTTTAAAGGGGAACATTTATTGAAGACTCATTATTTTATTAATTTATTTATTAAACACTGTTCCATTGATGACCTGCTCCGCATTCAGATTCCCTGACTACTGGAGGGCTGTTGCAGGTGAGGAGGGGAATGGGGAGACATTCCTCAAGCCCCAGCATTGGTGGGGCTTTGTGGTAACACTGGCCAGAGGAGGGTCTTACGAGATGATATTAGCCTTCAGGTCCCCTCCTCCTGGCCTCTTTGAAATGTGGCTCCCAGCAGAGAGACATTATTGCTTGAGACATTAGGTTGTGCCTGGGCACACCCGGCACACCCCTTGCACACGCCTATGCTTGGGCCGTATTTTAGTGCTGCAAAGGAGAAGTCTGTGGTCCAATTCAAAATTTAATGTGGGCATGATCTGCACTACTGCTTTATAACGGTATTGAAGTAGACTGACAACTGTTAGGGCCCATGACACGGTGTCATCAGAAGAGTGTTTTACTGCATGCTCGTTACTGGGCACTCAAGGATTTTCATAGGTCCTATTCACGACACTGTCTGCATCCTGTGCACCTCCCACCCCTTCTAGCCTTCTTCGCATGACAGAAAAAGACCTCAGTAAATCCAAATTATTTTTGAGATGGAACTTGCTGCTATCTCCTGCTGTGTGCAGGAGAAGCAGCACAATCAAAATGGCCCACTGAATGGGCCATGTGCACATTGCTTACTTCCTCTTTTGAAAGTGGAAGCAATGAGAGACAAAAGTGCAGGTGGAGAAGCAACAGTAAGGAAACGTGATTTTCCCCCATGTGATGATGCTCACATTCCATATACCTTTTTCAAACCGCTTTCATGGTGTTATATCCTGCTTGGTGTAGATCTGGCCCATGGTCACCACTGAAAAATCTGCTACTGCATGATCAGGGCTTCACAACACAGACATAATGTCTGCATGGAGAAACTTACTCAGATCGTATGGTTGCCAAGGTGCAGATGTGACATCTGCAATGTGGAGCTCTGATCGTCTTGAAATTTTGGCAGTAACCTCATCACCACAGTATTGTATGCACCTGTTTTGTATTGGATACAAATAGGAGAGATAATTATTTGTCAAAATTATTTCCATCTTCCAAATGATTTAGAACAGTGGCCGAGTTCTAGGAGCATCCAGCATGGCCCCTTAAGAGATAACCCAAAAGGAGGACAACAGAAGACAAAGATTCACATAAAATCTGCATATACTAATTTATATGTATAGATACAAATTTGGAAATAATTACTACCACTTAAATAGATGTAAAATGCATCTCACCCTGGTAGGGGAGGACTGGGACGGGGTGACCCATGTACCTGCTCAGTCTGCTTTCCAGGTGCGAGGTGCAGATGGGTACCTACCTGCTGCTCTCTCTTCTTGTGGTTCTTTCTCCTGATATGGGACTTGCACTGCAGAGCCATTCCAATACAGGACACCTCCAAACAGAGGACTGCCCTCTGGCAGCCATTAGACAGAGGCCAGTCTTCTGTAATGTAAAACCTGAGGCAGTAATATTCTCCAGTTTCTGGGGAATATAGGTTGGAGGGTGCCATTGCACCATGTCCTGCTTTTGGTCCCCGGTCGACAGCTGGTTGGCCACTGTGAGAATGGAGTGCTGGACATGGATAAATATGTGACTTGGCGTGTAGCTCCATTTGCCACAGCTGCCAAAAAGATTAGAAAGAAATACATAACAGAGATAGCCACTAACTGTAAAGGAGATGATTGCATTTGACCATGTCCGATTTATATTACATCACTGACGGATCACCTATGACATACCAGACTATATTTTTAAATTTTTATATTATGTACTATATGAATTATGTCTATATACATTATGAATAACTGTTGTGTTTTTTTTTAATATTATTATTATTATTATTATTATTTATATTTTTTGGTGATTTTACTGTTATTGTTTGTTTTATGCAGAGGCCATTGGCCAAAAGCAATAAACTTGACTGATATGGATGGACCCTTGGTCTGATCCAGCATGTTATGACATGTGACCACCCTAGGCATAACTTTTGTGGAGGTATGGTATAATGACCCAATATTTACTTAATTCTTTTTTAAAACCAAGACACCAATCCTTTTGCCTGCAAACAACCTATGACCTAGCAGGAAGCCATACAAAAAAAGCAATACACAGGAAGAAAGCATTTCAAATGAGCCCTCTTGCATGAGGAAGTGCTTTGACTGTATTTTGTATAAATCTATTCCAATTCAACAAAAGCAGGAGCAGACATCCTGGTGTCCTCCAGATGTTTTACACTACAGCTCCTAGAAGTCCCAGCCAGCATGGCTAATGGCCAGGGATTATGGGAATTGTAGTCCAAAACATCTAGAGGGCACCAGGCTGCCTACCCCTGATCTAAAGGAACTGAATGAAGTGAAACATCTGAACAGCTGCACGGTCCCTTACCAAAACATTTCAAATTATTGTTATTCCTCACCAGATTTTCACCAAGCTGAGCAATAATAATAAGCTTATCGGGTACATTTATTTTGAAAGATGACATTGTAAGTTATTTCAATTTTGTAAGGTTTTTTTTTTTTCCTTTTCAAAACGCGAAGCATTTCTCCAGAGTCCTTAACAAATGATGTGGGGCGGCATTTATTCCACCTCTAAATAATATATTGTAACTAAACTTTCAGCTAGCATATATTTCTTTTTTCAGCCTACTTAAAACATTTGTTTTTGTAGCCAAAAATGTGCAAGTATAAAATCTTTGACTCATTCATATTCTCAGAGAGTGCCTATTTCAGCTAATGATTAGTGTCTAGTTTAAAGGCATCTGAATCTAACAGCGTTATTAACTGGATACAGTTGATTCTGACCAGAGCGAACATTTTATACCTTGATAGTGGATATGTGGTTTGTAGGTTTTTATTTTGATTTCTAGCTGGGTTAAAAAAAAAAGAAGAAGCAATTATTACACTGTATAAAGAAAGTAAGACTCCTTCTTCACTGTATTTTGATTTTTAAATAAAAACTCAATATCTTTTCACATATGAAGTGGCTGGAGGAAAGCATGTACATGGAAACAAGGAAGAAAGGAATGTAACCTTTTTGGTCATAAATAACATTTTTTACGGAACTTATAATTATGTCTGAAAAACGCCTTCTTATAAAATAGGTGTCCCAGAATTGGGCTTGGACCAGAAAGTCATGGCATAACCACCCTCAGTGTTGCATAGCAACAGAAAGGCAAGGCAGTTTCCTGCTCTTACCTCAGTGTGCCAGAAGGTGGCAGCAGAAATCAGGGTGCTGAAGCAGGCACCGTGCAAGTACACAGTTGTTGATTGGATGATCGCTCCAGTGCAGACTTAGGTGGCTGACATCAGCAGGGATAGACCTGCCAATCAGAAGCCATGTGCTTGCTGCTGGCTTCAGCACTCCCCAGTTGTACTGCAGGTTCCTGGTGTGGAAAGGGGTTGTCTCTTCTAAACCCCTTTTCCCTGCACGGCAGCCACCACAGTTTCATCTAGTAAACCATCTCCATGGCCACCAATGCATGGGCTGATATTCCTGCACAGCCATGAGTCTCACTGGGATCGTAGATGGTCACACATTCTATCTGAGGGTAGCTAACCTTTTTGAGCCCGTGCAATATGGGAAACTGTCCTGAGCCCCAGCACGAAATGAGCACACTGCAAATGAAAGTATTGGCCTGCAGCCACCTGATATCTTCATTTACTAAGCATGCCGCTGAACCTCGCATTTCCCAGAGGCATTCATGGGAAAAGGAGGTGGGAACAGCTAGAGGCTAGTAACTAAGCCTTAGGAGAGGCATTTCAGTCTTTTAGAATGCGGGAGCGGGGGAACTGTACAAAAGCCAGGAAACCACCAAATGCGAAAGGAGGTGGGGCCAGGACAAGGGGGCGGGGCCATCTGGGGAATCCTGAAGGGCTCGATTGCGACTCTGGGAGGGATAGATTTGGCCCTTGGATCTGAGGTTCCCCATCCCTGCCATAGACATAGCTATGGCCTTGGAGGGGGAAATCCAGGCAAAGGTTTCTAGGGTGACCATACGAAAAGGAGGACAGGGCTCCTGTATCTTTAACAGTTATTTGAAGTTGTTTAGAAAGGGGAATTTCAGCAAGTGTCATTTGTATGCATGCAGCACCTGGTGAAATTCCCTCTTCATCACAACAGTATGTTGTCAAGAGGACAGGGCTCCTGCAGCTTTAATTGTTGTGATAAAGAGGGAATTTCATCAGGGGCTGTATGCATAACAATGACACCTGCTGAAATTCCCTTGAACTTCTTTTCTCACTTACCGTGGGATATTACTTATAGTTCTGAGTTTATTAAAATCAGCTTTCCTAAAATTCAGAGTACGCTTATAGCTACACTCAGCTTTTGCTTCCTTTAAAATCAAGAACTTAAGTATGACGTGGTCACTTTCCCCCAGAGTTCCCATAACTGCCACTTTATCCACTAAGTCATCCCTATTGGTCAGTATCAAGTCAAAGTTCCTCTAGTTCCTTCCTCCACTTTCTGTAGGAGAAAATTATCAGCCACGCATGTCAGGAATTTCTTGGAGGGGCCACTTTTGGCAGAATTTGTCTCCCAAATTTGTGGTAATTGAAGTCCCCCATTACTCCTACATTGTGCTTCCTTGAAACACTGGCAATTTGCTTTTCAAAAGTTTCATCCTAGTCTTCTCCTTGATTGGATGTTTGGTAGTAGTCTCCGACTATCATGCGCCTTTTATTCCTTGCCCTATTTTTTTTAATCCAGATGCTCTAGATGGGGCTACCAGGTTCATCCTCCTGTATTTCTGTGCAGGGATACATATTTTAATGTATATTTAAAAGGCCCAGGCTGCCTGTTATAAAAGACCACACACTTCTCTTTCTTCTTCCAACATTTTCTCTTTCGTCGTCTTACTTTTCATCACTTGATGCATCACTATATCACATTATGCTGATGATACACAGTTGTTTTTTAAGCAACCCCAAATGCATCTGTGTTTCTGTCAAAGTGCCTGAACATTTAAACAAGAAAGACAGATTAGTTCCCATTACATTCAGTGCCAGGAGAAGCCTGAGGTATCTCAGCAGATGCTAGATTGGTAGATAGAACTAAATGCAATTTTGATTATTGTTTCCCCAACATTCAGGTCAATTTTCTGAGGAAAAAACTGCATGGAGTAATGCAAGTGTTTTTGCTTTGTTTAGCTTGGCTCTCTGTCCATAAAACTGGCATCCCAGTGAATCCCTTCCCAGTGAATCCCTCGCTGCTGGCTTGTGCCTTCCGGTATAGGAAGCATCCGTTCCAGCCTTTCCTCTACTTCTCTCCAAGTAATCCTAGCTTCTGACTTCCTCCAACTTGGATTGGTCTTTGGTTTCTCCTCCGCCACCCGCTGTTTTACTGGCTTAACAAGCAGCTTCCCCATCACAGCCTCATTTCATGTTCCTTCCACGTCTATAGTTATATATTATTTTCCTGGGAATTACCCAACCAATTTCAGCCCAATTTCTATCTTGGCTTCTGCTTTCTCTTCCTACTAAAGAGCTGAAGCCATCTACATGCCAGCCCATCCTATCTCCTTCCATGTTTCTCCCTCCCACATGTGTTACTACAATACTGATAAAATCCACAGCAAACATTTCACCATTTTCGCTGGCTGTTGCTCTGTTGAATTGAACATAAAGGATTCCTTCTTCTTGCTAATGCCACCTCTTCCAAACCAGCATGAGGCCTTTCTCTTGCTCAGCTCCAAGAATATGTGGTTAAATAAAATGTAAGCTGCCCTGCCACGCAAATAACTAAACCAAGCTAAAGGATAACAGTGAGGTGTAGGGAAAATGTGTTCATTTGGGACCAGGGCACTGAAGCTCATACCTTGGCTAAACAAGACCTCTCATCCTCAACTTCCCCACAGGATTGTTACAGCAACAATGCCACGATCACATGTATGCTGCCCTATGTTCATTAGAGGAATGATGGGAGACAACTACATGTAGTAATAGAGTTGAAATGAAAGAATCTTACATGTATGCTAACTTCAAACACTTCTCAAAGGATTCTTGTTCCTTGGCATGGCCCAAAGGAAATCTGCAAGTTGACATATTTTCTTGACGGAAGGGGAAATGCAACAAGCTAGGCAAAATCGGGCCCAGGCAAAAAGGAAGCATCTCAGTATCTGTCTTCTCTATTCTACCTAAAGAGAAACTGATATGCACACTGTTGTGACACATTTCCATGCCCTCGATAGTGCATGCCTTGTTGCTCTCCGGTGAATTTGTTTTGTTATCCAATCACTGCAACGTTTTTCTGTTCATTCCCACCTGCTACTAAGTAAAACTGCTGCCCAAAGCCCATTTTTCTATCATTGCTATATTAAATCATGCAAAATGCAGGAAAGCAACAGAACTCACGCATTTATAATGATTTTCGAAATAATTTAGATGAGTGTTGAACTTGTCATGGAGGTCATGAGGCTTTGTTAAGGCTGTGACTGGTGCAATATTTAACAACAAGGCTGCGCTTTAAACTTCATAAATCTCACATTTCCTGGTGTGCAATATATATGGTATAAATGTAGCTGTCTAAGGCAGTTGCAGTTCATAATATTTACATGTGAAAGCTTAGTCGTGATTTCCTGTATTTGTTGTTGTTTTGTTTCTGTTCCTGCTGCTCATTTGATCTGTATCATTGTCCACAGTAAAAGAGAAACGTTGGAGGGGGGAAATACTGTTAGCTGAATTGCACCACCATTTTCCAAAGGCCTATCCAGTACAGCTTATTTCTGTCTTGTTGTTGGAGAGTTTTTTTCAGCACCAATGGGATAGGTAAGCACAAACAGAGAAGGAAACTGGCAAGGAAACAAATGATTTAACTCTTGTTGCATTTTAGAAAATAACACTTGCAAGATTTGTATTATCTTGTTAATGCACTCTGGCTAACACTTTCATTAATCATAGATCGGATATAAAATAAAGTTAGGAGGAAACATAAAAATGGAACAGAAGAGCATAAAATGATTCAATGTGTACTTAGAAGGAAGTTAAACCAGCACACTTGGAGGCTACCAGACCCTGTATAATCCTAATAAACACATACAGGGCTTAACTTGAAGGAGTTGCAAGAGTTAGCAAAATAAGAGAAAGGAATTTTTTAAAATAGAAACTGACAGTGAAAACATACTAGTTTACTGATATTTTTATGTCATTAGTTGCATGTCCAGAGCCCTTTGATTCCAAGATCTAGCGCTAACGTTTTAGGCTGCAATCTGATGCATCTAAGATTGGAATAAACGTACATAGGATCAGACAGTTCATAACAATAACAATCCCACAGCACTCAACAGCACCAATAGAAGCATATTTTGTGTCATGAACACATCTAACACAACCAGAAGAAGCATACATTGAACAGATTTGGTCTTTCCAATGATGGATTATCCTAATAAACTGAAATGGACACTAAAAGCCTGTGGAGCATGTTTTGCACACTGCCACAAGAGTCTGAAAGACAAGTAACAAAATACATTTTCATAGACAGTCAGAGAGCGAAATGGAGGGATGTTGCTATATAAAAAAATGCAAAAGTAAGAAATCAAGACCTAGTAGAAGCATATCTGGGCTACACTGGTGACTCATAATGAATATGGGTATGATTTCCTCTCCAAGCCACCAGAAGTCTCAGTACCTATGATACAGACATAGAAAATGTAATGTATTGAACCGATTCAACTCTGAAAAAGGCAAACATTGGAAAATTTCTGGACTACTTCAAATACAGATTTACTGGGAGAAACAGTGGAGGCTAGTGGCTCCGATGTCAGTGGGGTGGGGAATCCACTCCGGATTTCAGTTAGAACCAGTTAGAACTCTAGAACCAGTCAGAACTCTAAAGGAGTTCTAAAGAACTCCTTTAGAGTTCTAACTGGTTCAGACTGAAACCCGGAGCAGATTCACTGTGCCACTGACATCGGAGACACCAGCAATATTTGTAAAGTATACATGTAGAGTTGACTTTAATCACCATGATTTCTGCAGCTTTCTCTTGCCTCATTCCCATTGAGCTCCTAAACCAGTGAGGTGGCGCTACCACAGACTGCACCCTGAAGCATACATGACTGAATGTTTCTCTGAACAAAATTTCCTCCACAGAGAAAACTTAGATGTCAGGGAAAGGGAAAGGCAAGAGCCCAGGGAAATCACTGAATCCAGTATGGTCTTACTTCTCTCTTTATTTATTACATAACTAGAGCTTTTGTTCCTAAAGCACAAGTGTGGACAGACAATTGTAAACACAGAGCCTTTATACCGAAAAGACAGCATTACTCAAGGCTGAGCCAAAAATTCTTTTCTTTTCTCCCAGGTATTATAACAGCTTAAGTTGAGGTTTTTAACTGAATTTCTGGCCAGGTTTAAAATTTAAAATGTTTTCAATATTAGTTGTTTTTGTGTTTTTATGGTTTTTAATTTTGTATATCGACTTTTTAATGTCCAATCTTTTAATTTTTGTAAACTGCCAAGAGAACTTTGGCTATGGGGCGGTCCATAAATGTAATAAATAAATAAATAAATAAATAATTCAGTGCTCTGCTTGAAACTGGAGTTTTGGTGGTGGTGGTAGTTCCAGTGCTGGACTGGTGGCCGCCATTTATTTTTTGACCCAGCAGAAAGTAGTACCTTCTCTCTAATCAGCTTCAGGATGACGCTATGTGATGAAGTACTGTTCATGCTGAAGCCAAAGTGAAGGCAGCGCTTTGTCCCCTCATCCTAGGGAACTGCTGGGTAACTATGAAGGCAAACACCAACTGTCCCAACTGCAAAGAGTATGTGCAGTTGTCTTTCATCTCCTGAAAATCACTCACACAGCATTTGGCTGCCTGGCAATGAGGCAGCAACATTGGAGGGCCATTTCAGTTTAGCCCTAAAATTATTAGAGGAATCCTCAACTGAGCTTGTAATCGGCCTGGGAATGCCCAACTTTCAGGAACTGCAAAGCTAAGGAGATCCGGATCCGATCAGTGGTTGAGCTCCAAAACACCACTGGGCACCCTATTTAAGGGCTTCATTAAGGAAAAATCTGATAACCTTACTGGGGCTTTGTCTTCCAGAGTCTTTGCAGGTTTACAATGGGCACAATACATCTCCTGTTTTTCTTGGTTCCTTTGTGAGCACAGTCTATATGTTTCATTAATAAAGCTAGTAGATGACACTGCAATATTTACAATATCATGCCATTTTTTAATGACACCACCTTTTTGATGACATTTTGTTGTTGTTACAACATTTTTGGCAATTTATAAAATGTCAGAATAAGCCTAAAAATAACAGAGGCACTAGAGGTTGACGATGTCATGAAAAGGACCCACAAAGTTCCGTTGAGTGAACAATCACAAGCGCACAATAAATACCTCGTGTAAAAACACCCTAAGCTTTTCTGGGTTTTCTAGGAGAAATGCAAGATATAAAGAACAACTATACAAATCTTCAGTGGAAGTGTAAAAATGTTGTTTGGCTGTGAAAAATGTGCCGCCCTTCTAGAGATGGGCAAAGCTCACCAATCTCCATTCAGAATGGGCTGAATTTTTCAAAGTCTCTTTGGAGAATTCTCAGGGAAAGAATGGAAGAAAAAACGCAAAACAAAAGCTACACTCTCCAGAGACATCAAAGAATGCTGAGAAAATATTTATTACAGAGTGAAAAGATGTTAGTACCGACCTCACCTTAAATCTGGGAACTGTACTGTATTCTTGTTGTTGTTTTCATTCTTCTTTTTCATGGGTTAGGAGAAACAAACAAACAACAAACAAGAGCACTATTCCTATTGTCCACATCATCAGTGGAGGAACAGTTTAGAACAGAAGAACCCAGCCTTTTTGGTTGAGTGGGCAAAATTGAAATTTGAAGTGCTGAGGGCACTCTCAAAAAATGTCTGTCATGGGTAGGGTTTGTTCATCCATAAATTTGCTGCCATTATGGTCATGGTCAGCCACTCATTTCCCAGAAGGATACTGGTGAGACTAAGGCCCTTTCTACACCAGAGAGCTGCTTCCGGGATCGTCGCCCTAATACAGACCATTTGTGCGACAACCCGGGCTCCTCCCGGGCCATTGCACCATCGCAGCTGCCATTTTTAAAAAAAGATCCAAGAAAAGTGTACAAGAGCTCCAGTGAAATGGTAAGTTTTTTTAAAAAAAATGTGCAAAAGCGCTCCCCTCCCCCCCACCATCCTGAGGATGGCAAAATGGATGTCCCCCCTCCCCTGATGGGCATGGAGCCTCATGGTGTGACTCCGTGCCCATTGGTGCTGCTGTAAGCGTGTAAGCGTGTAAGCACTCGGGACCGGCTGCCACATCTTCCATGGTCCCGGGAACTTCCCGGGACCGTGGAAAAATCAGGATTTTTCAGGTTTCCATTATCCCTGGAAAATCCCGTGGCCAACCCCCCACCCCCGGGAGTCCCTGTGTGTCATTTGGACTTACAGGGACCAGCTAGGGGCCATCGCAGGCAAAACGCCTGGTGTGAAAAGGGCCTAAAAGAAAGTAACTTGCTTAAGAAACTACGTTCAAGGTAGAGGTGAGAATTGAGCTCCAAAACACAAAAAACACACTTCTGAACCCAAATACAGATGGCGCTGGAAAGCAGCACATTGTTTTACAGCATGGCAGTGTCTTAGTTTTAACAAATCAGGAGGGGCAGAGAGCCTGATGGGTACTAAGAGAGGTGTCTGCGGGGTCACTGGTGCCCATGGACGTCATATTGAAAATCGAGGGCTTAGAAGAATGCCTGGCTCTAGTCTAAGCTACCATTTATTCTCCCATTTCCCCAGCTTGGTAGGTTTGAGAAAGAGCGGAGAGGGCAAATTGGCAGATGGAAGGGCTGGTGCTTTGTCATTACAAGCTAAGGTGAAAATCAGAGGTGGGAGAGAAATTGTTCAGCTCATAATATCCCAGGGATTTCCAAGTTGAGGGAATTCATTTCCCAAGCAAGCATACACCACCATTTCTGAAGTTCTTCTGCATCTCGATACTCTTCACATCATTACAGGTAAAACGGAAGGCAGGAATCCCTGTTGGCAGTAACATGTTCCTTATGCAAATAAACACTCTACCTCAAAAGTACCATGGGAATCAATTGGACTCTTCAGATACAAGACTCTTGCTAGAAATCCTCTTATCATCGTCTCTACAGGCTGAGTCACCTTAAAATACCGGAAGCCAACCATACAACTAAGAACCAAAAAATCAATTAATACCTTGGCCATTCCAGCCCAGCCTGTGACCTAGTCCATGGGCCTAGTTAAGTGCTTTGACCCTGATTTGAATAACCCTGATGCATTTACCCACAGACCCATTGCAGAGTTCAGAATGTATCAAGCGAATGTGGAAACATTTCAAGATATGAAGGAGGCAGAAGATTAAGAAACTTAATTAGAAAGATGTGCTGCAAACTGACTTTGAGCAGCATATAAAGAGAATTATTTGCCATTGTCACCTCTGCTGGATGATTAGCAGCTTTTGTGCACCGTAAGCAACCATGTGCAGTAAACATACTCTCTAACTATTTCAGGCATTCTCTGGAGAATGAATGCATGTTGGGTGGGTTGCAGGCTCGGCGACCCCTGAACTCTCTGCGTTCATTGGAATGTCTATAGTAATATCCCTTGTGTACCGCAGTTATCCTAATGAATGCAAGTAGGTTGAGGGCAGAGCCTGTTGATGTGATACTATTCTTCTCTTATATGCCTTAATTTTACATAGAATGAATGCCTGAATATGGCTTGTGTATTGTACATATTTTAGCCCTATTCAGGTATTTTGAAACTGGATTGGGCAAACACCCGAGGAGACAGAGTGCTCCAACCCTGACCCTCATCACACCCATCGCCCTCAACTCATAGAGGGCAACCATCTGAAGGGGAGAGTCTCCTGTATCCATGCAAACTCTTCACACAAGCCTCAATGCAGATTTTTAGGATTTGAAGCCGTTCCCTGTTTGAAGGGTTGTCCAGTGCCAGTCTGGTGTAAAAATCAGAGATGATTAGAAGGAAGAGCTGGACGTTGAAGTTGCCCATTAAGAACATCTGGACAACAGACTGAGCAAGACACACAGGTCACCTGTTCACAGTCTTCCACACTAGGGTGAGATATACTGCATTTCTATTTAAATTATAATAAATTGCATCTACACATGTAACTTAGCATATGCAAATGTTATACAAATCAGTGCCCTCTTTTCTCCTCATTTTTGGTGATGCATGACCACTTTTGGGGTGATTCACATGTGGCAACCTCCTGCATACATAGCAACTGCTATACTACAGAGCTATGGTTCCTCCTGGATTCTCAGCAAGCAGTTTGAAAACCATTGGCTTAAGCAAAAGAAAGTACCACTGAAAAAGCAAAAACAGAACAAAACAATAGTCCATTACAGGAATGGGTAAATGAGCCTCGAAATTATCTTAATTTAGATAAATGTTGCTTTCTCAGCTAGACTACTCTTAAGTGCACCGGGTAATCACTTTTTTGCAGGCCCACCTCTTTTTCATCCTAGGACACCAAGGGTTCGGAGGTGTTAAATAGCTCTTGCTCTAGGCTACCTCTCCCACAGTCCATTATGTGCTTAAGGCTTGAGCAGGCTGCTGAGTTGGAGGCAGTGTGTAATACGTACTTTAAAGTGGAAGGTATAAATAATACATATGGTGCAGCTATTTCCAACCTTATAATGGCTTCAGCCTTTGACTACGATGTGGTACTTGTGCCAGGAGCTTGTGTCAGAGAGTGGATGCAAGCTAAATGATATCCCCACAGAGGAATAAATGTTTTTTGACAGGAAGGGGCTGATGCAATTGAGCCTCGAAGTCTTTGTATTTTCCTCCCCAGAACATTTTAATCTGAAAGCTTTAAAGCGTGCCGTTGTTTACAATTGGAAACTGCAACAGAAACCGGAGCCTGTGATAAAGTGCAAGTACTAAAGGTCCAGACGCTCCTGGATGTCAAAGAAAACCGTTAGAAACCCACAGGTCAAGATGTGCACATGGTAGGCTGGCCACTTATGCATTACCAAGAAAAGAGGAATGGCATCACCAAAAAAGGACACCATTTGCCTATGGAAATGTATATGTCTTGGTGCAAATTTTGAAATGATAACCATACTTGTAGAAATACAATACATCTCACCATAGTGGAGAAGACTGACCTGGTGACCTATGGCCTGCTCAGTCTGCTGTCCAGAAGCTAACTCTTGACAGGACACCTGCTTTTATCTCCTTATAATTCTTTGACTTTAAATCAGGCTTGGACATCAAATACAGGACACTTTCAAATAGAGGACTCTCCTATGACAGCTTTCCAAACTAGAGGGCTATCCCCTGTAAAGTAGGCCACCTGGCCACCTTAGCACGTGGGTCAAAAGAGAAAAAAATTAGGAAGTTCTTCACAGTAAGTTACCAATGACATGAAATCTAATTTGTGGCTTACTGTGAAAAATCTCACATGTGTGTGTGTGTCAATGTGGGGGGGGGGGTTATATCGTGAGTGAGATTTTCACAATAAGACACATTATGTAGATGTGTGAACCAGCAAAGCTCAAGTTCACTAAGATTCTCCAAATTCCATTTCCGAGCTTGTTCCGACTCAGATTCATATCAGATTGCGAGCTTGGAGGGGGTGTTGCATTAAAATCCGTGCATGTTTTTGCACATATTTTCCCAAATGGACACATCAGTGGTGTGCATCTTTGAAATATATGCATTCTTCTCCCGTTAATTAAAACATATTTGTGCACATTTGTTGAAATGCATGCATTTTTCCATGCAGATTTTTCAAATCTATGCATGCCGTTGACTGCATTTTGGGGGTTGGGTCTGCGAATCACATTGCAAGTCGAAAATGTATGGACTTCAGCCACAGATTGCCTCTGAGTCCATGTGCATTCTGGAAGGTGCAAACTGAGTAAATCCTGATCAAAAATGAACTGAAGTGAATGACTCATAAATCCCCAAGGGTGACCATATGGAAAGGAGGACAGGGCTCCTGTATCTTTAACAGTTGCATAGAAAAGGGAATTTCAGCAGGTGTCATTTGTATGCATGCAGCACCTGGTGAAATTCCCTCTTCGTTACAACAGTTAAAGCTGCAGGAGCCCTGCCCTCTTTTATATCTGGTCACTCTAAAAAAGAGGGCAGGGCTCCTGCAGCTTTAATGGTTGTGATGAAGAGGGATTTCACCAGGTGCTGCATGCATACAAATGACACCTGCTGAAATTCCCTTTTCTATGCAACTGTTAAAGACACAGGAACCCTGTCCTCCTTTCCATATGGTCACCCTAAGGGTCCCTAGCCCTATATCACCTAATAACAGAATACAGACACATGTCAGTTATTAAAAACACAGTCCAAAATATCCCCCCTCCCAAATATTCTGCTATCTTCCATAATTGATACGTGCTCATAGACCATATTAAGCTGACACTGATGCCAGAGTTAACTAACTGGACTCCAAGAACCTCTATCAGGCCGCTGTTGACAGCTCAGCTTCAAAAATTGTATATAACAAGCTGGTCTCCAAGGCATGTTATTAATAATCTGAGCTTTTATAGGAAACAAGTGAGCTCCAATTTCTCATTCAAAGCTGCAGGGGTTTACAGTATTCAGTGTATAAATCCAGAAAGACTCATGTCGAAGAAATAACAAGCCCTAATCCGCATGATTATCCTGATGGGAATATGCTTTTTTAATATTCAAAATCCAGAAATCTGAATAGCAGGTGCCATTCAGCCATATGTAGCCCACACATTTTATTTCTTCAACATGCAGTCTCCAAGGGCAGATGAAAGAGTGTCAGAATGGCAGGGATGGGGCTAGGGGTTAGTCTGTTTAGTCCTTTCCCTCCCAGCTATTTTTCTGTTCACAGTCCTCCCTCAGGTGCTTCTCACCCCATGGAACTCTGTACATGTTCTGAGATGCTCAAACATTTCATAAACAAAAGGTGCCAACCCTCCACACAAATAAGAGAGCTTCAGGTATTGGCGGTATAAAATGTAATAAATAAACAAATGTAATAAGTAACCCCTAAATAACCACAGTGTCCTAGGATATCCCTCCAAATTACCTCATACCCAAAAGATGTTATCTTTGTCAAATTCTGACTTCATTCAAACTTTCTCTTTTCTTTCTTTCTTTCTTTCTTCATTTTTCTCAATCTCTTTGGGAGAGCACAAGGCAGCCTGGCTCAAATGCTAAAGGAGAAGGGATTGCACATCAGTGGGGATGAGGAACAATTACAAGACTGGTGTCGGAGTGAGAGGATAAAGGTTGTGAAATAAAAGGATTAAACTTTGGGGGCTAGAGTGGGAAGGAACAGCCAAAAGAATAACAGGCAGGATAATAGTAGGAAATATGAAATGACGAGTGGGACCTGCAACAAAATGTTGCAGCGCGAAGTGCTGCAGTTCATTTCCAGCCAGCTAAACATGCCCTCTTCCAGGATATTCCATTCTCACCCTCCTTGGTTTCTTCCCTCACCTCCATGGATGCCCTATGGCCAATAAGCATGTTCAGTCCTCATTAGCTTATGTTTTGGGGAGGGGAGGATTGCCTCGTTAGGCTGCTTTCCTAAATATTTTTGTACTGCTAGAAACTTTGCTGTTACCCTGAGTATACTGATACCTCCCTTTTGTTTCTCTGTTGCCCTGTTTTTGGCACTTACCGGAGGGAGTGATGGGGTTTTTCTTATGGACCATGAACACTTAAAGGCTTACTGCAATAAGAAACTCACACTGAGGAAGCCATTGTTTCTCTACCTCTTTCCCATCCAAGAGCCTGGTTAATTAAAGGAGGACAAAATATCCCAATTAGCTTAGGGCAGAATATATGGTTCCTTTTGCTCCCCATTTTTCTTCGCAACAATCTTGGAGTTTAAATTAGGCTGAGAGATGATGACTAACCCAGTGTCAGCCATGAAGTGTCCCTGATGGCTCACCTAGGAATTCGAACCCTGGCCAAATCCTCCACTCCATCAATTCCAATTTCTTTATTTCATTTCATTTATTACATTTCTATAGTGCCCATTAGCCGAAGCTCTCAGAGTGGTTTACAAAGATTAAAACCCTTAAACATACAATATTGTACACAATATAAACACCATTTACACATAGGCATATAAACAGACAACACACACATGTGTTTCAAGCTATTAAGAACAAACTACTGTACTTTTGAGAGGGTGGGGGGAAGGAATTAGTGAAAAATGATTTTTAAAATTATTTTTGCTGCTTCACAAAATCACTGTTTCTCTGGCCTCTTCATTTATTTGTCAGCCATAGCCGTGACTTCCACTTGGTCAGAACATTGATCAGAGTTTGGGCAGAATGTTACCTGCACATTTCTCTTCATACTTTTGGAATTGGAAAGACTAGAGGCTTCTCTTTAAACCTATTTACCAGCAGCAACTCGCCATATAACAGAGCCGTAAAACAGGGACCAGACCCAGCAACAAACTAAGATGCGAACAGTTATCCCATCTCCACTCTGTCAGAGAGCTCGAATAGGATGTAATAACATCAGAGACTCACGAACAAGCTCATCTTCCATTGTGATCTATACTACGTCGGCTGCCAGCAATACCTTTCTACTTTCTATATAGAACAAGCAAGTCAATCTTTACAAAAGAACAAATTGACACAATTCCAATATCAAAACCAGTGGGAGAAAACATTTCAATCTCCCAGTACAGAGACAGCTGATCTGAACGTTGCTGTTCTCTAAAGAAAGACATTTCAAAGTGAGACTCCAGTGTGAAATGACTGGCTAAGAATTTATCAAGAAGTTTGATTCTATCTGTTTAGGCCTCAACCAAGATAATAGTTTTCTATTCCACTACAGGTGTTAATTTAACAATGCTAAGACTGGTGTTATCACCAGTTCCTATTGTGAATGGTCACTTTGCTTATCTTAAACTTTATATACAACTGTACTGTTGATATTTCAGCTTGTGCTTGTGAAATTTCATTGCCATTTCACTCCGCTGTTTACGTTTCTTCCTCCCCTATATGACCTGCTAATTGAAGATAAAGCTTTGTGCATCTGATGAAGTGGACTCTAGTCCATGAAAGATTATCCCATAATAAACTGGTCTTTACGGTACCAGCCAAGCTTCTTTGTTGTTTAGGCAGTTCTCTCTAAACTTATTTAAGCATAAAGTTTCACCAAAGCCAGCTCTACTCCTCAAGCCATATAAAACACATGCTACACACACATTATGCAGACCTTTTCAAGAGAGAATTAATTCACTTGTAAACCTCTGAAAGGGAACAAATAAGTGACATGGGGGGACCCATATACCTTACTTTGGGCATATGGCCCATCAGATGTGCTGACACTCAACTTAATATTCGTATATAATGTTTTAATTAGCAAAAAATCTGTATGCTACAAGAATTTCTTTCTCTCAGAAGTACCAATTAACTGCTCATTATGAAGGCAAATAAATTTAATACCAAAATATTACTTTGTGTCAAGTAGTCAAGTATCAACTCTAGTGGATTGAACAGTTCTGCCTTGGGCAAAGAATGTTATTAAAGCCACAGAACAGGGTCCACGTGGAGTGAGCTGGGGACTTTTCATACATTTTGAATTTGGAAGGAAATAAACAAGATGGAACATGCTTGCTAATAATGACAATAGGTCATAAAAGGCATAGCCAGGGGAACCAAGAAGTGAATATGCATTCGTTAGTCTGACAGAGCCTAACTCAAGGGCCATTAGCCATACACTGTCTGTGAACAATAATGCCACTGTTAAAAAGAAGCAACTGCTAACACAAAACAAATACTGCAAAGACTCTTGTGGCACCTTAAAGACGTAACAAATTTGTTATGGGCCATGACAGTATATGCTATAATCAGTACCAGCCCTACCATTAGGCGGACTAAGGTAGTTGCCTCAAGTTGGGAGTTGGTAGCAAGGTATGCACCAAGCATCCTCTCCTGTGCCCCCTAAGCTAGCCTGCTACCTTCAGGTGTGGTGGAGGATGCTGTCCCATCGCCAGAGTGAACTGCCAGTCCAGTCAATTCTTGAACATGGAACAGGGATGGAGGACATTCTGTTCTTTGCTCCAGACAGCAAAATGTCTTGGGCTGCTCCCTCCCATAATAAACATGTTAGTCTTTAAGATGCTGCTAAATGTGTGCAGTGCATTCCAATGCACAGAAAATCCCACTGTGTTCAAGTGGGCTTATTTCATAGTAAATCTATTTAGGCTTGCAGTCTTAATCTGTTGCAGCAAACACAAGCATAGCAACCCCTCTGGGATTTTCTACACAAGAGAGAAATAACATGTACTGGAGGACTGCTTTGCAGGTAGGGTGGTCATGTGCTCTATTTTACTGAGGGCCATCCTCTATTTGAAGGCAGTAGAGGCTGGTGGCTCCAATTTCAGTGGGCTGTAAATCCATTCTGGGTTTCAGTCAGAACCAGCCAGAACTCTAAAGGAGCTCTCCAAGGTACTGAACCTATTTTGGGGATATGGTTCAGCACCCTGCACTAATACACACAAAATAGCATATGGAAATTTTATGCAAATCTGTGTCCTCTCTTTTGGTGATGTGTTTCTTCTATTTGGGTGATACCTAAGCAGCTGCCATATTGACAAATCACAAAACTGACACAAGTAGATGATGTCACATGGAAAAGACCAGCCCTGGAACATCCATTTAGGGGCTTCCATTGCTCTCTCTCTCTCTTTGTCCAAGTCCACAGCCAGCCTAAAAATACTGGGCAGGATGGGTGGGGGGACACACACAAAAGTAGAGGAGGCGGTTCGTTTGGTTTGCAAGCCTTTCACAGGCAAAATTATATGTTAAAAAGGGGGGCAGAAAAATTTTGGGGGGAGGGCAGGCCCTCCCTAGCTCTCACCCCCAGCTATAGGCCTGCTGTTTGTATGCATAGGATTGCAGCCATTATGATGTAAATCTGCCCTTTGCTAGATATTTTTATGCATCTTAGGCCATCTTGGTTGCTAATGGCAGGATCATAAATAGAGTAATAAAAATGCAGATGAGTTGTTGGAATAGAGGTCTATGACAGTGAGACTAATGGGGTTTTGGGGATGTCATAAGCTCTCGCTTCCGACGACACCGCTAACATAAAACGATAAAAGGGGAGAGTTTTGGAATGCACCGGACGTGCTGCTCATGGCGTGTGCTGCTATTTGAAATATAAAGAGTGTCGTATTTGTCTGAATATAAAAGAGAGCAGAGCACATCTCAAATAGGTTTTCATAACTTTTGGGAAATGACTGAGGGCTTGAAGCACTTTTTCTAAGAGGGAAGACATTAGGGGAAAAATAAAAGAAGGGGAACATGATAAAAGTTTATAAAATTGAGTGTGGTGTGGAAGTAGGGCAGGGAGAGAGATTTCTCCCTCTCTCACATTACTAAAATTTATGGATTACCCAGTGAAACTGATCAGCAGCAGTTTCAGACAGTGGTTCGGTCAGGTAACTTAAGCCCCAGACATAATGGCTTTATGGGCAGAGGGGCCTTTAGACACATAGGAGAGTGCCTTGAAGCCCATACCACACTACTGCCATTTACCATGCTTCCACCTCCTGACTTGTTAGAGCTAACAAACAAGTTAGCTGTTTGCCAGTGCTGCCAGTGCTGAGAAAAATGCTGCCAATGCTGAGAAAAAACAAAAATGAAATACTCTGAGCACAAGCAATTTTACATTTTAAACTTTCTGACATCATACCACGTTCATTAAAACAGGGTTTGCTTCTGCTGCCCTGATGCTATGCACTGTTCCTTTGGAATAACCTTCGTTTGGTTGTAGAAAAGGGTAATATGCTTTAAAAGTTAAAATAAGAAAATAAAATGAGCGTCTCTAACCGTGGATGTGCCATGTTTTTAAAAAGAAAAAAGAAAAGGATCGTGATGCAACTAATGTCTTCCCGCGTGGGCCTCAGTATGCTCATGCCATCCCCGGTGCTGATGTGGGACATGTTTGCTGTAACTCCCCCATCACCTACCACTCTCTGGTGGTCATGTGCCCCCCACTCGGGTTGCAGGGCCTTGGATTTGGGTCCCAAGGTCCAGGCCTAGCAGCACCAATTTATGGAGAAGCAATTTATGGACTTCACTCCCACAAGATGTGACAATGTGCCACTAGCTCGTACTTTGTAAAAAGAGTTAGACAGATGCATTGGGGGGGGGGAGTTGAACAGGGTGGGCTTTTCCCGCAATAGCTCAGTGCAACCTCTTAAGTTCAGAAACAGAAGGCCTCTGAATACAAGATAGGTCGGGGACAAATGAATAGTAAGGGGGAGTTCGTGCCTTCATCCTCTGCTGACGTAATTGCCAGAGACGATAGACTGGCCTCTGCTGGAAACAGGATGCCAGACTGGCTTGTTTTTATGTTTTTACAGCAGCAAATCCCTGTACAGGTGTCTGGGCAGGTAGGCTCAAAAAGCAATGGGAGAGTCTCTACAAGACATTTACGCTAGTCTAACGCCAGTGGAGGAGACACTGCAAAAGTCTGCAATGGACCCTGCCCTTTCCCCTTGGAATGGGGCAGAACAGCTCGATTCCATAAGCAGGTGCACTCTGCTCCCCCTTATTCCTGCACACACTCCCACACGAAGCATATTTACAGAGTGTCGCACGTGGGCACCCTCTGCCTCTCCATCTTCATGCTGGGAAAACTCTATGGCTGAATTCAGACAACATGATAGTCAATGGTGGGGTAACAGTCAACTTTACAGTTGTTCATCTAGGGGGTACTCCCCACACAACATGGTAATAAATAATCAACTGTGGTGTGGATTAGGATCAGTGCTGAGTTGACTATGGCAGCATTCGGACGACACGATAGTCAATACAACTGACGATTGTCCCCTCCCCCCAGTTGCTTATTGTGTCGTCCGAATTCAGCCAATTTTTTTTCACACCTTCTAAACATCTGGGGTGCATCCGGCTGGCAGTCACCTGCACATACTGATACTTGGGACACTTTCTGAACTCTGCCAGTGGTGCTTAAGAGACACAATGGGAAATGTTAGAGCCCAGGTGAAAGCCGTTTATAAGCTGCCTTCTCATCCTGATAGGTGGATACGCGTTGAAGCAATGCAGCTCTGCTCAACGACATTTTCTTCTCATGTCTAGAAAGTCCTAGAGACTGCTAGAGCCAGTAGTGGTATGGTAAATGTCAATTCTGGGACATATTAAGCCCTGCACACACCTCCCCACAAAATTTGAGTTCTGACCCCAGCTAATCAATTCATTCTGTTGCAGGACTTTGGGAGCATTCACTTCATAGCACAAAGTGAATGGCTTCTCTGTTGAGGGAGGGAGGAAGTCTCCCGTTTTATTATATTATAGCTTTGACTTTAATCTACTTTTATTTAAGAAACTAGCAAACGGGCCCAGCTTTGTGCAGTTTGGAATAGCCCTTAGCTTGATACAGCGAAGGCTTCAAGCAAACATTAAATAAATGAAGAAACAAAAGCACAGTTGCAAGAGCTGGGCACATTGGGCCAGCCTGGCTGATGGAAGCCATGCGCACTGGAACCCCAGGCATGGCCTCTGCTGTGGTGCAGCTCTATGTTACTTACTTATTTATTCATTTATTTATTGCATTTTTATGCTGCCCAATAGCCTCTCTGGGTGGTTCACAAAAATTAAAACCACAAAGCACAACCTAAAGTATAAAACTTAAACCACAATATAAATACGCAATATAAAATTGCAGAGACTTATAATACAGATTTTAATAATAATAATAATAATAATAATAATAATATACACAATATAAAATTGCAGAGACTTAAAATACACATTTAAAACCGCAAAGTTAAAGGACTAAGATGATAAAATGTTAAAATACTGGGAAAATAAAAAGGTCTTCACTGGCATTGAAAAGAGTATAATGTAGGTGCCAGGCAAACCACTCTGGGGAGATCATTCCACAACCGGGGAGCCACAGCAGAGAAGGCCCTCCTCCTGGTAGCCACCTATTGCCCTCTGAAGGAGAAAATCTGTCCACTCCATTTTCCTGAGGGGGGGGCTAGATCAAAGCAGGGGGAAGGGAAGGTGTATAGCTGTGTCTCTTGGCCTACTACTCTCCCCTGGCTCCAAACTGTGTGAACTGCTTTGTACTAGTTAGGGAAGTCTGTCCTTGTAGTTGAAGTTGTTATTGTAGGCTTCAACTACAGGGATACATTTAAATGAATTAAAATTAATTAAGTGTGCAATCCTGTGCATATTTTGACAGAAAAAAGTCCAGCAACTACCAGCATGTCCCAACCAGCCATGCTGGCTGGGGCATGCTGGGAGTTGTAGGACTTTCTTCTGTCTAAACATGCACAGGATTGCGGCCTCATGCATTTTAAAAACAAAATAACCCCAAGGTGCACATTCCTCTGGCCCCCTCAGTGTGTGTGACAATTTTCATGTGTCTAGGCTTCACAGTCTTGGTGCTATGGTGCTGATAGATGGAGGGGCAACTAGGGTGACCATATGTCAGGGAAAAACAGGAGATGTCAGGATTTTTGGTATCAAATCCAGGAAGGGGGGAAATTATGAAATTTGATGAAAAATCTGGATTTTTCCCAACCTCCCCTCACCCAAAGGGCAGCTCTACTTTATAGTCAATGGTAATTAACAAAAATGCTTACAGCTCTGTCATTTTTAAAGATAAAGAGATGAAACTTGGCACCATGATAGCCCAAAGGTAGGGCTTTAGCCAGGCCAAAGTTGAAACAGATTCATTCATCCGTTGATTTTTAGGATTTTTTAAAAAATTGAGGTTTTAAAATTAATTTTGTTTTTTAAAAAAACATCATTTTTAAAGATAAGATGAAACTTGGCATCAAGATAGATCTGAAGTAGGGCTTTAGCCATGCCAAGTTTCAAGCAGATCTGTTAATTTTTAGTAAGTTTCAAAGCAAAATTGAGCTTTAAAACTAAACAAAAAATTTAAAAGCCAGCCAGCCGGCCAGCAGCAAGCCCTATTAAGCAGCAGTTTGCAGTGGAGTGAGGATACAATCAAAAAAGATATTTGAGGGAAGGGGAGAATGTATCACACAGAGTATAGTAACAAAGTACTGCAAAAGCTACAAAAGTTGGAGTGAGTGAAGTTAATTTCAAATACATTGGATATCTCACTTGTTATTTCAGTGATTTTAACATTAAGATGTTATGTAGAACAGATTTGTCTTAATTTTGTGCTGTAAAATCAGACATGTGACCAAGGCTATGTTCAGGTGGGCACACCCCCTTGGTGCTGGACACACCCCCTGGCTGTAGACTTATTGGTGGCCGACTATGTTGTCCTCCTTTTTGGTTTCCAAAATATGGTCACCCTAGGACAAACACAATATTTTTTTATTATCTCCCCCCCCACACACACACACACACAAGGAGTCACCCAAAGCAGCTTGCAAACTCTAAAAAGTGTGAGAACAGTTACTGTTCTTGTAAAACATTTACAACAGGCTAAAAGCAGCAGCAAAAACATCCACACACCCACACACTGAAACAAATAGTCAATAAGTAAAATTAAGCAACAGCAAAATCAGTCGCTTGGTTAGAAAGACATGTCTTCACTTGCCAGTGGATCACAGATAAAGGAGAAGATGACTTAACCTCTGGAGCAGTGAGTTCCACATAAGGGGAATTCCACTGCTAACAAGAAAGCCGCCTCGTCCCTTGCCACCAATCATGCCCTTGAATTCAATGGCATGTTACGGAAATGGATGCAAGTTCCTATAAAGTGTTCACCAAGTATACAAAAAAGTTCCTTCAGTTTTGTATTTTTCTCCCACTTCCACCTGAGGGTGTCTATACACTCTGTGAACCCCGGAGTGACGCTGCATTGTTTATATGACGCAGCCTCCAACTCGCAGCCATGTCGGGTTTTTACCCTGAATTTGCGCTTTTTAAAGGTGTAGTTTTACTGTGATGTTGTTGTTGTTGTTGTTATCGCTGTTGTTATCACTGCTGCTCCGAGGTCACCACGTTGTTTCTCTGTCTGACAGTGGTGCCTTCGGTTCGAGTTAAGCTCAGTGGGAGTTACTCGGGGTGGATCCAAGCCCAATTGTGATTTTTTTTCCCATTCAGGGGAATGATTAGCCAAATAGCTGCCATCGCTGCAGTTTCCTGGCTGGATAGTCTGTGCTCCCTCTTGCCGTCTATATCGGTTCAGCTTCACAGCAGTAAAGAAAATAAATTACTCAGTACGTTTTATTGTAATTTACTTGTTTAAATATATTAGTAAACTTTGTGTTAAACCTTGAATGTCGGGAGTGCCAATCACCCCACATCTAAAGCCTAAACCCCAAGTTACTGGCAAGGGGGAGGTAAAAAGAAGGGAAGCAGAGATCCTTAAGGAGTTGCTCAGGGGGTCCAGGACATAGAAGGAACCTTGACATCCAGATTTGGAGATTTCTGTATAAGTAGGACAGAAAGAACGTTAGACTTTTAAAGAGTGGGAGAAAGCAAAACTTACAGATTTGTCCCTTCCTGGATGGGAGAGACCCCTGCTGGCAACCCTGGAAGCTGCTGCCAGTTATAATGGACAAAACTGGGCTGGAGAGACCCGGTATGAAGCCTCGTCCTTTGTGCAATGGTGTCCCTTTATCTCATTAGCAAGATCATATGATTTAGGGATGTAAGCATCCCCTCTGAGATGTTTCACTGGTTTTATAAATCTCTTTTTACTTTCCTTGAAATTCCACCTCAGCTATTTCACCTGAGCAGGAGCTTCCAAATTCTCTTTGAACTTCACTTTAGACAGAATTATGATGCCAGCTCTAATATGTATACGTGATGACTCATTAAAATGCTGTGTTGGGAAATCAGACGGTTACATCCAATGTTAGTCCTAGTTTGAGTAGCCCCACTGAAATGAATGGGATTTAATTTAGATTAACATTGGATACAACCCAGAGCTGACATTCACAAATGTACACTAAGTCAAGAACAGAACAGTAAAATATTGATTAGAAAAGGACTTGCTAGAGATTGGCAGTTTATATGCCTACAACATTTCTGATGTCTTATTTACTGTGAATGGTTTAGGTTTCTTATTTATCTGTAGTTTTTGATCTCTTAATCATTCTCACCTCTGCTGCACGGGGTAACATACTACAAAACCTAAGGAAGCTTTGCTTTGCACCAAACATTCTATGTCAAATATTAATTAAACTTACTGAAGTGAAAATTACCTCCTTTGTTCAGTCCTTGCTTTTTTCTTTCAAGTATGTTTGTGCCATCCTTTCTCTTGCAGCATTAAATAAAACAGTTCATCCACAAAAACAGTGTGCATCTCTTTTTCTTAGAAAACACTTAAACTACACCTTTAAAAAATAGAAACAAACAATTACGGAGGAAGGGGAAGAAAACCCATAATCCAGAATGATGCTCAGGCTGCAATCATATTTACCTGGGAGTAAGTCCCATTTAATTAATTATGGTTTACATCTGAGTAGACATCTATAGCTTTTCACTGCCAGTCTTTAATTAGCAATCTATTGATAAAACTTTCACCATCCCCAACCATCTAGTCTCCTGTCCCCTTGAATGATGCCACCTTTTACCCTTTGGTGTCCCTTAAATGTGTAATTCCCTCCCAGAATACCTTTGTGACGCTACTTCTCTCCTCTTCTATCAAACCACCTTTCTTGTGAAGATGCTGGCTTAATCCTTTTGTCCTCATTACTGATTGAAATGAAGTCTAGAGCTGAACTAAATATTCTTTACATTTTCCTCATTCCCCTCCATGTTGAATTTTAAATTGTAAACTACTCATGGGTTGCTCCTTTTGCATATTATTCTGTAAAGTGAATTGACAGACAGACAGACAGACAGAAGCAGTACCATGGGTAGAACACAACTGCATAACTCAATTGGAATTATGAATGGAGATAGCATTGTATTAGAGATTAATCAGGACCATCTAGCTTAATATTTTCTGCATAACTCTCCAGTGTTTCAGCCAAGTATCTTCCCTGGTCCTCACAGGAGGTCCCAAGGATCAAATCTGGAACTTTTTGCATGCAAAGTTTGTGCTCTCACCACTGAGCTCCAGCCCTTCCCCTTAAGGTGCTCCCCAAATAAACAAGATACCTCTTTTGTCAAGCAGTTATATCCTGTCGATGCTATTACCATCCAAAAAGTACTGAAGTCATGTCAAGTCATGTGGGAGCAGAATTGTACATGCCTCACAAGGAAAACAGTCAGGAAACACAATATTTCATGGAAAAGCAGAGGTAGCCATTCTGACCAAGAGAAAAATGCCAAAATCCATATTGCTATAATACCTTTATTAGGTCAACCAAAAGATCACGACCACTACCACCCAAAAAGTGCAAACTTTTGAAATCTTCAGGCAAGGTGTTATAAAAGGCGGGTGTTATACAAGGCATTTTGTCTTGCTCCCATTTTTATTTTTGACTTTTCAGCTTGATCAAACAGGAAAAATGCTCATTTTGAATGGGAACAGTGCGCATTTCTGTGCATATTTTTCAAAATGTGACACTTTCCCTCATTGACTACAGTGTGAAAATGTGCATATATACTTTTTTTGAAAATGTACACTTCAAAGTCCACAATTTTCCAATGGGATCACAAATTTGGTAATTTGCAAACATTTCTTGAAAAAAAACACTCTTGCTCACATTATCATTGAGATTGCAAAGTGGACATGTTTGCTTGATTTGCAAACAGAAATTACATTCTCATGCATCCCTAATTCCCCCATAAGGATAGGATTGCCTGGGATGCCGGGAAGCATTGGCAGTAGTATCCCAATGGACTGAAGCTATTGGAGCTGTTCCAGCAAATGTTAGGTGCAAGTAATGAGTTCCATCAGTTTCTATGGGATTTAGTCACAATTAATTTTAGCTAGATTAGAGTCATTGTGTAGACAACTCGTTACATTAGAGGGATGTGGACTTTATCCTTTCTGTGCGGCGGTGGAAATGAAAGCTGTCGGATCCCCATTGCACATGAGAACTCACCCGGCCACTTCCCTACAGAACCTGCAATGTATCTTTTGACATCGCTATTTTACGAGTGGCGTCCTTGTTGATATGTGAAAACGAGCGTGTGAAAAAGAAATGTCTCTCGTTTCCCATTTGGCAAGCTTTTGAATTATTCTCTGGCTGCCAAGCTCCCCTACTTCTCTAAAGAGCAGAAATTAGCAAAGCTATTTGTTTGTGTGCTTTCCCAGCGTTGAGAAGAATATCAAGTAGATTTAGCATCATCAAGGGAAGCATAACGTCTTATTATTTGGTTCGCCTGCTAGAACTATCTTAATATAGATGCCTCTTCGACATCTGGGTGGATATATATATTTTTTGCTTAGCCTATTTGTTTTTTTAATTAACGTTTACAATGTGAAAGGTATTTCCTACTGAATTACCAGCATTTTATTAGATAGTATTACAGAAAACTGGGTTTTTGGGGTTCGGGGAAAGGTTTAATTAGGTGTCTGATGAGGAATGGCATTATCACTTGTTGATGCTAGATGGTTGCCTAGGAGAGTACTTTAAGGAGGCTCACCTTAGCAGCAACAGATCACAGAAGCTTTTTCATCACAGCGTCACCACCTTGGTTAACGTGCTTCTTCTGCTCAGATGTGATGGGGTCTTGGGAGGATGTTGAGGACTGATACTATAGCCAGGAAAGGGAGCAACATACTCAGGATTTTAGTAGCAGAAGGAGAGAGGGGATAGAGAAGAAGGCAGTGAGCCTGTGGCATGGGTGAAGCAAGAGTGGTTGAATAGCAGCTGCCTAATACAATAGAAGGCCATAGTCCTATGGAGGCATGACCATATATTTTGGGGAGTCTGCTTCCTATGGAAGCGATGTCAAGTACCCTAAGAGCAATATGGTTTTACATAGTGATTATATTATAATATTGTACTCAGGGCTGTGGTGGATATTCTCCACATGTGGAAACTTTGATACTTCGACCCAAATATTAGCCATCTGAAGTCATGCAGTCATATGTATCATGAACAATGGCGTTCACAGGCCATCATTTCAAATGACAGGACTGGATATCCCCCTTTTCCCCCCTCTTAAGTCTGATATTGTAACCCTTAATGTGATGTTTCCTCTCTGCAGATTGTATTCCGGAAGATCAGTGATGTCAAAAGAGAAGAAGAAGAGAGAATGAAAAGGAAGAACGAAGCGCCTTTAGTCCTGCCACCTGACCACCCAGTCCGTCGGCTTTTTCAGAGATTTAGGCAGCAGAAGGAGGCTCGGTTAGCCGCGGAAAGAGGCAGAGATGTTGACCTAGATGTTGAGAAAGGCAACATTTTAGGAGACCATCCTTCCCGCACGGTTGTTAAAGCCAGCATTGTGACTGTCAGGGAGAGCCCCGCAACGCCAATCGCCTATCAGTCTGCGTCAACGTCTGGAGTGTCTGACCAGGCCAAACTGCAAGCCCCAGCCTCAGACTACATCGTGGGGAAAGTGGCCGGGGATTATCCCAAGCGTAAAGGCTGGGCCAAATTCAAAGATGCCTGTGCAAAGGGAGAGGACTGGAACAAAGTTTCTAAAGCAGAGTCCATGGAAACATTGCCGGAGAGGACGAAAGCAGCGGGAGAGGCCACTCTGAAGAAGACAGACTCTTGTGACAGCGGCATCACAAAAAGTGACCTGCGCTTGGACAGTGTTGGGGAGACGAGAAGTCCTCAGGACCGAAGTCCTGTCCTAGCAGAGGTCAAGCACTCGTTTTACCCCATCCCTGAACAGACTCTTCAGGCCACCATGCTGGAAGTGAAACACGAGCTGAAAGAGGACATCAAAGCTTTAAACACAAAAATGACCAATATAGAAAAACAGCTTGCTGAGATACTAAGGATATTAGCCTCTAGAAGAAGCTCTCAGACCCCCCAGGAGTTGTATGAAATATCAAGACCCCAGTCTCCAGAATCAGAAAAAGATATTTTTGGGGCAAGCTGAGGTGGTTCTTTAAAACAGAGGTCAACCGAATATCCCCGCAAACACAATCAAACACCCTCTTAACATTTTTAAAAAACAAAACATTTAATCTTTTCTTGAGGAACACCATTTGAGGTGCCAGCCTGTTAACCATGTCCCCTCTCTCTAAATGGTACAGTAACAAGAGTTGCAACCTCATGTCAAGATGGCAGCCGACTCTGAAGTCTTTTTTGACAGCAAGGGTACAGTTTATAATGTTTTACCTATTTCATTAGTGCATCCTTTTCCCATTCAACGTGATTCTTTTTTTCTTTTTTTTAAAAAAATCCATTCATAGAAAACTGAAATCCAGATGTTCATATACTTACCTGGGATGTGGAGCCTCTTTGCATGGGGTACTTGTGAGCAAAGCCCCCCCCCACTGCACAGAAGGCAATATCTGACACAAGAGCCCCATATGTGGCTGTATGAGCAAAGTCAAGAGCCAGTGTGGGATGGTGGCAAGAGTGTGGGACTAAGCGTAGGGAGACCCAGGTTCAAATCCCTGCTCAGCTACAAAGCTCATTGGGTAACCTTCAGCCAATTATGATCTCTCAGCATCATGAAGGCTATTAATGGCTAATAGTCATTATGGCTATATATTCCCTCCAGTATCAAAGGCAATAACAGTTGCTGAGGAACACAAGCAGGAGGACGCTATTGCATTCATGTCTTGGTTGCAGTCTTCCCATTGGGTAAGACTAGACTAGATTGATGGATTAGATAGGCCTTTGGTCTGATCCAACCAGGCTCTTCTTATGTTCTTATGACCCAATTTACACACTCTTTCCCCACTTTTTAATGCCATGTGGATTGGGCCTTCACATGAATTGCACTACATATGAATCTCTCATGTCAGAATTTATCATGGGGGGGGGAGGGGGGAGAATTTCTACATTGCTATCATTTTAAATTTAAAAGGATCCCCAATCCAGACAAGTGTATGAGCTGGGTTGTTTGCCAGCTTTCCATCACTAGATCAGTTGGTGAGTACAGTTGAATAAGTTCTCATCAGACATAATGAAATAGTTTAGCCATTTCCCGTTCCTTCTTTTGTGCCTGAATAAACTTTCTAGATCATGTGAAATTTTGCAATTTCACATCATGTTGAAAATGAAGTGAGCCGGAAACGGGAGCCAAAGTGTATGGCATCTCTTATCAAGATGTATAGTATTTAATTTCACATATGATTCAAAGGTGGCATTATGTACAACCACCTGGTGGGCAGGGAACTCCAATTTTTATTATATGATCCAACTGCAAATAAACACAAAGCTATTAGGTGGAGTAATCCAGCCATCAAAAATACTGAAGCTTTTAATACAGAGGCCTTCCGCACACGATTCAGTTAGTGACCAGACAAAAATGTCTTTCCACCCTGTCCTATGTTTAGACAGAAAAAAGTCCTACAACTCCCAGTATGCCCCTGCTAGCCATGCTGGCTGGGAAATGCTGGTAGCTGTAGGACTATTTTTTCTGTCTAAACATGCATAGGACATCACCCTAAATATTAATAATTTGTTGCGCTTATGACATTTTTTAAACTGTTCACTTTGCCTTTGAGTTTCCTTTAACAATATAAACACCAAAGGATGTTGAAATATGTATACATTAAAACCAATGATGCATTACGGCACACAAACTATTCCGATGTATTTTCTCTCCGGTACCTCATGAAGATGTATTGTGGTATTTAGTCCTTATCCTCTATTCTAAATGGTGACATTATCTCCTTTTAAAATGCCTTTGCCTTTGTGAAGCCTAACTAGGGCACCAGTGAAAAGGAAAGGAAAAGGAAATGCTTACACTAGAGGAAGTTCTATTGTGCCAAGGAATACTGCAGCAGGGAAATGGTGAACTGTGTAGGCAGTAGCCCAGGATATGCCTTCCCTAACTTGGAGCTTAGTATTAGTTTTACAACTAGACTGTGTGTGTATATATATATAGTGTCATCAGACGAGCATTTTATCGCATGCTTGTTACTGGTCACTCGCGGTTCTTCGTGGGTCTTTTTGATGACACCGTCTGCCTTCCGCGTGTCTCCCATTCCTTCTGGTCTTTTTTCCATCATAAAATAAGCCAGAGAAAATCCAGGTTTTGGGGCTATAGTGAAACTTGTTGCCATTTCCTGCTGTGTGCAGGAGAAGCAGCATGATAAAAATGGCTACTGAATGGGCCATGTGGTCGTTGCTTGCTTCCTCTTTCTTCCCCGTGTGAAGAAAGAGGAAGTTGTTCATCGCTATTGTGGGACAGCAGCAGGAGGCAAAGCGACGGTAGGGAAATGCGATTTTATCTGGCTGATGATGCTCATAAAGACAACAGTGTGTTAGTTGCACGTGGGATCACGAACTGACCTGAACTTCCTGCACTATACTACAGAATGGTTGGGCATCACATGTATGAGCCAACCTGTGCAATATGCATTGCAGATTCTTTTAGCACTGTGTTCAAAGCACCATCCATGCTCAGTGAAAGCACACTGCAGTGTTGAAGTGGTGCATTTGGGAAGGGATAATCCATCCTACAACAATTGCAGGAACAAGGACATCCTTAACAATATGCCTGGAGTCACCTCAAGAGATGCACCATGCCCATCAATGGATAGCAATGGTGCTAGATGTGTGAACTTCTTTGATGGTCCAGAAGACCCTTTGTCTAAATAATCTTAGACTGCTATTGTAGGCTCTGAGACTGACTGCATAACGCTACGCACATAATTTTCTGTCTGTTTGTTTTTACATTTGTATGACCAAATTATTGTTCAGTCATGCATAGTTGTCCCTGGATTAAACTGGGTATCTTCCCCCCCCCCCAATTCCCAACTTGGCATACTTTATCTAATCGTCTAAGAGTGGCTCAATGCAGTGACACCACTGAAAATGTGAACAGGCCTATTTTTCAGGAGCCAGCATTGGGACTATGTGCACCGCTTCCTCCTCCTCCTCTCTAAAGTGTAAAGCCTCTTTTTCTTTCCTCTGTTTGTCTAAATCAGGGTTTATCATTACATCTGTTCCAACACTAACCATGGTTTGTGCTAACCAGGTTCCCTCTTAAGCATCATTTGCAAGCCAAATCCTGTTCTAGTTCTGGGTTAAGATGGGAAGTAATAGTTACAGTAGTTAGCATTGAATGCAGCTGTAACCCAGAATCATAGTGTTATGGTTCTGGGAGGGGGGAATGGCATTTTCCACTAGTGTGCTCCTTCGACAGGATTCCCTCCCCACAGCCCATGCCTAAGAAAAATAATAATAAAAAGGGCTTTGGATTTTTGTTGCCTTAACAATACAGAACTTAACAAAACTTTGTGAAAATCCTAAAAACACAAATCATAGAATCATAGAGTTGGAAGGGGACTATAAGGCCATCCAGTCCAACCCCCTCCTCAATGCAGGAATCCACCTTAAAGCATACTATGGTACTGGTAGCTTTTTAACTGAGTAGTCTTTCACATGGCAAAGAGCTTTTCACAAGGCATTTCCTTTTAAAAGGATGCAGCCAAATTTATTTGTAGGGCTGGGAGAGAGGAAAAGAGGGGGAAACAATAGAAGGCAACTCTCTCTCTCTCTTGCACACACACACACACTAACACAGACAGAAGACATGAAGCTGACTTAGCTAGTTAGATCTTACCTACCTGAGTAGAGTCTGGTGTTCGGGAGCATATGCAGAATTCACTGCAGAGCGGCTTTTTTGATAGATAGATAGCATCTTGGTCTCTGGCTAAATAGTGTTACGAAGGCTCATGCAGAATGAGCAACCTCTTACTTTTATGGGAATCTCAGTTCACTAAAAAGCCAGTCACGTAGCAGAAACTGATTGCTATTTTGTCTAGTAGTGTGTTACCCTCCATTTCTGAAGACAGTGATTTAGCCACAAAATTAGATTATTACTTAGTGGCTGAACCCACCTTCATAAGGACCTTAAACTTACATCTCAAAAAAGACAGTCAATTTGAACCACTTAGCCCATTATGGAAGAGAGCGTAAGTTTCTGAATATGCATTGGGAAAGAAAGAAGTGAGATAAAGCCAATTCAGGCATCCCAGTATGGGGCCAATTTCCAAGGTGCTGTAGGGGGCACTGTTGAGCTATTTCAGAAGTAGGAGTGACTCACACATGCTTAAGACAAGCAAGGGAACTGGAGGAGTTTGGACTGGAGATGGGAGAAGGGAGGTGGAAGGGAGCATGAGCTCCAAAGGCTGGCTCCTGAGAAGGAAACCATATAACTGCACTCGTCTTTACATGCAGAAAATGGCAACATGGCATTCTGTATGCAGTACCATGTAAGGATAATGTTGCAAAGTCAAGAGCAGTGCAATAAGTAATAAGTCAAATGGTTTTTTTAAAAAAATAGAAAGGGCTATTTATTATTTATCCTTTGGCAATGCAGGCTTTTCTTTTAAGACGTGGGGTAGATTTGAAGCACTGTTGCTTAGCTACACACACACAAACAGCATGCCCCTCTTTCCAATACAACCACTCCCTGTGCCTTTCACCACCCTGCAAACCACAGCAGCTTCACAAATACCTCCCAATGCAACATGAGGAGCTGCTTCTGAGGAATAACAGCAAGAATCCATGCTGGGTTTAAAAGAGCCCCATGCACCTAAAGGGACGCTTTGAATCCTGGCTGTGGTCTTTGCAGAAGGTTTTGATTGCCGTTAAACTGCAGGGATGCAGGGAAAGCTTTTGATCTCATCTTCATAATTATTAGGGACAAAAATAGAAAGTGGTTCCAGTAATATACAGCACATAAAGCTCAGCAGTTAGTAACTCTGCTGCAGTCCCAGGAAGTAGCTTTGGAGGATGTTAGTTCCTTAAGATTAATTTCTTCTCTACAAAAGCAACCATGGACTTTTGCACAGGAACCAGGGCCATTTGGCTTAATTTATTTTGCATGCCTTTCATAGCTTGCACTGACTTCTAAGTTCTGGGGCTGCAATGTTTGGTTGGCTAATCGGTTTGGTAAATGGAATTATTATTATTATTATTATTGTTGTTGTTGTTATTATTATTTCTAACCCGCCTCTCCCTCTGGATCAAGGCGGGGAACAACAATAAATATAAATACAAAGACCATAAAATTGATAAAACATTAAAAACTTTTTTATTTGTTTTAAAAGGTGCCCCCAATTAATCGGGCATCAGCTTTTAATAAAAAGTAGCTTGGATCTGCAGATGCATGAGCATGGCTGTGGTTATAGGCTGGCACAATACCACCACCTTCTTCCTGCTTCAGTCTCCTGTTCTTTCCTGAAAAGCCCATTGGGAAGGTTAGGGTATCCTCTGAAATGGCGTGAGGCAATTGTTTTGAATACAAATGTTTATTTTAAAAACAACAACCCTGGATGGCAGGTCTACCTTTAGGTGAGGCATTCCCCCTTCTCTCTCACGCAGGAAGCAATACCTCTTCCATGATGGCCCTAATTGTGGCCATTACCCAAGCACTGAAAATACCCCACTCTTCAAAACTGCTGTTTATCCATATGAAAAATTGTGCAGATTTAATTTATTTACCAATGAAAAGCCATATAATTTAAAGTTAGGGTGATTATATTAAGTACCAAAGGCATATGTTAAAAAGCTTTAACGGAAGAACCAAGAAAACTTTTTCTTTGTTTGATACTTGGACTTTATCTACATATAGCTGTGTGATGTGTGCACATGTGTGTGGGGGGGGGAGATTGGGGGAGAGAGAAAGAGAGAGAGAGACTCTATGTACTTATAATAATGCATTGTCAAGATTTTAAGAGCTATTGTGCCTTTAATTAAAAGCTATCTCCTTGTATCTCTCCTTTTATTGTTTCCTATTTAGTATGGTTGGAGGAGTGGTAATGAATTGTCCCTTATCACTATACACACAGAGAAGTGGCGGGGGAGAAGAGAAGCTACACATGCCTGATTTGCATGTAACAACTATGATTTAACATTACATGAAAACCAGGTTTGTCAAGTGCACAAGCCTTTCCTCTCCTATGATCCAGCAATGAAGAGGAGACTGGAAGCTTTCTCTTCAGTTTTCAACAAACTGTGGTTTCTTGTTATTTCTGAACGGGGAAATGTGGTTATTATATACTATGGTTTATTGAAACAAGCCAGGTTCATTAGCCACAATTTGACATTGGTTCATTTCAATAAACCATAGTTACCAGGCTTAATAAGAAACTGTGGTCAACTGAAAACAGAAACAAAAGCTTCAGTCTCTTCCACTGTGGTTGAGTATTATGTGTGAATGCGCAGCTACAGAGCAAGAGAAAGAGAGAGAGAAATAACACCACTGAGCAGGAAACAATAAAGGAGGTATAGGCTGCAAGAAGGAAGATACTTACATTTCAGGGGATGTTTGCAAGTTGGGACTTATTTGATAGTTAACATTACAAAAGGATCTTGGCCATGGAAAAGGATATTGCACACTATATTAAGTGCCATGTAAACAACTGCTTTAATTGCACTTCCAGCTGATTGCAGAACAGCAATGCTTTAGCAGTGCTAAAGAACCCTACTGTGGAAAGATGCAACTGTGGTTTATTTGGTCTGCTTTGTACATTGGTGATGAAGTTGACTTCCGAGCTCAAATCAGGAAGACAGATTGAAGTGGGCAAGGCTGAATAGTTGAACAAAATGACTGAGCGTTAATGCAGACCAACCTGACCTGTATCCCATCTGGCCTAATGCAGACCACCAGTCATACGTTATGGCTTGCTGCCAGGGGGTTAATAAACCTCCTAGGGACTGCTAGGGAGGGTTCTAGCCCCTGGCCAGCCAAGGTTGATATTTGTCATTCAGCTGGGTGCATCACCAGTTCTGCAAGCTTGCATTAAGACCTAGAAGGGCTGACTAAGCTGGAAAAAAGCAAGCTTGGAATACAAGTGTCTTTCCAGATGCAAGAAGACAGAACTGCTCACAAAAATGATGCTCTTTCTCTATAGGGTTGAATCTAATCTAATGGGGCTTCCTCTTGCTCTCTTCCCGCCTAGAGGCCTCTCCCCATGCTCCTCCAAATCTGCTCCAGCGGGTCCCTCAACCCTCTGTAGCAGGTTTAGAGAGAGGCAGGGATGGGGCTGAAGGGGGGGGGGGATCCGTTCTGGTGGCAGATGGACATCATTGTATTTAGCCCAAAGAATCTCAGGGAAAGTGAAGAGCCATCTTGTCAGGGAATGCCTAGTGTTAGAAAGACATGGGCTCTGCTACTTAGCAAATGGTGTCCCACATCACTTTAAAGGCCTCTTAAATGGAGGTTTAGCAAAATACGTGATGCATAGGACCTTTTCAGGAAAAGACCCAAAATATAAAGGTACTGAGGTAAACTTTTGACACTCTCTTTTTCATATGGTATAAGCTGATATTTAGGCAACAATTACAAAGAAGGGAATATTACATATTGGTAGGAAGCTGTTCCCAAGACATGCATAGGTATGTAGTAGAAAGAACCTTGGCATATGCAGATGGGAGAAACTACAGCTGCCAAACTTGCATTCCATTTCTTTTTCTTGTTCTGTTCTTAAGTAACCTTCACTCACCTTTTAAATATCCACTATTTTTATTCAAGCTATTTCAATGTAATAGTAGCTTGATTTTTAAAAAAAGGAAAATTGGCCCAGAGGGAAGGAGGTAAATCCCCCTTTCTTTGAATGAATGTGTGTGTATGTTTTTGCAGCAGTTTAGTTTTGTTTGTTTGTATGTTTTGAGTTTGTAGTTGAGGCCTTTCTAGATTCCTTTTGGTGTGGACCCTTAACTCCTTATAGGAGTGCTCCATTTTCTATTTTTTTTCTTCTAATAACATGTCAGATTCTCAGTTTATAGCTGGCAATGATTCATGGACGACAACAGTATTAACTAGGCTTACCTCAGCTAGAAATAATTGCAGTTCATTAATTAAAGTTGGATAGATCTTCTGTTTTCCTTATATGAAATTATTCAATAAACAATTGAGAAATTAAAAGGGTACTACTTTTGCCAGTAATTTAAGCCAGTAATTAAGATCTATCAGTATCAATTAAAATCTCTTTGTACATGGTCTCCGTTGTCAGTCTGATTTGCTTTTTCCATATTTGCCAATTTTCAGACAAGGTTTTATTTAGTCACAGGACCTGATGACTAACTGTTTGTATTGAATTCTGTTGTTTGTATTGAGTTTCATACAAACCTATAGCCTCAACTGGAGATGGCATTTTGTTAGACGCTTGCTGGGCCGTTTGACTGGACTTTCATACCTAGCACCAGTTGATGACACCAGGCAACGTTAGAATTTGATACTTAAACTGTTTGTTTTTCACTGTTTGAAGAATACAGGAAGGGCTGTGACTACTGTCAATGTGAGCTGGATGTAGATACAGATATGAAGAAAGTGCCATCTGTGGAATTTTCTATGAAGGATAGTTTTAAAGATTTTCCCTGGAGGGTAAAATGAGGAAAGTGAAAGTGGCAAAGGAGCAAATGGGGAAAGGAGAGCTCTAAAGTGGAAAAGAGTCTCTAAGCTTGTTCCAGTACAGGTTAATACGTGTCACACAGTAACTTGCATGAGCTGGAAAAACATGCATAAGAATACACTTGCATTATTAGCATCTGACACTTCAAAAGCAAGCATGGAGAAATTCAGTAGAAATAAACCACCATTAAGGCATACATTTAGAATAATTTAAATGTCCAAAAGTCGGGGGATATAAAATTTGAGCCATTTCTAACCTCTGGACCAGTATTGTATATTATTTTTTATAGCAGAGATTGCAGTTTGCCTGAAACCATCCCACGTAGGACTATTACTCAATGTAATTGTTAATTAACCAGTCCCATTTGCTGCTTCTGCTGACCTGGCACCATAGTCTGTCCTGTGCAGTTGTACCTCTTTAGGGTTGTTGATGTCTCAGTTCTGTTGCTATATTACATCAGGACATATGTGGCAGGTAGAATGGCCTAGGACCAAATGCCAGTGTCTCCAAGGTGTTCTGGGCAAAGATTGCTGGGGAAATGATGATAGGTTAGGGAGGAAAGAAAAGACAAATGTTTGGCAGACAAGTTGAAAAGTTTGGCAGTTCTGATGTCACTGACTTATCCTTTTGGTTAATGCACCCCTGAAAAGGAAAGTTTCAATCCACTTGGGACTCTTCAAACTGGACATCGTTATATGTGATTCCAGTGGGCAGCAGGAAAAGCCCACTGGGAAAAGATCCTTGCTTTGCGTTTGCTTTGCATGCATAGCGCTGAATGTTCAGAAGAAGAGTTGCTTCATGTAGTCATCTGTATTAGCAACTTCTCATGAGATAGATGTTTATTTGTAGTCACAACTCTGCCACAAATTAAGATCAGACTCTTGTGAAAAAAAGAGCTTAAGGAGATGTCAGAAATGATACAAAATGACATTTAACTCCAAACCCCAAACACCACATTTATCTAAAGCAAGGGAAAGGCAACAGTGAGAATAAAACCAGGAGCTGAGTTATTTTCGCTGATTAAATTTTCAGCCACAAGCTAAAGAACAAACAGCTGCTAGACACTTCTGTCTAGTGTAAAGTATTTTCCCATATATTTTACATGTGCTTTTTGTGACTGTTTGTGTTTTTAAGATATAATTGCATACATTATCTAAACACACTGCTATAAATTTATTCTTGGTATATATGGGAAATGTGGGCACCTTGCAGAGAAAAGAAGTGTTGTCCAGTGCCGAGTAATGGTAGAAACCTTTAATGTAGCTCTACATGTTTCGAGGTTGAAACAATCAAAAAGCCATTCAGGAGCTTGAGAACAAAATGCAAAAATTTCAAATATAAGATGCTTGGTCTCTAGGTATGTAGAAAATCTTTAAAAACCAAAGGAACCAAGCTTTCTTGTTCTCTGCGCTTGTGAAGTATCATTGCTGTTTTGTAAGCACATACTAGGATCAATCCCTACAGATGGTGAAGTCTCCTGGTGTAGGATCGATCGCTGTCCCCCATAAACAATGCACATACTAATCTGTCTGTGAACAATGCATGTACTAGTCTAGTCTGCTTTTGTTTTTTATTATTATTATTATTACTTCTTGTTATTCACTGTACTTATGAGACTCCTATCAAATACCCTAGTCATTGTACAATTAAAACACACACACACACTACAATAAAATCCAACTAAGAATTTTAAAAAATCCCTGGCATTTCCATGTTAACCTTTATTATTATTATTATTATTATTAATAATAATAATAATAATAATAATAATTTATATCCCACCTTTATGCAAAATACACTAGGCTGCAATTTGACTCAAGTGGGATTTACTTCCAAGTAAATATACATAGGATTGTGCTATTGGACTGCAATCCTCGGGCAAGTTCCATTTGGCAAGTTCCACCTACACGTCAAGTAAAACAGACCAGCTTTGCTGGCTCACACAATGGAGTTTGTCCTTTTAAAAATGTAAGACAGCAATATCAAGCTGACCAAGATTTAGCAATCATGGTCAGTATAGTCCAGGTTCATTGTACTATAATTCAGTAATTCAAATAGTAAATTGAAAGACATTATAAAACTGTTACAGATATACTAATAGCCAACTATTATACCTGTTTTCAAATGGCTTCCTAACCTTTTTTGCATTTTCTTGTAAAATCATATACACCTAGTGCTAGTAGGTAGTGCTATTATACAGCTTCAGAAGATGTTATTTCTATAACTTCCTGATGAATTGGTCCCCAAACAATCTTATTTTGTATTCTCACTACATGTGTATTCTTGCGACATTTTCTTCAAACCCATTTTGACATCTTGAACAGTATAATCCCATGACACAGTCTGACTTCAAACAAGTACACATGCCTATCCACATCTGGGACATACATTCAGAAAACGAAAAACAACAAAGCAGTGAACAAATGGAGTAAACATGGAATCAAATGAATTTAGATTCGGGCCTAAATCTTCCCACAGAAATCCATTGCTTGGGTCTGGGAAAATGGAATCGGTGACAGATTTCTCCTGAGAATCTCAACACATTGCTACATTATGCCAGTATTTAGTGTCAGCAAAAGAAAGCTCGTACTCAATTTGTTAAAGCATGCATTAAATACATTTTAACCTAAAAGTCAGAACCACATTTTCAATTACCATGTTAAACCAGCATTCTGCCATCCAGATTGCACAGATGGGGTGGTTCAGATATAAACCCAAATCAAGGTTTGGTGTTGCAAGAATTCATAAACCTTGGCTTTGTGTGCTTTATCTTCCCGTACCTTCCTCTCCCTCACACACCCTGTCTTGATTTGAGGCAATCTTTATTTGCCATATTGCCCAATAGACCAAACCATTTAACTGCTTTGTGCTGGCCCTTCAAAACAGGATCAAACCATAGTTATGACAGGTTGAATGAAAAGGGAAAATATGGCTTGCCTCAAATCAATGTAGGAGGTGGTGAATCACTGTATGTGTAGAGAGAAGTGAGTGCATGAGCACAAAGCTCCTGACTGCTTCTTAGTGTAATACTAGACTTGCGATGCGGTGGACTGAGACACTGAAAAACCCGCCGGATTGAGATCCATCTGGCCTGCTCTTTGAGTGTCTTCTGCCTGACATTGAAACATTGTTTCAGTCAACTTTTTGCCTATTTTAATGCTGTTTCATAGCAATGTTGTTGCTTATTCTGATTATATATAATTGCATTATGGTTGTATTGGCTTTTGTTTTATGCGTCCTGGATATGAACATATAACTGCAACAGTGAACCATCCCTTGGTTACATGATGGTTAGATTATTGCAATGTGCTCTATGCAGGGACACCCGTTGGTGAAAAATGCAGCAGCTAGGCTGCTAACCAGTTCATGGCCTCATAAACAGATCACCCCAAAATCAAAAGATCTGCAGTGGTTGCCGATTGTTTTCTGGGCTTAATTCAAAGTGGTGGTGTTAACCTTTAAGCCACGAAACAGCTTAGGGCCCCCTATCTTGGTATGAACCTGTTTGGCTATTAAGTTCAGCAGGAGAAGTCCTTTTGAAGGCAACCTCGCTTTACAGAAGCTTGCTTGTGAGGCGTGCAGGAAAGGGCTTTCTCCCATGTTGCTCCCAAACTCTGGAACACACTCCCTATGGAGTTGTGACTAGTCACCACTCGTTCTGCATTGGGAAAGGCAGTCAAGGCACATTTTTTAAACTTGGCTTTTAAAAATCATTGTTATGGTGTCATTTTAATGTTGTTTTTAATATTTTACCATGGGTTATGAACTACCTTGGTTAATCACAGAAATGAGGTATCGAAATATGACAGATAGATAGATGATTGATAGATAGATAGATAGATAGATAGATAGATAGATAGATAAGTGCAGGACAGAAATTACTATTATTATTAACAGTAACAATGACAACAATGACAATAATATGGAGTTTGGTGTTAGATCTCAGTTAGCCCTCAATGACACCGTTCAGAAGACACTTTAAACCATGGCTTCAACAATGGTGGTTAAGCCAGAAAGCCGGGCCGTGTTCAGAAGACACCTTAAACCACGGCTTTAACCATGGTGCCTAAGGCATTAAAGTCATGGATTAAGGTATCTTCTGAACACAGTTCGGCTTTCCGGTTTAACCACAGTGGTTAAAGCCGTGGTGTCTTCTGAACGGGGCCAATGAAATCAAACTTAATTAAAATGTTATTAAATCATGCATTAAATGTATTGCTACCTTCTCTTTCACGATATGCTGTGAACAACACTTTTCACTTCTGTCCCAGGCCCCAAAATTTGGAGCCCATGCCTGCTGTGTTTTCCTTCGTGTCTTTGGTTCCTGAGTTGTGACCAGGAATTGTTCTTATCGCAGAGAGTTGATATGGGTTGTGAAGATGAGAGGAGAAAGAGGCTGTAACCGGATTCACAGTTGTTATTGCAAATTGGACTAATTTTGCTGTTTCCAATTTTCCACTTATTTAGCATTTGTTTCACTATTCTGTAATATTTTACTGCATTTTGAGGCCACGTTCACTTGCAGTGCTTTGCCCAGATCCTTTTGCTCCCTGGGGCTCAGCAGCAAATTTAGAGTTTCCTACTAGAACCACAGGCATTCCCCGAGTTTCTCACATGTCTATATTGTTTCCAATAGAGCTGCACAAGAACCAGCTAATCATTTGGAATTTCTCCCCCCCCCCCACCCGTTTCCCCGGGAAGCCAAAGGTCAATAAGGATTTTTAAAAAAACACCACTGTGATTCTGAAGTCTAGATTACAGCTAGCTCTCTGTTTTTTCAGCCTTATATTTACTTAATGGAATTTGTGTGGAGTAATGCACTTACGCTAAGTCAAGCATAGTTTGGATGCCACCTGGCCCGTTTAGAGTATATAAAACTATTCAGGGAAATTCAGAACACTGTACTTGGTTTGTTGGTTTTTTCAAGGGATATTCAGAGTCTGATTTTAACCACCTGCTGTACTTATGGAGAACAGTGGTAGAAAGCAGACCATATTCTTAGAGGCTTCATGCGCATTGACATAGGCCAGATCTACACCTGGTGCCATGTCACTCCGATCCTATCGTGGTGACACCATGTCCCTCTTAGGCATTTATACCTCATAGCACATACAATGACATATGTTGCGGTGTTTTGAATAATACAGAATACAAAGAAATATCACTAAAAAAGCAGTATATGGAATGCTAACAGTTATCAGCACACTTCAGTACTGATAAAAAGCACTAGTGTAGCTTTAGCCATAGTGCTGTCTTAAGGAAACGCTGACCCGCTAGGTGTGGTTGGGCTAAAACTCCCAACATTCCTGATCATTGGCCATGCTGGAACATCTTGAGGGCTACAACTTCCCAATCCCTGTCTTATCAGATCTGGAAGCTCTGAAGTGAAGTTATCTTGATCATGAGAGGAAAAGTACATGTTTCAAACATATGTATGGAAGCCCTGACAAGGTGTTGTTGTTGTTGTTTAAAATATATATTTTTAAAGTTAGAGCTACACTTCATGTCATATCGATGCAGTCCCATCACGATGATGCTATATCCCTCTTGGGCACTGAGGCCATTTCGACACTGGCCTTTTGACCCGAGGTTGTCCCTGGGTGCTCCCTGGGTGTCCAAATGATGCACAGGGACTCCCAGGGGCAGGGGGGATGGGCAGAGGTTTTCCCAGGGATGAAGAAACCCTAGGAAAACCCAATTCTTCGAGTGGTCTCAGGGCAGTCCCGAGAATGCGGGAGGTGTGGGCGCCCGTCCCGCCTAGTGCCTGCTTACTCGGGAATAAGCACGGCACCTGAAATGGTCATGGAGCCGCATGGCACGGCTCCGTGCCCATGGGGGGGAGCAAGTCCACCATCCCTGCCGGGGGAGATCCATCAACTCACCAGTCTTCAGGAATTTAAAAGATCTATAAAGATTGAGCTCTTCCGGCAGGCCTACTCAGATGAATTTTAAGTGTTTTATTGGTGTTTTATTGGTATTTTAATGATGTACTGGTTTTATGTATTTTTAATCAGTTTTGTGTGTTTTGTGATGATGTTGTTCCCCGCCTCGATCCGGAGGGAGAGGCGGGTAATAAATACATTATTATTATTATTATTATTATTATTATTATTATCCCCAGGATGGCATGGGGGAGTTCCTTACCTTCTCCACCATGCTCTGCTCCTTTAAGTGCAAAAAAATGGCGCCTGCGGGGAGTGCGACGTCCCAGGACATTGCACTTCCGCTGTGGACACCCAGGGACAATCCCAGAAGCAGTTATTTCCGGGATCGTCCCCCCCTAAAATGAACTGTATTGAATAATACAGAATAAAAAACGGAAAATAACACTAGACAAGCTGTGTACAGAATGTGTAATGCACCCAAACAGTTATCAGTGCACTTCAATACTAATAGACAAGTGGTTTTAAAACACACACACACATGCATACACACACACACACACACACTCACAAAGCAGCTTCAGGAAGACACAATTTTGAGATGAGAAATATTTTATCTTTTCCTCACTGGCTGATTGCCCACTCCAAATGATCCCTTAGCTGTACATTCTCTCATGGAATTACAGATCAATGCCTCGCTTCATAAACATGCCGTTATAAATCAACAGGTTGAAAAGCAGCTTGGGCACAAATTTGAGCAAAAAAAATAAATTTCAAAAATCGGTTGTTGGGGAAAAGATTAAGCACATCCTTCTTCCTATGCTCCTGGGCTCAGAATCTCACCTTCCTGAAAATGTTTTTAAAAATATTTTTAAAAATAAGCAGAGCTCCTAACGTACATTTTTGCAACAAGGAAATATGTCTGTAATATCAAATATCTCTGAATTCCCAAGCAAGAATGGTCACATTCCACTTTATCCGACATTGAAGTATCGTTACTGTAGTTTTGTCTCTATATTTATAAATCAATGTAAATCAGAATCTTGGCCTGTTTTAATTTACCAGAGTCCTGCTGTAACTGATACTCAGAAGTACAGAGCATTAAGCTTTGTAAAGTGCAATATTATTGTAGGGCACATGTCCAATTTTTTAAAACACTATATAGATTGGAGACAGATGAGCTTTTCAGAATTATTTTAGGCCCGTTTTGATTAAATGCCTCAGATGCAGTTTCCAATGGAAATTAATTTCATTGATGTGAAAACAAATGGACTCCAACCACAAAATCAGCTGTAAGTTCATGTTCAATACAGCACTTGAAAGGGAATGGAGCAAGCTCAAATTGTGACTGGGAAGGCGCACAGAATAGTATATGCTTTGCTGCACAAATAGAATCACTTTGTTAAAGCTGCATTTTGGGAGGGTTTTGTGTATGAGTGAGAGAGTATGTATGTGGTGGGGGAGGCAAAAGCTGGATGGGTAGAAAAAGAAATGGAAGCAGAGACCCATGAGGTATGAGAAAATGCCCTGATCTACAGGACTTTGATTTAGTCTTTTTGCTGCCAAATTGGCTGGCATTTATCATTGTTCAGTCTTTCTATTAAAATGTTGGACATACAGTCTAGATATTTATATGCCCTCAGTCTATAGGCAATTGACTGTGAACTCAATGATGGACAAATAGCACTTGTCAGGTGCTGTCTGGTAGCCGGTCCATATCGCACAAGTATCTTTTGCTGTTCATAGTCATGATTTATTTTAGAGGGGAAACGTTTAAACAAAGCTCCAAATATCAGGTCTCATGGCATATATTGCAGTTGTTTTTGTTGTTATAACCATCCCTTCCTCTAAGGATAACATTGGGTCTGTTCAGACAACATGCTAAGCCATGTTTAAGCTGCTAACTCTTTCGCAGCAAATGGTTAGTGAGTGTGTTTAATCCGTGGTTATGTGGTCACCATGGTTAGGAATGGTTCACACAACACACTGGCCTGTTCTGATGACACTTGAAGTTCTGTGGTTAGCAAAACTGTGGTTGTCTTGGGTTAGCACTAACCACAAGTTGTGCTGTCACACCCAACACTTTAAGCCACTGTTATAGCCGCTAACCCTGCTGCAGACTTTCCAACTGTGGTTAGTGAGTGAGCAGGGTTTGGCAAAATGCATCGCACAAGACACGGTAAACCCTGCAGCTTAACCAAAAGTCTTAACCAGCAGGGTTTAAGGTGTCTTCTGAACAGGCCTACTAAGTCATGGTTTACACAATACGGTAAACCATAATGTTTAGTTCAAAATGCTTAACTCTGAACAGGGTCATCCTCTAAGGATGTTATAATCACCCCTTCCTCTTCAAATGCTATAGATGATGTCATTTTATCCTCCCAATAAGTAGGGAGAGATGAATCTGTCAATTTAAGTTTCTCTCAGTTTCTCATTTTTCCAGTCTCAAATTTAGTTCATCCTAAACTTTGAGAATGTTCCCATTCTTAACTTCAATTTGTCTTGAATGTTGAGGCTTTGTTTGTTTTAAGTTTGCATGGAAACTTGTCATTGTTGGCTGGCAAGATGGGAGTTGGAGTACAATAGATCTGGAGGGCAAAAGGCTGGGGAAGGCTGCCCTAGAGTCAGGGTGCAGAACCCCTTTCAGCCTGAGGGCATAGGCGTGCGCAGCACATTTCGTGAGGGTGTGCACCCAGGGAATTCTATTAATTTATTTTTAAAGACAAACATGCATTGAATACTCATTATTTTTATTCATTTATTTATTAAACACTGTTCCATTGATGCCCTACTCTGTGTTTTGACCACAGGAGGGTCATTGCACGTGAGTGGGGGGGGGGGGAGATGATGAGACATTCCTCAAGCCCTAGCATTGGTGGGGCTTTGTGGTGACAATGGCCAGAGGAGGATCTTGTAAGGTAATATTAGCCCTTGGGTCCCCTCCTCCTGGCCTCTGAAATGTGGCTCCCAGCAGACAGACATTATTGCTTGAGATATTAGGGTGTGCCGGGGCACACCTGGTACACCCCTTGCGCATGCTTATGCCTGAGGGCCAAATGCAATTTTAGAGAATCTCTCAGAGGCTGCATTTCATTGTTTAGTGGGGCCAAAGGCAAAGGGGGCGGGCCCAAAGGCAAAAGCGATGGGGCCAAAAATACAAAGAATAGGAACACATTGTAGCTTGAAGCTCTTCCTGCAAATAAGAACATAAGAGGAGCCCTGCTTGATCAGACTAAGGGTCCACCTAGTCCAGCACTCTGTTCACAGAGTGGCCAACCAGCTGTTGACCAGGTACCCACAAGCAGAACTTGATGCAACAGCAGCACCCCACCCATGTTCCCCAACAACTGGTGTATATAGGCCTACTGCCTCTGATACTGTCTAACTAAGCCTTACGAAAGGCATGTCAACCTATTTGATAGGGAAAAAACCCTGCACGAAAGCCAGATGATTGGTGGTTGGGAGAAAGGGGCTGCCGCCAGAGGAAAGGTATGTGGCCACATGGGGAACCTGGAGAGCCAGATTTGAGCCCTTGGCCTCAGGTTGCCCACCACCCCTGCCCAAGAAGGAGCCTCTGGTTTTGGTTGTATTCCTTGTGAAAAATTGGGGAAGAAAGAGGATTGTCACCACAACCATTTGTTGCACATGTCAGGGCCCCTCCATACATCACCATAGTGAAGTAGGATCCACTTTTCCACCCTGAGGCTCTCAGTCAGACGACTGCCTCTAAACTAGAGGATGGAGCTCTGCAACTCTGACCTTAGCATCTATCATACTTGCGGGGACATTGAAAACACGTGCCGTCGTCTTTGACATTTTAATTGAAAAGAAAAGCTGAAACAGGTTTTAACCTTAAGCAGTGTGTTTTTACAAGTGTGTGTGGAGAAATAATCTGTCAGTGCAGAGCAGGCTGGGTGCCACAGGAGTTGGTTTAGTGGCTGAACAATCCCACATTAGCTCACACACCTTGCCTTGTTCCATGCCTCAATAGTTTTTAGTAGAAATGCTTTGCCTAGAGGCATACAATTATTAAGAAAAGGAGACTCTGCTTGCTTAAAGTCTGGAATTATTAGCTCATGGTAACAAGCCTGCACTGGAGAGACTGTTGGGTCTTTGTTTTCATGAGTCTACTGTAATTTGCCCTCTCATTTTCAGAGGAAAACCTTTGCTTTGTTTGGGAAGTTAAGTGTTGAAATACATAATAACTTCAAAAATTATGTAAAACATTTGTACAGTATAACCAGATTTAAAGGAAAATTTACACACCTTTCCATAAAAACTCAACAGTATGAACAAAAAAAAATGGTTTCCGTCCAAAATATTTAATATAGATGGATCCTGGCTTTAAAAGAGACTATAAAATGTAGGATGTACTTATCTCTTGTGGATACGTAAACAGCTTAGGGACACTTTAAAAAATATATGTAGGAATACCACCTTAAGAGAAAACTAGATGTGATGCTAAACATGTCACTTGCAATCACATCAGTTAAAAAAAATGATAAGTGTTGGTGCCGGACAGAGCTATATTCATTGATATCACAGTGCGTAGTGAAGAGGGATTTAATCCTTGCCTCTCTGCCATGGTCCTGATGAAAATTGTCCTACTCCTGAGACTTCTGTTAGCCCCAAGAAGGAACCTCTGTTGGGACTAATAGCAGTTTTAGAGGGGAAAGATTTTGGTTGGGACCACAGTGGCAAAGAAAGTTTTATATTTCCTTGAATTCTGCAATCCTGATGGAAATAGCCACCCACCCCCCACGTCTGCTCTTTTCTTTTGTAACTGATGTGATTGCAATGTATGAGTTTCGTTCGAGACTTAGGTTTTCTTATACCAGTCTTCCCCAACCTGATGTCTTTCACATGTTGTTGGACTACATATGGGAGTTGTAGTCCAGAATACCTGGAGGACACCAGTTTAGGAGAAGGCTGGCTTATAACATCACCCATTCCTAAATGTGAGTATACTAGTAAATAGGGACCCATCCATGCTGGAGTTAGAGGGACAGTGCATGTGTGTTATATCTCCTCCATGCTGCATGCATATGGCTCCCCTGCCCTGAAGTCAGTTAACCTAAGATGCATATAGAAAGAAAGTGATGCTGGTCCCCTGCAATATGAGCTTTTCTACATGAAGCTTTTATTGTGTTTGCGACTGCTCACTCACAGTAGTTTGCGGGCCCTTTAGATGACGTTGCCATCCTCCAGGGACTCCTTCTATGTTTTATATTCATCATTGCAGGTTTTTTCCTAATGATGAAATGTCTGGTGTTATTTAGAAATGGTGTGATAGGAGTTTTGTGTCATTCTGCAATTCTGTTGTACCACAGTGCCATCTAATGTTTTATAATGAAACAGACAGACAGACAGACAGAGAAAGAAAACCCCCAGAAAAAAGTATGTGTAAAGGAGCCGATCTTAATTCGACAAAGAATCCAGAAGCAGAAGCCTCAGTAAAGGTGCAGGATAAAAGCCTCATTTAGAAATGCCCTATATGTACTACTATATTGAACACCTTCACATTTAGGAAAGTGTGAGAAGGGGTAATAATAATAATATGTTTATTTGTTTCTTACCTGCCTCTCCCTTTGGATTGAGGTGGGGAACAACATTAATATAACAGTACAATATAACTCAAATGAATAAAACTATTTAAAAGTGCATATAAAACCAATACAATATTAAAAGAACAACCGGGCATCTTAAAATTCTTAGGTTTAAAATTCATCTGGGTAGGCCTGCCGGAAGAGACTAGTCTTTATAGCTACCTTAAACTCGGAGAGAGTATTAAGTTGACAAATCTCTCCCAGCAGGCCATTCCACAGTCTGGAGCGACAGAAGAAAAGGCCCTCTGGGTGACAGTTGTCAGCCTAGTTTTGGCTGACTGAAGTAAGTTCTCCCCAGAGGACCTGAGTGTGTAGGGCGGATTGTACAGGGGAAGGTGATCCCATAGGTAACCTGGACCCAAACCATGTAGGGCTTTAAAGTTAATAACTAACACTTTGTACTTCGCCCAGAAACTAATTGGCAGCCAATAGAGTGGTTTTAATGTTGGTGTAATATGGTGACCTCTAGTTGTACTGGTGACCAACCTGGTTGCCATATTTTGAACTAGTTGAAGTTTCCGAACTAGGTACAATGGTAGCTCTATGTGCGGCACATTGCAGAAGTCAAGCCTTGAGGTTACCAGTGCATGCAGTACTGTCTTTATGTCTTCCAGCTTTAGGGAAGGCGCAGCTGGCGTAACAGCTGAAGCTGATAGTAGGCACTCCTGGCCGTTGCATCTATCTGGGCTGTCATTTGGAACGATGGATCCAGGAGCACCCCCAAGCTGCAAACACAGTCTTACAAGGGGAGTGTAACTCCATCCAGAACTGGTTGACACACCTCCAACACCAGGTTGTGGCCCTTGACAGTAATTACCTCCATCTTGTCTGGATTCAGCGTCAGTTTGTTTTTCCTCTTCCAGCCCATTACCGCCTCCAAGCATTCATTAAGTGGAGCCACACTATCCTTAGCTGATGCTATTATCGAAGGCATAGAGAAATATATTTGGGTGTCATCAGCATAATGATAGCACCCTGCTCCATGCCCCCGGATGATCTCTCCCAGCATTTTCATGTAGATGTTAAACAACATTGGGAATAGGATGGCGCCTTGTGGTATGCCATACAGCAGCTCCTTCTTTAAGGAGCAGCTATCCCCAAGCATAACCATCTGGAACCTGCCCAAGAGGTAGGACCAGAGCCACTGAAGAACATTGTCCCCAATTCCCAAACCCCTCAGGCATTCCAGATGGATATCATGGTCGATGGTATCAAAAGCCGCTGAGAGATCCAAAAGTACCAGCAGGGACACACTCCCCCTGTCAATACTCATGTGAAGATCATACACTAAGGCGACCATAGTGGTCATATCCTGCTCTGAAGTCAGTTTGAAATGGGTCTAGAAAATCTATATCATCCAAGACTGCTTGGAGTTGGAAGGCAACTGCCCTCTTGTACACCTTGCCCAAAAGTGGGAGATTTGATACTGGTTTGTAATTATTAAAATCCAGGCAGGGCTTTTTTAGAAGCAGCTGTACCACCGCTTTTTAAAAACATGGTGGAAAAAAACTCCCCTCCCTGAGAGATGCATTAATAACATGTAATTGTAGTCTAACTGCTCCTCCTCCCTGGGTGACCAGCCAAGAAGGACAGGTATTGAGAGGGCAAGTTGTTTTTCTTACTTGTCCAAGCCGCTTGTCCATGTCCTCAGTACTCACCAGATGAAACGGATCCAGTGTACTCCTACTCACGGAGTTGCTGGACACCTCATTGTCAGCTTCTGTTATAACGATGGCATCTAAATTGGCTCTTATCCGAGAGATTTTAATTATTATTATTATTATTATTATTATTATTTATAACCCGCCTCTCCCTTCGGATCGAGGCGGGGAACACAATGTAAAATATAAAAATCACAAACAGTTAAAAAAAATTAAAACAAGAGAAAATGCATCATTAAAACATCTTAAAATTCATCCGGATAGGCCTGTCGGAAAAGAGCAGTCTTTATGACTCTCTTAAATTCATGAAGACTGCTAATTTGTTTAATCTCCTCCGGCAGACCATTCCATAGTCTGGGAGCGATGGAAGAGAAGGTCCTCTGGGTAACACTCGCCAGCCTAGTTCTGGCTGGCTTGAGTAAGTTCTTCCCAGAGGACCTAAGTGTGCGGGGCGGATTGTACGGGAGAAGGCTATCCCGCAGGTAGCCTGGGCCCAAACCATGTAGGGCTGTAAAGGTAATAACTAACACTTTATACTTCACCCGGAAACTGACTGGCAGCCAATGAAGTGATTTTAAAACTGGTGTAATGTGGTCACCCCTAGATGTACCGGTGACCAACCTGGCTGCCATATTTTGAACAAGTTGAAGTTTCCGGACTAGGCACAAAGGTAGCCCTATGTACAGCGCATTGCAGAAGTCAATTATCTGTGAAATGATCGTTAAACACATCACAGCGAACTACAGAGGCTCTAAAATTGGGTTCAGGGAGGAAGGTGTCTGAATTAGACCCCTCACCACCCTGAACAGTTTTGCTGGACACGAAATTGCAGACGCAATGCATGCAGAGAAGAAAGCTTTCTTCACTGCACGTATTGCCACCCCATAGGAACAAAGATGTTCTCTACGTTGTGTCTTGTCGAATATAAGTCGAGTTTTCTGCCATCGGCATTCCAGTTGTCCTTTCTGCTTCAACTCCCTGAGATCTTCTGTGTACCAAGGTGCTCGATTGGAACCAGGTCAGAGAGGATGTTTGGGGACGATAATGACGATAGCCCTAGTTAGGTCTTGATTCCATCTATTGACCAGGACTTCAACAGGATTGTCGACTCTCTAAGGCTATCTGGAATCCAAAAGGGTCCATCAACCTTTAAGGGCGGACCATCCTAATGGGTCCACCACCCCTTCAGGGGTAGATGGTAGCCGTGATACTAACCATGACCAGAAAATGATCTGTGCGTGACAACACAGAGGTATTTATCACCTCCGCCCACAGATCCATCTGTTTGGAACTGAAAACAGCATTGAGGGTGTGACCTGCTGAATGAATGGGATAGGCCCATATTTGTCATGGATGCCATGAACTCCTAAAACGCACCTGACAAACTGGACTCGAATGGGATGTTGAAGTTGCCCAGGAACAAAAGCCTGGGCGACTCCAACACCAACTCCGAGACCAGTTCCGTGAGCTCAGCCAGGGAGTCTGGTAGTTAGTGGGGTGGCCGGTACACTAACAGAATACCCAGTCTATCCCTGGTCTTCAGACTCAGGTACACACACTCAATGTGATTCAGTTCCCGGACTGTTTTCTGAGACTGTTGATAACAGTTAGGACACACAAATGGCAAATGTTCAACTAGTGGATAGATCTGGCTTTGCATGGATTGATAGAGCCCTTAGTTTGATGCAGTGAAGTTTTCAAGCAGTTAGGCAGTTGTCCAAGTTGAACACATTGTGCCCACCCTCCCGGAGTGAAGCCCTAGACATGGCCACAGCAGAGGTGGGCAATCATATAACTCTTCTTTGGACTCCCTGGTTTCAAACTGTACTGACTGGAAAGTGATATGTTGGTTAGTGAGTCCTCATTGAGAGTATGCACAGTCTTCGTGCGCAATCCAGATCGTTTTGCTTCTGCAAAATGTGGGATTCCCATAAGTCTGCTGATACCTTCCTCTTGTGCATTGTTGGTGTCGGTGTGGCTACATAAGTAAAGGCACACAGTCTGAAATAGAGAGAATGATCTCCCCGCCCCCCTGTAAAGCTCAGTAGTAACCACTAGACTTCACAGCTCTTGCTACACTACCTGAGTTCTGAAATAAACAATATTGACCATTGTATTTTGTAAGTGTAGTTGTTGATGTTATTTTATCACATCTACTGTTACAGTTTTTCGTTTGCATTTGTATTGTGCAAGCATTGGAAATATCTCAGTATATGTTCTATAGTATTTTCTATTTCTCTTACAGTCTGAGCTAATATATGAGCCAGTTCTTTCTAATCTCATTAACCTGTACTGTAGCTGTTCCCTATATCTTTTTGTTCTGATGAGTTGATCTCTGTCATCGTTCTGTGCATGTTTAACAGGTGCCGGACTGTGCAGATCTATTCTATGAATATTGGGTCCAACACTTATCTCACTCCTGAGAAGGTTACAGGCTACACAGATAAAATCCTTGTGTCTTTTGATTTCACTAAGTCACAACGCTGCCAAAGACAGTTTTTTGAAAATTACCTTTTCATCCAGAATTTATGTGTTCTTATTCATCGCGCTTAGGATAGTAAGTGTAAGAGTAAAGAAGGATGATATGAGCCATTCCTTACGCAAGCAAGAACTCAAACGAAAAATGTTAATAAACCTTTGCTAGCAGGATGCTGATTAAAGAGATGGCTGTCTGGCTTTATTTATTTATGTATAGTATTTTTATCCCGCCCGTCAGCCAAAAAGGTTCCCATAGTGACTTACAATTGATCAGTAAAGAAGACAGTCCCTGCCCTCAGGCCTAATAATAATATTAATTATTATTATTATTTATTTATTTATTTATTTATTTATTTATTTCTAACCCGCCTCTCCCTCTGGATCGAGGCGGGGAACAACAATACATTTAAATAAAAAGACATGACACACAAGGAAAAGGGGATGGGGAGGGAAGAGGGGAAAAAAGAATAAAGTTAAAGAGACTGATCAGCAGGGCTGGTGGGAAGGCCCTGCTCCCCCCTCTCATCTCCCAAAGGAGGGGCTGACCAACAGCTCCTTCTTCCCCACAAGGTGAGGGGTTTCCAACTGGAGCAGGCCCTGATGGTCTTTCTGCCTGCTCCTGCCTCCCTCTTTTACAATAGGATGCAGCCACAAACTCTTAGAAGAAACCATAGGATAGAATTTTAAGATATAGTAGTATATTGCAAGCTCTCTGGCCAGAGAGTCCTCTATTTGAAGGCTGCTGGACGCATCGTCTATTTGAATGCATCCTCTTTTTAAATGGCTGTCCTGTCTAATTCTGGGTTAAAGGTAAAGAACTATAGGAAGGGAGAACTGAGGCCCTGAAGTTGCCCATCAAAACTTAGCACTTAGACAGCAGACTGAAGAGGTAGGCACGCAGGCAGGCACCCTAGTCACAGTTTTTCCCATTGCATTTCTACTTAAATTCTAATAATTATTTCTAAATGTGCATATATATATATATATATATATGCGCACATTTCCTCTTTTTTGGGTGATTCATAAGGTTTGTACAGCATCTAGCACACTGCTCGTCCTTTGCAAATATTAATCAAGAACAGTGCTTGATGGAAAAATCGATATTCCTATGTATATGTAACGTGGGTTTTTTCACATTTTCTTTTTCACTATGTATTTTCTGTTCTGTTTTGTTGATATTCACAATAAAAAGGGGGGGAAGCAGGCATAGCAGTAATGTGTGGAGTTTGATTAATACAGTCTAACAAGACTACTCTCCTGAACTTTGACCCTACACAAGGCATTTATAGTGCACTCGATTACTTACTCTTGGTTGTATGGGTTATTTAGATGATGTCATGATCCTCCAATGTTGTTTCTGTCTTTTCAGAGCCCTTTACTGTTTGTTTGTTTTTTATTTTTTTAGAATGGGAAAATGGGGCATTATTTTTGAAAGTGCTGTTTCTATTTGTGTATTTGTGCTATTCTGCTGTAGCACAGCTCCATCTAGAAGTTATGTAGTGGGAAAGCAGGAAAGGAAAAACTGTATGTGTAGCGCTCAGATCTCAATTCTGCAACGAAACCAAAAGCAGATAACAGTGATTAACAGCCTCATGTAAAAAAGCTGGCAGTACAGGTTTTCTTGGGAGTCAAGCACACTGCTTCATTGGACATGACTATATAGGACACATAGGGATGGTTATCCCCTGCTAGTTTAAATGGTAGACTGGGCACACTAATTATTTAATTATTTCATTAATGAGTAAATGACAAAATAAGGCCCTGAAATTCAAAAGTGTGTATTTTTCCATTCAGGAAAACCCTGGAAAGTTTCAAGGTGCTACAGAAAGAAAGAATGCCCCCCCAACAAAAATAAAAACAGTAATTTCCCAACTGCAAAGCAGATACAGATATGCAGCGCTAAGCAGAACTGAGGGTGAGAGTGAGGACAGCAAGGTAGCTTATTTTCTATTTATATATATATATATATATATATATACACACACACACACACAATTTCCTTTTAACTTATGGCCCCTATTCCTAGGCTCATTAAATCAAGTTCAGAAAACATTTTAGCTCTGGAACATGTAAGTAAAATTCCAACTGTATGGACTCTTGAGAATTACCTGTGCAAACAGCACAAGTCAAGCCAAAACAAGTTTCTGTCAAATGGACTAACACCTAGGTTTATTATGAAGGTAAAGAGGCTGAAAGCAGCACAGAAAGACCTGACTGTGGGGTTCCAGGCAGTTATCCTGGGGGCTGCTTATTTTATGCCATTCACCTTGAGAATTGGCTCTCCCTTACAGAAAAGTATAGTTTGCATATCACAAATGTTGGAAGATTTTTAAAAAACAGACTCTTGGTTCATTTATTCTGTCAACCTGAAAATGCATTGTCCAATGATAGAGTTTACTTTGGATTAAAGCTCCAACCCAGTGGTCTCCTTAACGTGCATGCAAAGGACTGGGCATTTTGGTTTTGCATTCACGCTTTTGTCCAACAGCTGCTCCTTAGCTCAGTATTTCAAGCCTGCTTTTTAAACAAGAAAAGCTGAAACATCAGCGTGATCAACAGAAGTTTTTTTTAAAAACCATCAAATTTCTATCCTGCCTAAAAATAATGGTCAGGGCAGCTAATGAGTATTAGTATCAATCAGTATTTATAATATATACAATATATACCTCCAGCTCTGACAGTGTATAAAGCCAAAGGAGTGAGCAAGTTGATATATGGAGTTCAAGTTTGGATGTTGGGAATAAATTTATCTCTAATGAAAACTCAATCTACTTTTCTGAGTAAGATTTTTGGTGCCCCAAGATGTGTATCTAATGCAGTAATATTGAAGCTGGGATTCATTCTTTGGAAATTTTTGCACTATCTTTTGCAATTAAAATAGAAATAAACATTGATTAAACAAGCAACCATTATATTGTTTTTTAGATTGAGGAAAGTGCAGTATTTTTTTTAATGGCATATTTATAGTGTATAACTACACGTCCACTATACCACAGCACCAACTAGTGGCTGTATAATGAAACATATAGAAAGGCAGAGAAAAAAAATCCCCCAGAAAGAAGCACGTGTAAAGTAGGGATGTGCACGGACACAAAAAATCGAATCGAAATTGGACCTTAAAATTTTTAAAAATCAGATCGGAAAAATCGGAGGTCTGTCATATCAGATCTGATCTGATACCAATATTAAAATCAGACATCTGATTTTTGAATCGGACGCCATTTTGACTGATTTTACACATAGACTCGTATTGTGTTACAAAAATGCCTATAACTTTTTTTATTTTTAAAGATAGAAGGATGAAACTTGGCCACATTGCAGATGGGTTTGAGGTACTTCTCTGTGAGAAATTTCAGAAAGATAGCTCCAAGCATTTTGTGGCTATGAATTTTTTAGTAACAAAACAGGAATGCCTATTTTTTTTATTTTTAAAGATCCCCATATGAAACTTTGCCACATTGCAAATGGTATATTGAGACTTATGTGTGTGAAATTTCAGAACCATAGGTGCTTGCCTTATATGGCAATTAATTTTTGGAGAATGGGTAGCAGTGAGGTAAAGGCAGTTATGGCTACAACTTTTTTATTTTTAAAGATCCAAACATGAAACATGTCCACCTTAAAGGTACCACTTTGGTTGATATGTGTGAGCAATTTCAGAAGCATAGCGTCAAGTGTGTAGTGGCAAGGAATTTTGGGAGAAATGAGGAGAGAAACTCATTTAACTTTTTTTATTTTAAAAGATAAAAGCATGAAACTTGCCCACATGGAAGATGGGTTTGAGGACTTATCTGTGAGAAATTTCAGAAAGTTAGCTCCAGGCATTTTGTGGCTATTAATTTTTTACTTTAAAAGTTCCAAAAGTTGAAAAACAGAGACTTTTACAGCTGTCAAACTGCACCCCCATCCCCCCTTCCCCCCCCCCCATTAGCTCCGATTAAAATCGGAGACCAAAAAATCAGATCGGAAAAAATCGGATTTCCAAATTTTCAAATCGGAATTGGTATTGGATGTCCAATTTTCTCTGATTTTAATCGGATATCGGATCCGATATAATGCACATCCCTAGTGTAAAGGATCCAATCTTAATATGGCAAAGAATCCATAACCAGAAGCGCTGGTAAAAGTGCAGGATAAAAGCCTCAAGTAGAAATGTCCAGTGTTACAAATGGAGGCCCGATGATGTCACAAGGAAGGACCTGGTGATGCCACAAGCTTGCTTGAAAAACAAAAATCTAGTATCTGGGTAGGAGTAATGTGTAAAGTGAGGGATGCCATTTAGAAAATGGAAACCTTAGCATACATTGCCCACACAACTTGATTCCTATGCATTAACATGTGAAGGAGTAGCTGTGCAATTTTGGATGGATAGTTGAATAGGATCGTCAATTTCTGTTAGATCCTGTTCAGGGATTCATCTCTTAAAGTTATGTATGTAGTCATTATCTTTAAGCCAATATATGAGCCAATCTGTAAACAAAAAGTAGCTCCTATCAAATGTACTTTCACAAATAGAATTGCTTACGTTACATAGAAACAAGCAAGCAAGCAAAAAACAACCCAAGTCCTGTAATTTGTTTTTGAGGATTTGTCTTTTTCAATAGAATGCCTTAAAGTGGTCATGACATGATGAAAGTTGCCTGTTTTTCAGGTGCATTTTTACTTCTGCTAATTTAATGGGAAAATAATAAAGTTATAACTTATCACATTCAGTATTGCTGTTTATAGCCATCATAGATAAGCTTGAATTTAAAAAGCAAGAAACCAAAAAGACCTAACAATTAGAAACCTAAGGCCTAGCAGTTGATCAAAGTAAAAATTATAGATGGCTTACAGAACATCAATCAGCCTTGACGGCAAGTTGTGTTGTTGGTTTTGCCTGATCATTCCTGGGGAAGGACTCCGCCTACCAGCCAATCTTTGTTGTGGGGGATGCTCTTCTTTCTGCCCTCTGCTTCCACAATCCATGGTTCCAGTGCAATTTATATGCTTGAAGTTAGTCCCACTATGCTCGATGGGGCTTACTTTTAGCAAAGTGCAGAGAGGATTTTGTGTCTATCACTCCCATGCCGGTTAGGTATGGAATCTTTTCCTGGACATATATACATCCCAGTCCAAAGAAGCAAACAGGAACATCCATGCACATGCTCTTCCTGCTCCCCTAACTAGCTGATGGGATGGTGGGACGTAAAAAAACTGCTTGGAACATGGTACGAAAAGACAGTTAAAAAGATTGCTGTGCATTTGTACCGTCAAGGTTGGGGACACTGAAAAAAATGGCTGTTTTATAATGCACTTTTTCTTATACCAAATATATAAAAGGAAGATGGGATGTGTAGTCACCTAATGGAGTGGGGAGGGCAAACGTTATATATTTATTTACAGTGACGTAATACATACTTCAAACCTATTCTGTTCAGTTCACTAATGATTTTGTGGACACATTGCTTTTTGTTCACTTAATGCATTCCTGGTTTAGTGTGTAACCACTCAGATAAGAGATGTGCCAGTTGTATTGTAACATCTATTCTTATTTTATGCTACACACATTAAGCTGATGGCCTTAAAGCTGATGTTATAGTTCTGCCAATAATGGGGGAAAGATAACAATCATTTTTTTAAAATGTAAATAAATGTGAAATTTATCTGAAATTCTAAATCTGGTAAAAATTAATAGTTGAAATTCCACTTTAGATGTGTGAGTCCCTCATGCAAATTAAAGATTTTTTGAATGATAATTTGAAAGTAAATTAAAATTAATTTAGGACAGAGTACTTGAGGATCTAGAAAAATCATCATGAAATATAAGCCTCAAAATTCTACTCTCTGAAAACATTTGTGTTTTTCTTAAGAGACATTTCATGGAGTTTCAGAAAACTTAATTCTCTATTACCCTTCTGAAAATATGTATTTAATCGAGCCGCTAGGAACTGGAAAGATACTCAGAATTGAACATTGAAATACCTTACACATTTCGTGTTTTGACATTCAGCATTTTGATTGTCCATTCACAATGTTGAAATATGAGTGTGTGAAAATGTTTCTCTTCCTCCCTCCCCTTATTTCTAGGCCTGTCCCAGGCTCGTTATCATCATTACTGCACCTCCACAACCGGCAAAGACAGCCAATGCCTGCCTCTATGCCAGGGACTCTACCTAATCCTACTATGCCTGGATCCTCAGCAGTTTTGATGCCAGTAAGTATACCCACTCTTTGTATATATAGAGAGAGAGATTAATGTGTGGCACTTTATTAAAAGTATGAAATTACATGAAACTGTAGTTGCAATTCACTGGCCAGTTCCAAGTATTATTTATATTACAATGAAATTTAGAGCCAAACTACACATTACATTTCTCTCATCAGTCCAGCAGAAAGGCTGGATTTCACTGTTCCATATCCTTTCGCTGAAAGTATCACAATGCATTTTCAGTAAACTATTTTTTCCCATTTCTCATGCAAGGTAACAAGCCAGAACAACTCTCTAGTTTTGCTTCTTGCACTGGCAGTATTGTAACAGTGTTGCACCACTGTAATCTAAGGCAGGCAATGTTTCATCCAGATTCAATAGCCCTATTGGGAAAACCGTTCCATTCTCAAATCCTGTAGATCATCATGCCTCTTTATTTATATCTTAAACAAGTTGGCTTAGGCTGCCCTGACAGCATCAAGCATCAGCTATAATTTTATACAGTGATGCTTTAAAAACCACTTAATCCAGAGTGTTGTTTTCTAAAAGCAAGAGAAAATCATTATAGAAAGTCTCAAACCTTGGTGACTAATTTGTTCTTCTGGTGAAGGGGCTTTTTTTTAAAATTGATTGTTGGGTAAACAACATTGTGGGCTTTATTTTCTGACACCAGATGAAAACAATCCAAGTCGGCAAAGCTATTGCCATCCTTGAAAGTGGATAAGGATACATTTTTCTCCCTCTCTCATAATACTGTCATCCCATTAATCTGATACAAGGAAGTACTTCACACAGTGCATAGTTGGAATTTGCTTCCGCAATATATAGCTATTCTGTGAACAGAATGCTGGACTAGATGGACCCTGGTCTGATCCAACTGGCTCTTCTTATGTTCTTATATTCTTGATGTGCACTATACAACTCTGAATACCTTTGATGGAGAACACAAGTGGAAGGGTCCTACCTAGGGACTTCCCGTAAGCATCTGATTGGCCACTGTGAGAAGCAGGACACTGAGCTTGGTAGGCCTTTGGCCTGATCCAACATGCCTCTTCTTATGTTCACGAAGTGCCTAGCTCTTGCCCATTTGAAGACAACCAGAACATATGCCTTTTGGAAATGTGTTTCACCTTTCAAGCACCATCTTATTTCTTTTCTTTTTTCTTTTCCTTCTCAAGATGGAACGACAAATGTCAATGAACTCCAATATCATGGGAATGCAAGGCCCAAACCTCAGTAATCCTTGTGCTTCACCACAAGTCCCTCCAATGCACTCAGAAGCCAAAATGGTAACATATTGAAAACATCTTCATTTGTTTAAAAATGTGATTATGCTCTTAATTTTTCTGACCTCTAAGGGGACAATCTGAATATTTGATTTCTACTTGTACAACTGTGTTTCTGCCATAAATAGATTCAGAGCAGGAGTGGCTCAGCTGAGCCTCCCCAGCTTCTAAACTTCCAGATCATCTCTTTATCTTTGGTGAGTCAACTTAAAGGATGTTAGGCATCAGATATTGGTTGAGGATATTCTGTTGGATTCTTTGTAGATTAGCAGTATTGAATATTTCGTGGAGTTGAAGCAGGCTTAGTGTCATGTTTGTATCACTGTGTGCTTGTAGAAATGGCTAGTTTGAAGAAATCCTAGGAATCTTAGTGCCAAATGCCTAAAGAGTTTATTCTTTTTGTCATATGCATATGTAACAGGATGTTTTTTAGCTTTCTCCATGGTGTGCTCCTGCAAGTGGATACAGGGGCCTTAAAATATGAAAAAAGTAGCAATGGACGATCTTTCCAATCTGTGCCACTTTTGCATGAGTTTTCCCAGTTTTCCTGTGAATCTGCAATTTTAAAAAACAAAAAGAATACCAAATATAAATACACACGTTTAACCTATTTCCTCTTAAGATTAGCATTTTAAAGTGTATTTTGATAACACTTGTTGAGCTAAGTACTGTGCCGAAACATTCATGGCATAAGAAAGTTGGTTGATAACTAGGTTCTGATTGGCACCTTTGTCAGGAAGGCATGTAACAGGTCTGTTCATATTGGAATTTGCAAAGATTGAATTCCTCATGCATCCCTGGAAAACAAAGAAGTCCAGCTTTTGATGTTCACACCTAAACTCATACACACCTCCTCTTACATGCATTCATGTATACATGAATACATATATACATGGACATGTTCCCCTCTGTGTGAGCTCAGTATGACCTTCTAACTTCTCCACCACAAGTCTCCTCGAGATGTTTTGTGCTATCAGCTCCATTCCAGATATTTTGTACTACCACATGGCTGGGGCTGTTGGGGGTTGTAGTCCAAAACATCTGGAGGGCTCAGGAAGGTTGCTCTAACTGCTATCTCAATCCCTGATCCTCAAGGCTCCCATAAGATGAGGCCTGTACTATAGACATGTTGTTTTTTCTAAGTGTTAAATTGCAGGAGACAGATTGCTGTCTCACTTCTCTGACAGAGTCATAGGGTTCTTTTAGCTGTGCCAGTTATCTGTATTTCTTGAAAGTTAGGACACTGTGATGTGAGAGGGCATTGGCTCTCTCTGCATTTGCATGGCATATGGACATTATTGTCAGCACTGTCTTTGATTGGTAGGCTGTGGCAGTTTTTCCAGAAATACTTGGGAGTATGTCTGCCATTCTTCATCCATGTTTGCATTTTCTATGTGTGTGTTTCCCCCCTCCTCTCCTGGGCAGAGTATGCATTGAATAAGGCAACTATGCAGCTACTGTAGTAGTAACATATTTCTGATTGCAACATAATGTAACGGGGGGATTTCTCTGTGAGACTGGAATCTTGTACCCACTTCCCTGTGAGTAAGCCGCGGTAAACTTCTGTCTCTTACTGAGTAGAACATGTGTAAGATTTCGTTTTCATTTCATTTCTTACATTTCTATACCACCCAATACCAAAGCTTTCCAGGCAGTTTACAGAGAGTTAAAACCTAAAAATACAATATCGCATGTAATATAAAAACAGTTCACATACAAACAATATAAACAGACAGTAGATATACATACTCACGCACACAAACACACACATATATATCCAAACAATTTTAACAGTTGACAATAAACACAAATCGCAGGACCTGATTAAAAACCGTATTGAGAATAGAGGTATTTCCAGGAAAAAGGACCAGGTAGCAGGTGATGGGAGAGACCTTTCTCTGCATGAGATCCTAGAGAGCCATGCCAGTCAGAGTGAACCATACTGGGCTAGATGTCCAAACTGTCCGAACTGGCATAAAACAGCTTCCTATATGTCCGTTTTTGCTTGCAAAACATGCGAGCATGCCCCCGTTCCAAGCTCTGAATGCAAATAGGAGTGCCAGCACATGCCCCTCCCAAAAAAATATTTGCACATGCTGCACTTGTGTTCATCTTGTTCCCAATTTCAAGTTTCCCAATTTGTGCAAATTTCCTCAGTAGACTGAATCAGCCCCTGTTTTAGCCTGTGAAAGAAATTTGCACAAATTGGGGGAGATTTGCTCTAATCTCCCATTCAATTACTGCTCATTTTGAGCAAGTTTCCCATTCGCGTAGGGGGAGCAGCGATCGCAAATGGGAATTGGGCACGAGACAAGCAGTGAGAGAATCCTGGCAATCTCGCAAACATCACTCGTTCGCCCATCCCTATCTATAAAATATATAGAACAGCCTCCCCAACCTAGTGCTTTACTACAACTCCCATCATCTCCAGCCAGGGAAGATTGGAATTCAGTATTTCAGAAAATGGTACACCACTGTGGAAAGATTCGTGTTTATCCAAATTTTAATGATATGCTTGATTAATGTAGATAAATGCACAATATAATTGGTTTAATTGTTACTTCTGTTAAAAGTAATTAAGCCTACAGGTTAACTACATCCTGTTAGATGCTGGTTTTTGAAATTATCTCCTGGGAAAAGGCTTGCCAAAGCAACACCTTTATAAATCTGAGTCTTTAGCCAAAACAAATTTAGTCAGATTAAAAAGTGATCCACTTAATTTCACATATTAAAGAATAGAATTCTCACCATAAGTATCAATAATTTCATTTTTAAAGCCTCAGAGTTTCATTTAAAAAAAGGGGGCTGGGGAAGGCAAAGTAACTGCAGAAACTTCGGCCTCTAAAAGAGATGCCAGTGTGGTGCTTTTTCTTCTTCAGCCAAGGAGTATTTTGCTTGGCTCAACGTTGCTTGGATTTGAAAGATGGAGGGGGCGGGGGACTTGCCGGCAGCCTAATCCAGAAAGATTTAATAAGCTGTGCTGCAGATGCTGTTGCTTTTTGGCACATCACGATTACGGTATGGCACACAGCAGAGAAAAACCCTTGACCACAGATTTTGCTTGGCTGATGTTGCCAACTCTTTTGGCTACATCTGCTCTTTAAGCCAACCGACTGCATGTTTACAGAGTGTGGTTTTAACTGAGGTGTTAAAAAGGCTTGGGTTGGCTGCCTAACCTAAATTTATATTGAGCTAAAATGTTACCGTTTGCGTCTCCCGTAACAGCGCATCATATCTAACTGGCAAGCGGATCCTCCCTGTCGTCCCATAGGGCGAACAACAGTAACTTCAAAAGTACACATTGTGGCTTTCATACAAATTGGTAGTAAGCTGTTATTAGCGTATGGCAGCAATATGAGATGGTGGACGTTAGGCAGCCCAACTCTCCTGTTTCTTCATGCCTTTTTGTACTGGTACACCTCTCCCCTGATTCAGTGAGGTTGTTCCTTGTTCTGAAAGTCAGTACCAGAATCCTGAAAAGAAAGATCTGCCTCCTGCAATTTCACACTTACAGAAGAAAGAACATGACTATAGTACAGGCCTGTACAGATGTTCTCATGGGAAGGTCAGGAATTGAGATAGCAGTAAGAGCAGCCTTCCTCAATCACCTGGGCCATGTGGTCTGTAAAGCAGGCCCAAACACATTTAGGAGGTTGCTGGTTCAAATCCACACTGGGGATTTCCTCCCCACTCCCCTTTCCTAGTGGTCATCATTTATTGAAAAGGGGATGGTCACTGCAGTTGTGGAGATACACAAACAATGGCCTTTCTGCCACGCCTGGCACAGCCTGGGCGTGGGGAGGCATTTGCGGATGATCTACGCCTGGGTATTGACAGGGGGAGTGTGTCCCTGTTGGTACTTTTGGACCTCTCAGCGGCATTCGATACTATCGACCATGGTATCCTTCTGGAACGCCTGAGGGGATTGGGAATCGGGGGCACTGTGCTTCAGTGGTTCCGGTCCTACCTCTCGGGCAGGTTCCAGATGGTGATGCTTGGGGATAGCTGCTCTGCAAAGAAGGAGCTGCTGTGTGGCGTACCGCAAGGTGCCATCCTTTCCCCAATGCTGTTTAACATTTATATGAAACCGTTGGGAGAGATCATCCGGAGGCATGGGGCGGGGTGCTATCAGTATGCTGATGACACCCAAATATATTTCTCTATGCCTTCGACAACATCGTCAGCTAAGGATAGTGTGTCTCCTCTGAATGAATGCTTGGAGGCGGTAATGGGCTGGATGAGGAAAAACAAACTGAAGCTGAATCCAGACAAGACGGAGGTGCTTGCTGTCAAAGGCCGCAACCTGGGTTTGGAGGTGTGTCAACTGGTTCTGGATGGGGTTACACTCCCCCTGAAAGACTGTGTTCGCAGCTTGGGGGTGCTCCTTGATCCGTCGCTCCAAATGACAGCCCAGATAGATGCGACAGCCAGGAGTGCCTACTATCAGCTTCGGCTGATAGCCAGCTGCGCCCCTTCCTAGAGTTGGAAGACCTAAAGATGGTGGTGCACGCGCTGGTAACTTCGAGGCTCGACTTCTGCAATGCGCTGTACATAGGGCTACCTTTGTGCCTAGTCCGGAAACTTCAACTAGTTCAAAATATGGCAGCCAGGTTGGTCACCGGTACATCTAGGAGTGACCATATTACGCCAGCTTTAAAATCGCTCCACTGGCTGCCAATTAGTTTCCGGGCGAAGTATAAAGTGTTGGTCATCACCTTTAAAGCCCTACATGGTTTGGGTCCAGGTTACCTGCGGGATCGCCTTCTCCCGTACAATCCGCCCCGCACACTCAGGTCCTCTGGGAAGAACTTACTGCGGTCGGCCAAGACTAGGCTCTCAGCGTTGAGCCCCGCGGCCTGGCTGGGAGATAAGGATTACCTTTGAGACCAACCTTTCTCACCTACCCGGAACCTTGCGGTATGGAGAGAGGCGACACCGGAAGGTCTCCCTACCCAACTGGGGGACCCATGAAAGGGCGATCCGCATATCGCCAATTCAGGGGTCCAAAATGGCTCGCCCGACTGAGGATGTGGGCCTGGGAAAGGCCCAAACGGATGCTCCTATAGGTCCCCCTTTTTGCAGATCTTGTAAATAAATGTGGCCCTATTTAAACCCATATCTTGTGTCTGTCTCTTCATTTATTCACCTCCACTCCGCAAATGCACACATGCTTCCAGAGCACTGTTTGAAAATACTCCCAGGGGAAAATATAACATGCACTCTGCACCCCAATATTGGTTGGGAAGTTCAGCATGTTCTTGAGGTCCCACCAGTGGAGATTGGTACCACCGATTTTGGTAGGGCTGTGAATCCATTCTGGGTTTCACCAGCCACAACTCTAAACGAGCTATCCAAGGGGCTGAACTTTATTCCCCAGACGGGCACAAGAACTTGGATGGCTCCTTTAGAGTTCTGGCTGGTTCTGACTGAAACCCAGAATAGATTCACAGCCCTGCGAAAATCAGAGCCAGCAGACCTCTCTGGCTCCTGCTACTTGCTGAGGAGGAGCCAGCACTGAACTGGGTCCACAATCCATGGGGTGTTGTTGTCTGTGTACTGAGGGCAAGCATGCAGTGGCCAGGGGAGCAGAGGAAGTGGCCAAGGGCATCAGGTTGTTGGGCCAAGTTGAGTGGCTGGATTGGGGAGTCCGTGGCCTGCTAGCCATGCACTTCAGCCTAGGGACATGGGCAACATGGGCATAGGGTTTTCAGCCATCTTGGCACTGGACATGCTAACACAGTTAGGGACCACAGCCACCCCTGAGCCTTGCGCACAGAGTTGCTGAGTGAGTCTTAGCTCTGCATGGTTTGGCTGTAGTGAAAATAGTAGCTGCTGCTCAGTGAGGTCCAGGGTGTCATGTGTATGTCCCCAAAATGGAACTGGCTGCCACGCACCTCCAGTGTGATGAAGCATACAGTCAAGGTATGTTCTGATGACTTCGTTGCTCCAGATGGCCCCCAGAGGGCAGAATGGGCCCACTCCTGTATCTAGAGTGTTCTACAAGCATATTTTTCATGGCAGGGACAATTTTGGTGTTCTGCTAGTATGACAGGGCTTCCACATGAATGTAGATTGTGCCCTATCCATAATATTTTATTGTGACTGCCAAACATGTTTGTATATATTATAGTATATCACTTGTCGGAAAATCATTGCCTGGAAAAAAAACATAGAGTAGTTTTGGGGTGGGGGAAGTTTTAACTATTAGAAGAAAGCATATCAGCAATGTTCTCAAGAACTGAAGGAGAACTTCCTGGTGGATTGTGCCCTTATCTTACAAGGAGCCAATTATAGAGAGATATGCTTTAAATGCACTGGATCAGAATGGATTAGCTGGTTGTTTATCTATATGGATAGACCTTAATAAATGATCTGAGTAATACCTGTAACTTTTCAGATCTATGTATTGATGTCCCTCCTTCTATAATGCTTTATAAGCTATAATTATTTGCTTTGAAATGACAGGAAGTAAAAAAAATCCAAGAGATCGGTAGAAACAGTAGCCAGCAATAGTATGTATAATTCAGAATATTTAACTGTGGAGGAAATGGGAGGGATGGCAGAAGGAGTGATCAGTGCTGTGCTGAGGAAAATATTTTATGTTTTTATGTTTGGAATTTATATCCTGCCACATGTCTCCAAAGAGTCCTCGGGGCATCTTACAATATAGCATAAAACAACGGTACAAGCCACAATAAAGCATCAGCAGTTAACAGTTAAAATTAAAGCCCTTAAAAAATAAAACAGTAGAAAATCAATGTATCAATGATTAAAATGTAATGGGAGCAGGGACCCTCTTCCTACACATTATGGGCTATATGGAAGCCATATTTTTGGGTCAATATGTCACAAGTTAGCTGCAATGCAGGAATACTGCAATAACATGTAGGGAGGACCAATGGAATGAGTTTTCTTCACCTAGTCAGCAATTCAGAGTGCAATGGGTCTCAATTATGTGTCAAGTGTTTGGGAAATTGTCCCAGATGATCACTTCTTAGTAATAAAGGATATTTGCAATGCAATCCTATACATATCCATTCAGAAGTAAGCACTATTGAGTTCCGTAGGTCCCACTCCCAGGTATGTGTGCATAGGATGGAAGCCTTGGTTGACTAATTGGTTAAATTAATTGATTAAACTGTTTTGGTTGCTTAAAATGGTCCTCTTGAGCCATTTTAATATGAAATCTTTTTAAAACTGCAGATGGCAGGTGTCATCATAAAATTCCTTCTTCTTTTGCACATATAAGGTGGTGTTTGCAATGAAACATGTAGGAATTCTCTAAAAGCAAAGAGTATGCCTTTTTCTTCAGATCTGTTCAGATGCAGATTTATTCAGATTTAATCTATCAGTTGATTGACTAAAACTCATTAGCACTGGGCAAACATCTTGTGGCTGCATTCAGAATCGGAATGATATTTAAAAGCTTTCTTTTCTTCAGGAGAGTTTGGAAACAGCTCCCCTGTTTTCCAAGAGTAATGTTGGCATGTTCATGTTGATGATGCCATGTTCATGCACTTTGTAGTGCACATCAAGAAATGTATTTCCCAGCACCAGTCATACACTGAGAGACAGTTGGAACTCCTTCCCACTCCCTACCCTGCCCCCAAATAAGCACAGAGTGTTGTTACATGAGTTAAGGACAATGAGCATGTAAAAATGTTTGCAAGAAACAATAGAGAAAATTTAGTCAAATAGAGGAGTTTGTCACTGAACAGAAGTCTGCTTGGTTGTGTGGTTTGGTCAGTAATTTTTAGCAGGCAACAAGAGTTTCATGATGTTAAGGGATTAGCATTAAAGTTCTGGTTATACACATAAAACAGGAGTGGGGAAGATCTGGCCCTCCAGATGTTGTTGGACTACAACTCTCATAAGTCCTAGCCAATCTAGCCAAAGGTGAAGGAACATCTAGAAGATCATATGTTCATCACCCCTGACCTAAAAAGTAGCCGGCAATGTCACTCTTGTAAATTCATAGCAATCAGTGGGCTTGTTCAGATGACACGCTAAACCATAGTTAGGCCGCTAACCCCTTTGCAGCAAATGGTTAGTAAGCATGTTTATAACTTGGTTATGTAACCACCACAGTTAGCAGTGGTTCATGCGACATGCCAAAGCAACTGACTTTAAGTGTGTGGTGGTCTGCAGAATGCTGACCACGCATATACAGAATCTCAATTTAGATTCCAAGATGCAGAAGAAGCTCTGCAGGTATTAGTGCTGGAATCATAATACAGCACAGTATTATGAGCTGGACCAATTAAAATTCTAAACCAGGTAATAATTACTACCTTCAGTGACATCACTAAAGCCCACATAATTAATCAACTAAGATTTATTTAAGTAGGTGACAGCCCCTCTTTTTGTAGGAATTGCTGAGGGATATTGTGCCAAGCCTTGTACTGCTTCATAATGTGTTCTTTTTTAACAACCACAGATGGTATTGAAAGCAAAGGAACTGGGATCCCGTGTTCTTGTGTTATTACAAATTCACATTTTTTCCATTATTCTGGCCATAGTATCAGTGATCACTACCCAGCCAAAGTTAGCATTTGAAACTCCATTGATTCCAGTGGAAGAGTTAATCACATGCATAGCCCTCTTCTTTTGAACTAAATAGGATTGATAGTGTGGTTTTATGCATATCCCTTAGAAATAAGTCCACTGAGATCAATAGGGCTTACTCTTAGGTATGTTTGCATAGCCATGCAGCCTCACTTTGGTTGGATCATGCCTATTCCTTTCCAGGCAGCATTATCCGAATAAAGTGTCCTTCTCCATTAATTCAATCTACCTTCTACTCAGCCTCCCACAATCTGGGTCCCTCCAGATGTTTTGGGCTGCACCTCCCACAATCCCTGATCATTAGCCATGGTGGCTGAGGTTTACAGGAGTTGTAGCCCAAAACATCTGGAGGAATCCAGGTTGGGAAAGGCTGTTCTATGTGATGCTGAACTGATGATAAGGCACATGCAATACATAAAAGCAACACTAGTCTTCGGAACTAATAATGACGCTAGTTATTTCAGGGAGAGGGCAGGAATGGAAGGAGGAAATGGAAAAAGCTGGCGGAAAAGTAGCCAGTGCCATCCTCCTGTATATAGTAGTGTTCTGTCAGAAGCCAGACATATTAAAAATATTTATGTAATTTAAAATAATTTGTACAGGTCTAGGAAAGCTATTTTAGGCATTTAAGCCTTGATGAGTTCTCATTAGAATTCATGTGTAGTCTTGGCACCTGAGAATACGGCATTACCAAACCTTTCATGTGAACATGAATGTGAATTGAAATACTATAATAAAAACAATATTTCTTGAAAGCAGTCAAAGTGGGCACTGGACAACACATGGCTTTTCAGAAGAAGAACTGAAAAGAACTATAAAAAAGTTCTTATTTATATTTGCATATGTACTCAGAGGTGGCCTTTATGTTAATTTAAGCAATTTACAAGTTGCATTTAGAAGTTTACTATTTAGGGGCAGCTAAATTACACTTACACAAAACTGACTCAAAAGATAACATTTTAACCCTTATTTAAAATATTTTGTTGGTTTCATAGAAAAGAAAGTTGTAATACAAAAGATGTTTTAATAATCAGTTACATAACATATATCTTGAAAACTCAACTTGCCTCTGTACATTAAACTAATCCAAAAATTGATTTTGTTAGCAATCGAAGTGATTAAAAAATTAAATTAAATTATAGGAATAATATAGTGATTCTGATTATGTCTCTTGGACTTCATAGGAGCTTGTATCTAACAGATACAAAGGCATGCCAGCAATTCCTTTGTTAAAACCTTACATTTATGATGTTGTTTCCTTGATCTTGGTCAAGTCACTTTATTGCCATAGTTAAATTTCTGTAACATAAATTTGGAGTTTAATTACTCAGTCTAGGAGGATCCAACGTATCCTTTGAGCACGTGCATGCATTCATGTGGGTGCAGTGAGGCATCCACATTCCTTTTCCTAAAGTTAGTACAGGTTTAACAACTCATTTGTCTAGAGGGGGAATGCCGTTTCCATCAGAAGATGAGAAAGGGACAAAGTTGTTGTGCTGTTGATATGGAAGCTGCCAAAACAGCCCTTTGGAACCTGGCTTTGCACAGATAAGGAATACTGTCAGATTACCAATTTGATTAATTGACGTTAACTACATTGGCCCAAGACATTTTGTGGCCTGAGGTGAAAGTCAAAATAGCCCCCCCTCCATATACAGAAGGCAATGGGATTGGCATTAAAGTTTAACTGGTTAATTGATTACACACTACAGCTCTAATAAATTTCAGAACACTGGAAACAAATAGCAATTATGATATCATACATTTATTATATTAGGCTAGAAGAAAGACAGAAAAGGTATTACGCTAATGAGAAGAAATGGGAAAGTGTTATTTTTAACTCATTTTGTAATGGTAAGCATTTTCATGAATATTTGGCACACTCACTTTCCTGAATAGATAAAACTAAATCTTTTAATATTGAAAATCCTCTGTCTGAGGGCATTTATGGTGTGATGTGACATACATCTGAAGTGCATGCTAGATGAAGGAAGAAAAGCCTGCCGTTTAAAATAGTGTTTGTTGTTAATGGTGCATGAAAATAATCCTGGAAAGTGAAACTGCACAAATTCCAGGGGAAAAGGCTCAAAAATATCTCTGTTCAACAGACAGTCCCATCCCTGCTAACACAGCGTTGTTGTTTTTTAATAATTTCCCTTTTTTTCCCCTGGCTCTTTTGCCACAAGGAGTTGCTTTCATGTATGTCAGGTCCTAGCAAACAGTAGCAGCATACATGAGATAAATGTTTTGTGCTCAACAATAAATATAACATGCAAAACTGTAGTAGTGGTAGATTTTGTAGCCATGAGACAGAATAAGAAGCATGAAGGGATTAGGCTGACCATATGAAAAGGAGGTCAGGGCTCATATAACTTTAACAGTTGCAGAGAAAAGGGAATTTCAGCCGGCGTCATTTGTATGCAATTAGTACCTGGCAAAATTCTCTCTTCATCACAACAATTAAAGGTGCAGGCACTATACTAGACTGACCATATACAAAAGAAGGCAGGGCCCCTGCAACTTTAACTGTTGTGATGAAGAGGGAATTTCACCAGGAACTAATTGCATACAAATGATGCCTGCTGAAATTGCCTTTTCTCTACAACTGTTAAAGCTACATGAGCCCTGTCCTCCTTTTCATATGGTCAGCCTAGAAGGGATGATAATCACACTCATTCTGGTTCATGCCATTTTTACAAGTCTTCATTCATACTTCTATCCTATTTCCACATCAATCTATAATTTTTAAAAAAATTAAAAACCACACAATACTTTCCATTTAATAATTACTTAAATATGTGTTTGTGTATGCGTTTTATCCTAAAATACACATTTGTGTATATATTTCATCCCTAAAATTTGCATTACTGTACATATTGTCTTACTTTTCTGAGCTGACATTAGGCAAAATTGCAAAATTAGGACAAGTGCATAATCCAAAGGATGGTTGCAGTCCAATCAATGTATTAGTCCCCAAAGTGCGAATCAAGCCTGGTTCACGTAAAAATGCAGACCAATGAAAGCTTTGACTATTCCTAATGGTATTAAGTAAATTGTGATTTTAATGCCTAGCAGAATCCAAATTTTAAAATGCAGTAAACATTCGAGCTCTTTCAATATGCATAAAATATTCAACTCAGGATAACATGATATGAAAAAAAGATAAAAATTGCTGCAAATTACATCAGCAAGATTGTGAGCATTTTGTAAAGGATTGTCTAGTACTTAATGTATGCTGTCAGTATTGTGACAGGGAGAGCAATCCTATGGCCAGCTAGACAGCAGCTAGGGGTAATAGAATACTTCAGATTTACAGATCCAAGGTCGGAGATAATGCTTCAATCTCAGAGGATGGAATCCATGCTCTGTCCCTCTTATCCTTTGCAGCTGGACCCGGGAAGAACCACACTGGCTGCCTCTCCGATGTTGGAAAAGCCACCTCAGAGAAGGGGGTAGGAGGGAGATTCTGGTGGGCAAGGAGGGGAGGGGACTGGCAGTGCCACAATACAAGCTATCCCAAGGCCTCTTCAACCTCCTTCTCTCCCCTCTGAATCACTCCAGGTAGACTGGCAAAAAAAGCCTATCTAGTGAAACTGCAGAACAGGAGGAGTGTTGAGGGACAATCACCTCTGCCATTCCTCCCTCTTTGCACTGGATGTTTGTAAGCCTCCAAGTTCAGAGTCTTACAACCAACAAGGGCAGAAACAATATGATCGCGCCCTTAGGAGCTAATTTGTTCTTCTTGAGTAACAGAAAGCCTTCAAAGTTCTCATTTCTAGTGATATCAGTCTCAAGAACTTCCTAGTTGACTGCTACTTAAGAGGTTCAGGTGCTACTTGCTGGCTGCATCCATTGTGGAGAAATTGCATTTCCCCAGCAATCAAACCACTATTTTTACTTTTTTAGGCTGCAATTCTATATACAATTGCCTGGAAGTTAAGTCTGACTGAATGCAATGGGCCTTCATTCTGAGTAGGCAAGTATAGGATTCCAGTATAAATGTTCTCTCAATGAATGTGCCACCACTAGTTTAAGAGTGAGACCAGGAAGGCAATTCCCTCCTTTTCCCATTTAACCTGGCATTTGGGGAACTTGGTAATACCTGACTAAGAGAGATTTCTTAAGAGGGTTTTTCCAACCAACAGATTAATTTGAGTCATGAAAAATGGATCCACGTAGCCTACTGGTGGCTTTCAGCCTTATCCTTATATGCCCCTTTTTTATTCTAACATCCAATTTTATATATATATATATATATATATATATATTCCATGAATCATGTTAGTTTAAATTTTATTTCGTGAAACTCTGCAGGGTATTTTTTTTTAACTCTCACATTTTAATCATGAACCTTTGTTTTTCAAGGAAAGTTTAATTTTGAAGGAGTTTGCAGCTAAATGGAAGATTGTGAAGCAATAAGGAGACTTCTTGAAAGCCCTTTTCCCTCTTAGTCTCACCTTTCACCTGCCCAGAAGATTTTGTCCAGGCAATTTTGGAGGTGATCTAAACTGGCTAAAACATTAACTAGGCTTCTAACATTCCATAAATGTCACTGAAATTAGATAAATACAAATAAATGAAAATTGTGACTTCATATGCAAATTATAGGGAGTGACTGAAGATGTCCGTGTGTACCAAATTGTAGCTCCCACTCTGCAGCCTGGAGGAGCCCTGCTCTGATATAGACCTTAGTCCTCAAGTGGAAGAGTTCATTGGTGACATCACCTGATGGCAAAATGCTCCATATTAGAGCAGCCTTCCCCAACCTGGGTACCTCCAGATGTTTGGGGTTTCAGCTCCCATCAGCACAAGCCAGAATGGCCAATGGTTAAGGTTTATGGGAATTGTAGTTGAAAACATCTGGAGGAGCTTTGGTTGTAGAAAGCTACTTTACAGAGATACAAAGGGATTCTGTTCTTGTTAGAGTCTTGGAAATATTTTTTGCAGCTCTGCTTGACACATTACCTTTCATAACTGCCATTTGGATTATTCTTACTCAGTTAGCCTATTTAACATTCCAAGTGCTATACAATCCTCCTGTGATGTAGGGAATTATAGTTCCCATTTTACAGGCTACAGAGATGACTGTATGGCAGCTGTATCCACACCTAGTTAGGTGCCCCGGGAGAATTTTTTTTCTTTTCTGGGAAGTTTTTCAAAAGGACACCTCTCGCCACAGTGGCAGGTCTGTCTTGCTAGCAGATAGTAGATCAGCATTAACTAAATTCTGGGTATCGGTGTACTACAAGTTCAGATATAATACAGGTGCATGTCCAGTTTCTTGAGTTAGGGCACTATAGATATATCATAAAAAGCAGTGTCTAGAAATCACTGAACAATCCATTCATTTAAGATGAGATTTCAACAGAGGTGTCTCAATCACAAGTGCAACTTTCCTTTTTTTCCAGATAAATTAAGTTGTGTGGTATTTAGTCATACAGATAGTAATATTCTAGCCACCTATGCGTAAACAGACTGCTGGACTAGATGGACCCTTGTCTGATTCAGCATGGCTCTTCTTACATTCTTGTGCTCACTTTGTGCTAGTTAAATATCTGTGCGTTAACTTTTGGAAGACTTTGCACAATATGCCATTACAACATGCCTACACATTACATTCTCTGGCACCCTGGTCATATTGCCTTTCTACACTCTTCCAGCATTCCATAGACCTCTATCAGTATATCTCATGCAGGTTTCTGGCTAATCTTGGTTTACCATGAACAAGCTGTATGTGCCCACTTGGCTCTGCCTGCTAGCATGAGCAGCTAAACATACCAGATGTTTGTTTGTTTACTGTGTCATCATGTTGCTGCCTTTACAAGCCAGGATTATAAAGCCAGGGTTCATTCTTGGTTTATTAAAAACCATTTTAAGATGTTTTTAATAATGTATTTGTTTTTATCTGTTTTAACGGTTTATCTATTTTATTGTTTTATATTTATATTTGGTGTTGTTCCCCGCCTCGATCTGGATGGAGAGGCGGGCTAGAAATGAAATAAATAATAATAATAATAATAATTATGAATCTTGGCTTGCAAATGTGACTAGTTCCTAACCTGTTCTCTATCACCATCCTCAATTCACTCAAATGTCTATGATTCCTGCTAGTGTTCTAATTTGGACATCTGAAAGAGTCCAGTGAGCAATGGACTGCATGCCCATCATGTAAGCAACACAGGATTCAGTGGAAAGGACACCATGCCTAGGAATTCATTGTAGAGAATGAGCATCTCAGATATCCTTAAGCTGCATCACCTCCACTGTGCAAAAGACACAAAGTAGTGAAACAAACCTTGGATTCAACCTAGCACGGTTCCCTATCATCTTTCCTGCCAACTCCACAGTTTCAAACCACTCTACTTTGACAGAGAGTTCAGCACTGTCTTTTGGATGAAAAAAAATGCAAAAAAAGAAAAATTTGGGATGGGTGACATTTCAAGTTCCCAAACCTAAGCACTAACAATGTAATTAGACATTAACATATTCACTTTCCTGACGTTTGTGAGGCAGTTTTTCAAATTAAAAAGTTCACACATTTAGAAGAGTGCATACAAAAAGTGTGTCTATTTTGAAAAAATGGACACAAAAATGCTTTCTTTAATGGACAGATCACTTGCAAAAAAGTTTACATTTGAAAAAGTGCACACAATATTTGTATATTTTGAAAAATGCAGAAAATATCTCAATGGTGATTGTTTCTTACAAAACTGCATGTGTTCAAAAATACATACAAACATGCATATATTTTGAAAAATGCACATGAAATCATGTACGACTCTTTGTGCAAGCTTAAAAGAAAAATTTGCTGTCTGATGCAGAAATGGGATGTTGGAAAATTAAAAGTGGAAAAATGAGAACTTGAGCTAAATCAAGTTTGACAGATTCACCTATCCTTATTTGGGACCCACATTACTTCAGAAAATGTAAGCAGTTATTGCATCTATTACACCTTTTGCTTTAATCTCTGAATGCCATTCATAGGGCTCACTGTGATAAATTATGCACTTAAGCAGCAATAGTGGTTGCTGAGATTCTTAAGCCTGCAAGAGTCACATTACCCACAGTATCAAAAATGCTGATTAAAATTAAATCGTGGCAGACAACAGCAGTGTTGCAAAGGACGGCTCTGTTACAGCCAAGTCACTTTTCAAGCTAACCACTGACTTATTTATTTCTCCTACATGCTGCAGTCTGCCTACGCTTTCCAGTTGTAATGAGCATTAATTGATTAGCTGGATCTATGTAGAGCTTGGGCACTAGTAAGTACTCTCCCAGTGGGTACACAACTAAATAGTTTATGAGGTAATTAGTATTTTAATGCCTTTTCTAATGAGCCTTTTCAGTAATGAAACCTCGTGAGAGCGTTATTGTTTCATATATTTCTTCAGGCACAACAGAAGCTAAGCGGCTAAGAGATTTTTAAAGCTTTTCTATAAGACGGTTTTCGTAACTTATTTCTAAACACTTGCCTTATCACATTTGTTTTATAAATAAAAATCTAATCTTTAATTCCCTCCCCCATGCCACTCCGTCCGTTTGCTGGCTGTTCCGTACAATATGCATCCAGTTCAAAGGCTCTGAGACCATTTTGGAGGGTGCTACCTGATCTTTGCAATTCTGCAATGAATAAATAATACTATAGTGTGTAAGAGGGTTGTTTCAGACAAAAAAACAGAATCAACAACAACAACCATTCTGTCCTTGGCTGTATATTCATGTGAATTTATAACTGGTGTCAGATTCAAAAGAAATGGGGGGTGGAGGTAGAATATGCAGCCTCTTGGTGGCAAGCCAAAATCTATATTCCAGATGCTTAAAAAATATCATGAAGATTGTGGCTATGGAGCTGCTTTCATGTTGTGTGTGTGTGTGTGTGTGTGTGTGTGTGTGTTGTTATTCTATAGCCACGGTTCTACAGCTATTATATTCTATGGCCACACAGACTTAAGTGTGCTTAAGCCCCTTGATTTCACTTAAATTTGTGCACTTAAATTTGCACTGGATAGTGTGTCCAGTCTCCAGAACTAGTATAAAGAATCTAATTGGAATTCCAGCATTAGAAGGAGGTCCCTTGGCAGGTTATAATAAATCACTTTGATGCTTAAGCATGGACTTTATTTTAGTTTAGAACATTTCTACCCCACATTTCAGCTCCCAAAAGCCCCTAGGTAGTTCATTCTTCTCCATTTTTTCATGTCTTTGTTTTAGAAAATGAAATGTGATTCAAACATAAACATATTTAAACTGTAACCCCTATACACACTTATCCGGGAGTGAGACCCATTGAAAACATGTATAGGATGCATTGTTAATGTACTAGGCATCATATTTTGTCGTAATCCAGAGTTTACGACAATCCTGTGTATGTACATCTCACCATCTTCAGTGGAATTTGCCAGCAGGAAAGTATGCATAGGATTGCAGCTTCAAACACAGAAATAATCGTTTTTGTCTTAAGTGCAAATATTGCACTTTTGACTGCATAGGTGTAATCAAAGGTGCATAATCAGTCCATAAGTATCAGGAATAAACACTGTCATTGTTGGCATTTGATTATTGGTGAGATTGTGGGATGCTGGATTAATTTTAAACAAAGACAGCCTATGCATTTCTACTCTGAAGTAATTGCATTTGAGTTCAATAGGACTTACTCCCAGGTAACTGTATATACGATTGCAGTGTAAAGCTGAATGTATAAATGTAGACATATTCCATTCATCTCTGCCAGTGAGGGCCATTTCACAGAAATACCTTCTTGCATGATGGGGAATATATTGTACGTGGAATATATATCTCAAGAGTGAATCTACATGGTGATATACATTCCAATATAATCATCCAACAAGAACCCAATGTATGGTTTCACACATCTGTACCACACTGAATCTTGCAAATTGACCCATGACTATGTTTAACCAATAGCAAAATTGTTCTTCAGAACAAAAATAATGGATGGAAGTTTGGAAACCTCCACTTTACAAATTTATCCTGTAAAATTACATATATCTATACTTTCTGAAAAACTGAATTGCTTTATAATTGTAACACACATTCTGATCTCTGTATTTAGAAATCTAACCTAATTTGAAAGCTTCTTAAACAATTTCTAAAGAGGAAAAAAGCTTTTAATTTAATTTTAAGGGGGGGGGGAGATAAGCCAGTCTCAAATTTCATATAACATCAAAGGTAATATGTCCATTTAATCTGTCTATCAAGGTGAATTTAATCCAGAAATGCAGCTGTAAGTCTGACTGGTATTTTCCCCTTTGGTTTTTCTTCTTTAAAGAATCCTAGCAAATCACTCCCTAACATTTTGGGAAAGCATCTATCTATCACTTCAGGGTTTTCAAAGTTTGACTCATTACATTTTTTCATACCATTATTTATATTGCTGCCCACAAATTCTGTAAGAACGGCCCGTAAGAACACTGTTATCTCTGAACATACGGTAAATGTGTTTTTTTTTTACTGTAGGAGTGCTTCCAGACTGAGGCTTCTGTAATTGTCAGGCATGTTGAGGGTGAAGACCGACATAATATAAAAAGATGATTCACAGCATAGCCTTCAGCTCTGCTGCAAGCTCAGCTACACAATTCTTGAGCATACCATTGAATCAAGCCCTGGCTTCAGCTGTCAGTCTTTCCCCAAGTCTGCTGTCGATTCTACTATGGAAAGCTAATAAAGCTCCCTGTAATAGGTTGCCTTAGAGCAGTTTTCCTCAACCTGGTGGTCTCCAGAGGTTTTGGACTACACCTCCCAGCATTCCTGACCATTGGCCATGTTGGCTGGGGCTGATGGGAGTTGAAATACAAATATCCGGTGGGCAACAAATTGGGGGAGGCTGCCTTAAAGGAAGCAGGCACCCATCTATGGGGCACTTTGTCAATACCTTAGTTGAAGGAAGAGTTGAGGCAACAGCAAGTGAGGCAGCAAAGGGGCTATAAGGGGCAAGACTGATGGCTTTGCTCAGAATTCAATTCACTGATAATGCTTCTCTCAGTTCAGTTTAACCTGCTGTGAGGGCTCCTTTTAGATTATGTCTGTCTTCGCCACTACAAGCCATGTGAGATACTGCCTTGAACCATGTGTTAATTGCTGCTAGCCCAGAAGCACTATGAGGATCAGAAGCGATGACCCAGACTATATGAGCAACTCCATCCCTCCAACAACCAGTTTTAGCATTATAATCTGGCAATAAATGCCAACTGATAGCACCGTTGTATAGTCAGATTCACCCCAGTCTAGAGCCATGAATGTTCCAACGTGCACACTGATTGAATATTGTCAGCTGATTCTATGAGCCTATTACATCTGTGCAGGCAAGTTAACATATGTCCAAGCAACTTGACTTGAGCGTAAAGATACTGTCCATCTCTTGCTTCTTTTCAAGACTGCTGACTCTGATCATCACCCTGTGTGCCCTTGACTTTGTATCTGCTTCTGGCCCTTTAAATCTTTGTTGCTACCCTGGAGGTGGAGCTTAATCTTCTTCCTCATTCTGACTCTAACCCTTTGATCCCCGTGCCCTTGATCCAGTGTCTGTTCTCCAGATTGCCGATGACCACATCCATTGCCCCGTTTCTAATCCTCGTCTGCCCACAATTGAACTGGACATCAGCTATGGCCCATCTTGGAGCTAAGCAGCTTCTGTGATTATATTTGTAGCCTAGAGCATTGTAGCTAGAGCATTATGTTAGGCTCACAAAAATAAACATAAAGTAGCAGTGCCAAGCCAAACCATTTTGCTGCCTAAAATGAAGCCCCAAGACCCACCACCTCCGCTAGTGCCATCACGTTAAAAAACAATAACAACAACTTTCAGCAACATGAAGACATCAATTCCTGCCTTCATCTTCATGGAACTGCTACTCTTGTGAGGTAGGTTAGGAGGTGAGGTAGTGATTTGCCTGAGGTCACCCATTGTGCTTGATAGCTATACATGGATTTGAACCCCATCCAAAATTGACAATTTAGCTATTATATCACTTTGGTTCTCTGTATGCATCTGAATGTATGCAGCTGTGCCGGATCACTGGATTTGGACAAAAGAAAATTCACAATTGTCATCCCGAACAAATCCATTGAGAGGCATCTTCATGTAGAATTCCTTTGGGTTCAAGTTCCTGAATTCCCATAAAGCATTCAGGACAGAATGTAAACTCCTGTCGTACAGGACCTAACTGTTGTTTGCCACTGATATCTTTGATAGCACCAAATCACCTCTTTTGGACAGTTCTGAAATGCTAAATGAATAAATGAGTGATTGCAGCCTTTCTTCCTCAGCAAGAAATTTGATTGCAGCTGTCAAACTGAAGGTTCCAAACGTATCTTTGCTGAATGAGCTAAGTGAGATCTTCATGCATTCTTTCTGCTACTGTAAACCTCTGTCCAGGCATTAGTGATCAAGCACATGAGAAATTTGAATGGGTTGAGTCCTCAGAGTTGATCCATAGAAGTCAATGGGATGTTAGTCATATCTAACCTAAGCCCCATTGATTTTAATGAGTCTACTCTAAATATATAGCTAAGTCTGGATCCAACCCAATGTTCCCTAACTTTTCAAATCGTCTCCAGCTAAGAAAAACATGTATTCCGGGTGTATTTTTCTTTCCCCAGTGTTTCATTGATCCCAGTGTTTTGCTCGCCATAGTGAGTACCATCAGATACTACAGAGGAAGTATAATTTCTTGTATCCCAACTTGTTAGTTTTAGAAGTGGAATGTACACTGCTGAATTCTTTCTTTGTAGCGTGTGGCAACATATTGTAATTGCTACAGCTTATGGCTCTGAAGTCTTATGAACGGCAGCAGTTGAGGGTCATTAAAGTTAGTCTAAACTCATTTGTCTGAAGCCACCTTAGGAATGTACTACAAGTCACACCCACCACCAGCGGGTGGGATGTTGAAACCAGAGTGCCTGGTCTGAGAGTGTTCAGGGTTTTGGAAAGGGACTCACAATGTGTTTCTTGTTACAAGGGAGCAGTAATGGAATCAAGCAATAAAGCTTACCTCCCCACACCCCCATTATTATATCACCTCAGACTATGAAAGTAAGGAGAATGTGTAGTACATGTTTCCCATCAATAAATGGGGTGTCAAACAGGCACCCCTGGTTATTTCTGTTCAGTCATGATGCTCACCTTGGGCCAGTCACTACCTGTCAGCCTAATCCATCTCACATGTTGTTTTTTTGTGAGAATAAAGGATTTGTGTGAGGAGGACCAGGGAAGAGGAAGAATCATAGGTGATGTCCTGAGCTCCCTTGAAGAAGAGAACCATAAAATTGCAATAAATAAACTGCACGTAGAAAAGTAGAGTATCAGGAGACATATTCTATGTACCCTTCTCACTTTTCTACATTATGGGAGCTTTTAATGTGGAGCGTTGAAGAATTGCAATCTAGGGAAAGCTTTATAACTTCACTATACTGAGTGTATAAGCTGCTTCTAATTTAGTGCCAAACAATGGAGACTGGTGGCTCTGATTTTGGTGGGGCTGTGAAGCTATTCTGGGTTTCAGTCAGAACCAGCCAGAACTCTAAAGGTGCTATCCAAGGTGCTTTTTGGGGGGATAGGCCTCAGCACCTTGGATAGCTCCACCAAAATCGGAGCCACCAGCCTCCACTGGTACCAAATGGAAATGTATTTATTACATTTCTAATTCACCCAATAACTAATGTTCTTTGGGTGGATTACAGACCAATGCGCACAAAGCCTTCATACTAAGGATTCAAAATTGAGTAGGATTTTTGTATGGTTTCAGAATTATCGGTTGAAGGTAGTCTTGAGCTTCAGTGAGAACTGAATAAAAGGAGGCAAATGGACAAATCCATTCCTTTCAAGTAAAGAAATAATTGAATGGGAATTGGTCTTGTTTTAAAAATTATATCCGAAGACTTATTCTTTAGAATCTAAAGCAGATTTGGAAACCTACTCTATAACTTATGTGAGCAGTGCTCAGCCTGCTCACGTGAGGTCTACAGGTAGGGTGAGGATGTGGGCCCACATCCAAGTCTTGCCCCCAGTATTTCATCCTTTCATACTACAAACTTACCATATTGAGTAGGGAGATCTGAAGGAGGCTTCTACACACATTAATTTGAACGTGAGTAGAAGCCTCCAGTTTGGAACTCTGATAAAGCAGGAAGTCCCAAATGCACGTAGGTTTTTACTCGACAAGGGTTTCAGTTCATGGAACCTTTTGTGTTCAAGCAAATGTGTGAGACGAAGCCCCTTCGGATTTGTGTGCTCAATGTGGGGATGTGGGAAACGGAGGGTCTGGGGACATGGTGGGGGCTTGCTTCCCCTTCCCATGTTTAGCCATCACACCCCAGGCTGAATGTCTGCACAGGGATTATGAGTTGCTTTTGTTCAACTTTATGTATTATTGGGCGTATTCAGACAACACACTAAATCATGGTTAGGCCACTAGCTCTTTTGCAGCAAATGGTTATTGAATGTGTTTAAACTGTGTTTATGTAGCCACTATGGTTCGGAATGATTCACGTGATACACTAAGTCATGGTTCACACAACACACTAAGCCATAATGTTTATCTCAAAATGCTTAACCACCATGGCTTAGCATGTCATCTGAACAGGGTCATTATTTATTTCATTTCTATTTTGCCTAGTAGCTGAAGCTCTCTGGGCAGTTCAGCATAGCACTATGCAGCTTTCAAAATTGCACATGCTTTCCAACAGTGGTTTTTCCAGCAAAGAGCATCCCTTTACTTGCTTTCTGCAACTCCTTAATTGGAACTGATTTAACAACAGTATTATTGGAAGATAAAGATAAAAATGCATAGTAATGGCTAAACAAACTCTCACTAATGAGTGAGCGGTCGGGGCAGGGAAAACCCTGTACTAGTTATCACTAATAAATACTAAAGTATATTAATATTTCTGTTTTTACTTGTATGCCTACCTTGTAAATACCTCTCAGCCTTTAATAAACTGCAGTGCTGCTTTATTTAAAAGTATTGAGGATGTTGTCCCTTGACATAAAATCTTCTATTTTCCCCAGATGTCTGGACTGCATGCTTGGCTAATGCAGGCTATTGATATTGTCCCCTGTAAAGGTGTATATTATTGTGAAAGGATATTCATTCATTTATTTTATTCATTTATTATCTTTCTATACGGCCTATAGGCAAACCATAAAAATACAATATTGTAATGTCAAAAGAAAGTGGAAGCTGTAATGCCAAAGATTCAGAAAATTCTGCCCGGATTTCCCAGTTGACCACATGCCCTTGAGTTCAGAGGTTCCTTCTTAGGGCATGCCTATAGAGAGCCATCTCAGGAGTGAGGGTTAGTGCTGTAGACATGAGGTGAAGGGATTGGGGAAGGGAGCTAGAAAATACTCCCCTACATTTTAAGAAATCTGTTAGGTACAACAAGAGGTTGGGCAACTTTAGAATACCTTATTCCAATGCTATTCCAGTCCATGGAAGTATACTCAATCCGTAAACCACAAGCATCTGTTCTATATTATGTAATATACATTCAGTAGCTTATTGCTAATTATAATGTATCTGATAGACTCAGATACATGCTAACAGAATCAATGGGAGGGGAATTATTTGAGCAAAAGGAATAAATAAATAAATAAATAAATAAATGTGCTGCTTCTTTCCTTCATCCCAGATCTCCCTCCCCAACTGCTTTACTCTGTAAAGGTAAAGATCAGCACTTTGAATTGGGTTCAGAAATAAATTGGCAACCAGTGCAGCTGGTTACAAGCAGGATGAATGCACCCACCTCCTAACACCCAGTGGGAGGTGTGCTTCAGCATTCGGCACCAGCTAAAACTTACAAGTTATTTTCATGGGCAGCCCCACATAAAACCCAGGCAGTAGTCAATCCTGAAAGTTAAAGAAACATGGATCAACAGCGTTGTCCTGTTGGGAAGAGGAAACACTTCCTTGTTAGCCAAAGAAGGAAGAAGGCACTCAAGGCAATAATTCAACCTGCTTCTCAAGAAGTAGGGCTGGGGCCAGGCTTTTCCCCTAATCATATAGCATCACAAAGGCCCCATCAGTCACAGCAAGTTAATCCCTCTGAACTATGGCCATTACCTATCACATCACCTCTATGGCCACCTGATTTGGTCAGCAGCTTCATATACATATCAAATAGCACCAGTGATAACACCAAGTCTTGTGGAACCCCACGCAACAGATTCCAGGCAGTTGTTATAGTCTTATCCAATGATAATTTTGTTCTATCAGAAATAAAGAATGTGTCCCACTTGCCAGATGTTCCAGGTGATCTAAAAGAATGACATAGTCTGCAGCAGGGGGACAGAAAAGAGAGCTGAATTCCATTTCAGAGAAGCTCTTGGGGGTGGGGCTGCAGGCAAAAGGATCATGGTCAAAACACACACAGTATGCTTATTTTAACTTAAAACTCTTACTGCCAGTAATTAAGCCTTTGGAGAGACATTTCAACCTTTTAGAATGGGGGAAATTGCTCAAAAGCCAGGAAACCACCCAAATATCAGTGGTTGAGGGAAATGGGGTATGGCTTTCTGGGGGTCCATCAAGGAGGGGGGGGATTTGGGACTCCAGATTGGATCCCCCTCCCCCAGGATTGAAGTTTTACACCCCTGGCCTACAGTGACAGATTTGCTGGCAGATCTAGCAGAATCAGAAGATCATCCACCACACTAACCAAACTTGTTTCTGTCATTCACTAATACCTGACATTGCTTAGCCACCAGGTGTTCAAGAACATTAGCCAAAATTAGAAAGTTGGACATGGAAGTCTAGGTCTTGTGTGGCAGGGCCAACAAGTGCAATTTCACTGCAACCTCCGTGGGTCTGTTCAGATAACTCGTTAAGCCATGATTAGGCTGCTAACTATTTTGCAGCAAGTGGTTAGTAAGCATGTTTAAACGGTGGTTATGTAGCCATCATGGTAAGGAATGGTTCACATGACACGTTAAGTCATAGTTCACACGACATGCTAGGCCATAATGTTTAGCTCAAAATGCTTTACCATCATGGTTTAGTGTGTTGTCTGAACAGGGCCAATGTGTTCAGTGAACATGTGAAAAGGGATTGTGTTAAATAATAATAAAAAACAGACTGCCTCTGAGAAGGTATATCTCTCACAATCTTATCCTTTCAGATGATGTGCATGTAAATTGGTAGGGTTTCTAAATTTAGGCTGCAATCCCATACGCTCTTACCTAGAAGTAAACTCTGTTAACTCCATGAGACTTCTGCATAGACATGTATAGGATTGCCCAGTCAGTTTCCATACAGGTTTGAGCCACAACACCTATTTTAGACTGAAGAGGCAATTGTGGGTTTCACCTCTTGCCAATGAAGGTAAAAAAAACCTTTACCTTCTTTTGCTATGGTTTGCTTTCTCTGAAAGCTCAGTCCTGTCAGCATTTGGTTTGGGACATCGATTTGCTAGAATACTATATTTGTACACTGAGTAGCCTCAGACAGCAAATCCTATGCTAGTCTTGGGATATGGGATGGGATAACCTTGGGATATTTTGTTTCAAGCTGGCAACAAACCCTTATATTAACAGTCCCATCCTGGGACTACATGTGTGTCAAGACTACAACTGTCATCATCCCCAGCCAATGGCCATGCTGTATAGAGTTTATAGGAGTTGTAGTCCCACATGTGTGGAAAACACCAGCTTGAAGAAAGCTGTCCTGTATGAATGCCTAACATTGACATAACATTCAAATGGATGGTAAATATTAAAATTCATAGAACGCTCCTTAACTAGAGGATTTCCTTCATGTTAGGGGCAGATTTTTCTTTAGTCAAAGCCTGAATATTAAAATGTAAGACCATGTTTCTTATCTTGATTACATTTACACTGATGTCCTCCCTCCTTGAACCAGTAGGTTTCACGAAAACTCAAAAGCAGTGAAGTAACTAGAAAAATAACTGGCACACTCCTTCAGCAACTCACCAGGCAGCCTGCACCACTGAGACCCTTTCGTTCTTCAGCAGTGAACTCATTCCATGTGCTTTTGTAGCCTGGGGAAAAGGAATCCAGATCTTAGAGAGTTGCTAGGAATGGCAGAGCTAACAGTGAGCATCTCATGTTACTGAACCGTGTCATTGAAATTTGGCACAAATGCCACCTCTGGGACTCAGCTTTAGAATTGCTTCAAGAAGTTGTCATCCAGCGTGGATTGCCTCAATGAGTCAGTGAGATTTCTTTTTTCCCTTTTCCTCCTCCTCTCCTTGGGTTGTCTAGGAAATACATGCAAGAATAAACATAACTTTACTTATTGTTATATTTTGGCTGGGTTTTCTGTGCACAGGTACAAGCAATTGGGTTGTTCAATAAATCAGAATCACACACACTTGCCAGGTTAGGATGCAGCCTATTCTGCTGTGATTTTTTAAAAACCGAGTACTCATATTAATAGTCCCACTTTAGGCTGGGGCTGGTTTACTGATCTAGGGGTATGTTTCTTGATTAAGGTGTGAGAGAACAGAGGTTCAAGTGCTTGAGAAGCTCTGCCACATAGGATAGAATAAGTGTACCTTCATCATAGACAGTATACAGGTGACTACCAGATGTTGGAAAGGGGCAGACAGTGAGGAGTATCTGATGCAGACTTTACCTCCTGAAAGCACCTGGTTGGCTGCTGTTAGAAACAGGAATATGAATTTGATTACTTTGGTCAGATCCAGAAAAGCACTTACGTTCTTATGATCCCAGTCACACACATCAAGAGGTCACAAGGACAGAGCTTCAGGACAGAATAAAGGAAGGGCTTCTTCACACAGCGCATAGTGTGAATTTGCTCCCACAAAATGTTGTGATGGCCACCAATTTGGATGGCTTTAAAAGGGGGTTGGACAAATTCCTGGAGGAGAAGACTATCGATGGCTACTAGTCTGGATGACTGTATGGCTACCTCAAGTAACAGAGGTAGTAAGCCTATATACACCAGTTGCTGGGAAACATAGGCAGGATGGTGCTGTTGCACCTATTTCCTGCTTGTGGGTTTCTCATGAGCAGCTGGTTGGCCACTTTGTGAATAAAATGCTGGTCTAGATGGACCTTGGTCTGATCCAACACAACTCTCCTTATGTTCTTATGACAACACACATACACAATTGCATCCCCCCATCGCCTCCCAGCTTTATACTGGGCCACTTGATTGAGTAAATTGGAACCTTTAGAGGAAACTAATGATAGTTATCGCTGTCAGTGCATTCCAGACTAGTAGCCATGCTAGCTAATTGCAAGAATAACAGCAACAGCATTTATGACAACTTAAATCCTCACAAGAATTTTAGGGCCAGAACCCATTTTGTTGTAGATTTGACATGTTTTCTTCAACTGGCTAGAAATTACACACACACACACACACACACACACACACACAGAGTTTTGTAGGTAGTGATAGATGATAGATAGATAGATAGATAGATAGATAGATAGATAAGATAGATAAGATAGATAGATAGATAGATAGATAGATAGATAGATAGATAGATAGATAGATATGAAGGCACACACTCATGGGTATAGACAGATTGTGTGTGTTGGAGGATGGGAATGTTGTTGCAAAGTCAGGCCAGCAACGCAAGAGATAGGTAGAATCAGTACATTATTTATTTTCCTAATCCCAGAGATATTGCCGACAGCTGGCTGAACTATCCAGGACCTGATAGCCTGTTTCTACTGCTTACATTGCCCACAACTGAGACAAAATGAGTTCATATATAAAGTGCCACATTTGCATCCTGTCATTACTTTTTCTACTATAATCCAACTGGCTGATCCAAAGTGCTGTTTATCCTGCACCATGACTTTTTAAAATGCCCAAATAATCTGTGAGCTTCTTCAAAGACGAAAGCAATGATAAGGGATCATAGTCTTAGGGTATAACGGTATTCTCCCCTTATGCAACACCATAGCAAACATTGGACTCCGCAATCATTGGGCTGGAGCTCCATGCTGGAAACTGTTTCCACCTGTTGAACCAGGATAACCTCACTCCACAAGAGGATTCATTAAAATGGAAAGAAATAGGAAAGAGAGGGGGCTGTTCACAGCCTCCATAGCACCCACCAGGCCTCTCCTCGCAATGGTTTGTAAAGTACAGTAAAGAAGATGCCGTCAACATAGTGGTCCCTTGAGGATCAGGGGTGTGGGTGGTGATGGTTAAACTACACTGGCCACTTCTTCATTGTACAAACAGTCATGGGTGAGGTCTAGTGGGTGTTTCCTATCTACAAAACAGCCATGTTTTCCACCCTTGTGGTAACAAACAACGGAGGCAGAGTATGTTTGAGAAGAATCAAGTCTGAGGCAGACAGAAGTTGGGTTGTGCTCCGCTTGTTTCTGCATGGAGGAATTTATGCAGTCACCCTTGCTCAGTTTTTTGACAGAAAGCCATATGCACGATGCTTTCCACGAGATAATCATCTGATTTGCAGATCTGGAGATATCTCTGGAGTCATTGGTGGACATTTACATTTGTAACTTCATTGCTAGATGTGATCTTCCTCCCATGCCAGACTTGGCACACCACGTCCTAGAGGTTCATCTGTTTTTGCACGCTGACTGAGAGAGCCCAGATTGGGACCTCCCTCAAATCATATTTGTCCCATATATGCTCCTAATTAGCTTACATAATTCCATACTTGTACTCGAAAAGTGTGTGAGATGCGCTAATTATGAAATTTTGCAGCTTGAATAAATTAAAAAAGGAATGTAGAATTTCAGGGAGAGGCTCTTTTTTGTAAAGTTTGTTCTGGATTAGAATTTCCTCAGGCTTTGAGGGTGGTTGTTTAACTAACACAAAGTCCATTTCCTTTCTCACACTTATGTGTGGCATATGAATGCTGTTAACATGGAGGAGAAGTTGAAAGAGAAATCAAATGTACAGTTCAGCCTCTCTAAGTGTGAGGATAGAATTAGATTTGAGCATTGTGTGTGAAAATTTCCTCAATTAGCAATTAATTGAGAAATAAATTTTTCACATGAGGCATTTGTTATGCGCTCTTCGTTCTCTACTCACAGTTGTTTATGGGTTCTTTAGACCAGTAGTCTTCAACTGGTTGGTCGTGACCCAAGAGTGAGTCTAGATGGGTCATGGCAAAGCTGTTGCCCCCATGCTGGGCAATTGTGTAAGTGGGTCCCATGTTGCAAGTTGGGAGTCAGAGGTGGGTCTCAGGTCTGAAACATTTGAAGACCAGTGCTTTAGATGATGTTATGACCTTCCAGTTTAACTTCTGTTTGTAAATAGCACTTTCCACGAGTTTTTATAGAGCAGGGGAAATTGGGTGTTATTTCTGATTGAGGAAAGAAAATTGATTTCCTCTTACGTGTTTGCACTGTTCCACTATACCACAGTGCCACCTAGTGGTTATTCAGTGGAAAAGCAGAAAAGAAAACACTCTTCTTGTAGTGCTCATATCTCAATTCCGCAGCAAAACCAAAAGTTGATACAGTGTATTAACAGAAAAGCCCAAAATCATTTCTTTTCCAAATACCGACCTGGCATTCTTCACAGAGACCTAGATGGGAGATGACAGTGGCCTGACATGGGCCCAGGCCCTCCCACCTGGGTACTGTGTTAGTGAACAGGTGAGGGAAAGTAGGTGGGGGGGCGGAGTAGCTTTGGTCTACAAAGATAACCTTAACCTGACCAGACTTCCTGTCCGGGAATTGAATCACATCGAGTGCGTGTACCTGAGTCTGAAGGCCAGGGATAGACTAGGGATTCTGTTAGTGTACTGGCCACCCCGCTGCCCATCAGACTCCCTGGCTGAGCTCATGGAACTGGTCTCGGAGCTGGTGTTGGAGTTGCCCAAGCTTTTGGTCCTGGGTGACTTCAACATCCCATTCGAGGCCGGTTTGTCAGGTGCAGCTCAGGGGTTCATGGCATCCATGACAAACATGGGCCTGTCCCAATTGATCTCTGGACCTACACATTCAGCAGGTCACACCCTCGATGCTGTTTTCAGTTCCGAACAGACAGATCTGTGGGCGGAGGTGACAAATACCTCTGCATTGTCATGGACAGACCATTTTCTGGTCAGGGTTAGTATCACAGCTACCACCCACACCTGCAGGGGTGGCGGACCTATTAAGATGGCCCACCCTTGAAGGCTGATAGATCCTTTTGGATTTCAGAAAGCCTTAGAGGATTCTGTGGCAGGTATCGTTGATGATCCTGTAGAAGCCTTGGTCAGTAGATGGAATCAAGGCCTAACTAGGGCTATCGACACGATCGCCCCCAAACGTCCTCTCTGACCCGCTTCTAACTGGTCACCCTGGTATACAGAAGTTTTCAGGGAGTTGAAGCAGGAAGGACGACGACTGGAGCGCCAATGGAGGAAAACTCAACTAATATCCGCCAAGACACGACATAGAGAACATCTCCGTTCCTATGGGGTGGCAACACATGTAGCGAAGAAAGCTTTCTTCTCTGCAAGCATTGCGTCTGCGAATTCACGTCCAGCAGAACTGTTCAGTGTGGTGAGGGGGTCTAACCCAGGAACCTTCCCCCCTGAACCCAATCTTAGAGTCTTCGGTAGTTTGCTGTGATGCCTTTAACAATCATTTCACAAATAAAATCTCTTGGATAAGATCCGACTTAGATGCTGTCATTATAGCAGAGGTTGACAATGGAGTGTCCAGCAACTCCGCGAGTAGAATTACACTGGATCAGTTTCAGTTGGTGAGTACCGAGGACCTTAATAACTACAGACCAGTATCAAATCTTCTGTTTCTTGGCAAGGTGATCGAGAGGGCAGTTGCCTTCCAACTCCAAGCACTTTTGGGTGATACAGATTTTCTAGACCCATTTCGAACTGGCTTCAGGGTAAGATATGGAGTTGAGACCGCTATGGTCACCTTAGTGGATTATCTACACTTGAGTATTGACAGGGAGAGTGTGTCCCTGCTGGTACTTCTGGATCTCTCAGTGGCTTTCGAAACTATAGACCCTGGTATCCTTCTGGAACGCCTGAGGGGATTGGGAGCTAGGGGCACTGTACTTAAGTGGTTCCGGTCCTACCTCTCAGGGGATAGTTGCTCCTCAAAAAAGGAGTTGTTGTATGGCATACCACAAGGCGTCATCCTACTCCCAGTGCTGTTTAACATCTCCGTGAAACCGCTGGGAGAGATCATCCGGAGGCATGGGGTGGGGTGCTATCAGTACGCTGATGACACCCAAATATATTTCTCTATGCCTTTGACAACAGTGTCAGCTAAGGATAGTGTGTCTCATCTGAATGAATGCTTGGAGGTGGTAATGGGCTAGATGAGGAAAAACAAACTGAAGCTGAATCCAGACAAGACGGAAGTGCTTACTGTCAAAGGCCCCAACCTGGGTTTGGAGGTGTGTCAACCAGTTCTGGATGGGGTTACACTCCCCCTGAAAGGCTGTGTTCGCAGCTTGGGGGTGCTCCCAGATCCGTCGCTCCAAATAACAGCTCAGATAGATGCGACGGCCAGGAGTGCCTACTATCAGCTTCAGCTGATATGCCAGCTACGCCCCTTCCTAGAGTTGGAAGGGTAACTTTGAGGCTCGACTTATGCAATGCGCTGTACATAGGGCTACCTCTGTGCCTAGTCCAGAAACTTCAACTAGTTCAAAAGATGGCAGCCAGGTTGGTCACCGGTAGACCTAGGGGTGACCATATTAGACCAGCTTTACAATCACTCCACTGGCTGCCAGTTAGTTTCTGGGTGAAGTATAAAGTATAAAGTGTTGGTCATTACCTTTAAAGCCCTACATGGTTTGAGTACAGGTTACCTATGGGACCCATACAATCTGCCCTGCACGCTCAGATCCTCTGGGAAGAATTTACTACAGTCGGACAAAACTAGGTTGTCTACCATTACTCAGAGGACCTTCTCTTCTGCCGCTCCCAGACTGTGGAATAGCCTGCCGGGAGAGATCCTTCCAGAATTTAAGAAAGCTATAGAGACCGATCTCTTCCGGCAGACCTACCCAGTCGAATTTTAAGAGTTTTATTGGTATTTTAATAATGTTTTAGTTTTATATGCTTTTAATCAGTTTTATGTATTTTATACCATTTGTATTTGATGCTGTTCCCGCCTCGATCCAGAGGGAGAGGCGGGTAAGAAATAAATACATATATTATTATTATTATTATTATTATTATTATTAGGTTGAATCCTAAGAACTGTAAAAATATCCTGAGATTTCTGATGAATTATCAATTTGGGATTTGCTAGAGAAAATTGTTTGGTTTCCAAACATTAGATTGGATCCTCAGAACTGTTAACAGAAGGACATTTTAGAAGGGATTTTCCACAGTATCTCCTCCCCACTCCACACCACTGCAACCCCCCCCCCCCCAGGTGCACCTGAAGGGTCATGGCTATTCAGAATGTCATGGTATGGCACCGCATTTGGGGGGGGGGGGCGGAGTAGCAGTGGGAGTAAGGAATTGGCCTAAATTAGGTGGAGGCAGCTTAAGGGAGCGCCACTCAATGATTCATCTTCCCACTGCAACCCCCCACGTCTCATCCCATGCATGTTAATGAGGAAATTATGTTATGCTAAGTGCCCACGAGGAACCGTAGGTTATCAAATCACTTCCAGTTTGCAGTGCCTGAACAGTGCTGAAGGGCCTCACCATGGACAGTATCATAAGCAAGTATCAGGAACATGCATTACGCTTTGTGTATTTACATCAGTAGACATCAACAGCCTGCTTTTTCATCTATGGTGAAAGGGCATTGTCACAAGTGACACTAAAAGTACCCTTTGAGAGTTCACACTGAAATCCCATCCATGTCTACTCAGAAGTAAGCTCAGTAAGTCCCACTGAGTGAGTTCAGTGGGACTTAGTCTCAGGCAAGTGTGCATATCATTGCAGCCTCCATGCATATAAATAGAATGCAATAGCCATGTTGATCACAGAGCAGATATTCCATTTAAAAATATATCTCTCCCACTTTTAATAGTAATTGACAATATTGGGTGGCATGAGTTTCTGGGCATCATAATCCATCCTCAACATCACTTATAAAAACATCTGAAGTTTTCAGAGCCAGAAGATTGTAGAGAAGATTAAAGTTGCAATCTTATACTCACTAAAATAAAGTTAGGAGCAATTCTAGACTGAGCGGAAATAGCCTCCCCAAATTCTCCATGCTATTTGTGTATGTGTGTGTGTGGGGGGGAGCATTTCACTGAATATTCTTGGGGGAGAAGTGAATTTTCCCAACAATTTTCGATGGGGGCAAATAAGAAACTAAACGTTCTTTAGGTTTGTTTGTGTGAACGTGCGCAGCCCCAATTTCATTTGGGGATGCAGTGCTCTGGGAGGGGGGGATTAAACTCAGTTTTCATCCTGGAATTCACCCCTCCATTTGGAGTCAATAGAGTCTTTTTTTTTCTTTGTTTAACTGCTCCATGAGGTGTGGAGAGTGGAATTTCAATACAAAAACAGGGGGGAAGGTTTAATACCCCCCTGTACATGCTTACTCTGGAGTAAACAAATCTAGCACCTATAGCTTCACTATGTACAATTAGAAGGTTTAGTTTGTCCCTCTCCTTTGGTGGATGAAAGAATCAATTAATTAGCTTTCCCCTTGTGGTAAAATCCAGATGATTTTGACTACTACTCCCATCAGCCTGAGTCAGCACAGCCAGTGGTCAGGGTTGATGGGAGATGTAGTCCACAACATCTGGAGGGCACCACATTGAGGAAGGCTACAATGAACTAATGGAAAGGATAGGGGCCAAGCCATTGCTTCCTTCAAGGGTATTAAAATATTATTTAAAGATATTAAAACTCAATTCATAGTTGCATCCCAAATACTCTAACCTGTTCAAAAGTGGTTAAATTGAGGAAGCTATTTAGTTGAATATTATCCAGGGGACGGCTGAAATTCTCCAAGCAGTTTAGGAGGAGCACACACACACACATATCGGGAAATTATTTTCTGAGGTATTGTTTATTTTATTTCATTTCTATACCGCCCAATAGCTGAAGTTTTCTGGGCAGTTCACAAAAATTAAAACCATAAGGTATTTTGTCTCAGCCCTATGTAACTCCTATTGAACTCAGTGGGGCTTAGACAAGTATAATATTGCACTACAGGAACATTGCTCTGGAAGAATAGATCCCAGGGACAAACTAGGGCCAGATCTACACCAAGCAGGATATGACACTTTGAAACGGTTTGAAAACTGTAATATGGAGTGTGTCCTGGACCCCAACAGTTGTCACTACTGTTATAAACCGTTTTAAAGCAATAGTGTAGAACCTGCCTTGGAGGATTTCTCCAGTATTAAGTTTGGTTTGTCCTGAACCTTAAGATTTTTTTTGGTTCTTTGCATTCACATGAAAATTTATAAGCATGTTTGTGCACATTTCTCTTAATGTGTGCATTTTTGTATGTGTTTTGTCTAATCATATTTTTGCATTTTTAAATGTTATTTTTTCTAATGTAGATGTTTTGTACATGTTTTATTACTGGGAAATTCCATTGCAAAATTTGGAGAAGTGCACAATTCGAGGGATTACTGAGTTTGATTTCACACAGTAGTTCGAAAGCACTGTGTGAAATCAAACTAAACTACTTTCTTCCCTAGTTTTACAGCACGCTCCGGTATCTCTTGGCCCCAGCTTGAGTCAATGATATCAGTGATCAGGAGCACATGTCCCTGAGGCTTACATTTAGGCCTGGCTCTGATAACCTGGTTTCAAGTCTCCTGCCCAAATCTATTCTGTAGCTTTGGGAGATTTCCTGTCTGTAAATTGGGAACAATAGTGAGCATATTCTCAAGGTTGTTATGAGAACACATATAGTAAAAAGAAAAGAAAAGCACTTTGCATGTTTACAGAGAATTTTAAATTGTCCATTTAAATAATAAAGAATAGTGGTACCATTATTGGGTACATCCTGTAAGAACTCATTGGTGATGAACATCCTGACAGTTTTGAAGCAATGATTACACAGCAGACAGAATGCTGATGTGTGCATATGTGTGTGTTTTAAAATCAGTTCTTTGTTTTTGCTAAACTGAAATCTAACTGAAACAGTATTTCTAATTAAATCAATTCATTCTTTATTTAAGAAAACCTTCCCAGTTATTGTGTGTTTATTGGGTTGCTAGGGGTACCTAATGAAGTATGAACTGAAGTGTTTAATGTGAATGCCAGATTTTTGGAAGATAAATGGTTTTACATGTCTCGGACGTAGAATCCAATTGGTTGAAAACTTGGCTAACAACCTAAAACGTGACATCATTCTTGGCAATTTGGTTTCTTTTTTCTTTTCTTTTTTTCTTTTAGCATATCCTATATAAAAAGTGTACTGTACATCTTGTAAGATCCAAGATCACTTTATTAAAAAAAGAATGGCTATCACTCTCTCTTTCTTTAAGGAAGACCCTCAATAACTGCTTATGGAACAGACGTATGTGGATTTGTACATTTATGTTTCAGTTTATCTGCCTCTTATGCACACTGTGTGGAAAATGCTAGAAGATTGCTGCTCCACACTGATGGAATGTCTGTAAAAGCTTATCACATTGCTTTATTCATATATTAGGACTATATATTCCCTGTATATGCAGAAGGTGGGCAGCAACAGGCTTCAGCCCATGCCATTCACACATTAAAAATGTTTGCAAAGTGTGTACAAGCGTATACATGGTCACCTTGCCTACATTCATATACATTTACATACATATGCATGTTGTAGATGTGCCTTTCAATGTATAGATCAGGGTAAGCAACTTTCTGGTTTCCTGTGCACAACCATGGGTGCACATGGCTAGTCACAAAGGACAATTAATCTGCCTAGAGTCATTCATGGGAAATTAAGATGGCAGCAGCAAGGTTCCTATTTCACTTTGAAGCAATCCAAGGTGCCAAATATTCTTAAAATAAAGATTGAGAAGAGTGAAGTGTCTCAGCACCAAAGAAGTTGTCTGGAGTCACACTGGTGCCTGTGGCCACCATGTTGCCTACCCCTGGTGTAAACAGTGTGGGTCAGAAGCTGCCACCCCACGGCCCATGCGGAGAATGGCCCTAACAGGTGAATGGCATGCCCAGATGATGTAGCCTGATAGCAACTCTCCATGAAACTGAAGCAAAGTAGAGGTTGTCACAGAAGGCTGTAGACAGGAATGGATGTAGATTTTTCTGCTGTTGGGTGAGCTCTGCTCCGTCCCACCTTTGCTATTGTAATGACATACTTAAGACCCTCTGAATCCAGTTCTACCCCCTGCTACCCCATCCACGTGATTCAGTGGACCAATCCACTTTTCTTGCATTTTTCCAACAAACATACTACTCGCTTTATGGTTCAGTTCAGACATAATAGAAAATGATGATTTCTGCCTATGGGAATGAGCCTCAGTGAGGCTCAGGTTCTCATGTTACCCTCACTTTTGCTATGCTTTTGTATCCACAAGGAGCTTTTGATTTCAAACTAACCACAATTCACTGTGATGCTCAAGGAACTTTGGTTTGTTTAAACTATGGTTTCAGACCAACCGTCTTACTAACAATAGTTGAAACAAACCGCAGAGTTCCTGTGCTTACTCTAAAACAGAAAGTGGGACCTTTCAGTTTCATGATTAACATGTATACCCCATCCTTTGAATGCATTGGTGTGGCTGCTTATAATAAAATATGAAAACACCTTAAAATAATAAGACAGCTGAAAACAGCAATATCCTTGTAGGCGTGATAGCGTAGAGGGCTCAGGCAGGCTCGTTCACAGAGTGGGGAACCTTACTTCCTCATTAGATCATGCCAAAAGTCTATTTCAAGTATTCCTCCTCTCATTAGCAAAACATGTTCCAAAAGGCATACCGTAATAATAAAAAACCAATTCTGCTTTTTCAAAGATTAATATTATCTATTACCTGTTCCTTTGTATTGAATATATAATTGGGTTATAATCAAATGACACAATCTTTCAGCACAATAGGAGATTAAAGCCATGTGTATTTAGGCTCAGATAGATGTGTCTCCTCTGGGATTGTTAAACCTGATATGTTTTTAATAATCTATTAGCATGCAATAACTGTCTTATTAAATATAAATTGAACCCTTATTTGAAGTATATAATTGAAAGCGCCACTGGATAAAATCTCATTTGTCAGGAATAAATATTTTGGAAAAGAATGCCTAAAGATTTTCCTTCCCTTACTTTTCAGAATCATCACAAATATTCACCATTTTATTCAAGGAAAGTGTACTGCTATCACTTTGTATCCATAGAGCTGTCCCTTCCACTGAAGAAAACAACAGGAAAATACAGGATAGATAGAATGCAATATATGCTTCTTTTTTAAAAAATAATTTTATTAATTTCTACATATAACATAACAATACACAATACAAAAGCCTCAACAACCCCCCGTGCTCCCTACCCCCCGAGACCTTCTAACCCTATTGCTTATAAATTCCCCAAAACTGCATTGATTCTTTAGACGGTGTATAGCCTCTCCCCTTTTCTAAAACATATTCTAGAAACATAGCCCAAATCCTTCCAAAATCATTCTTTTTAGTTAATCCCATCTTTACTTTCATTGCACAAGTTAATCTGTCATTAATAGCAATATCCCACACTCCTTTATACCACTCTTCCATACAATAATCCCCTTGTGTTTTCCAATTTTTGGCTATCATAAGTCTTGCCGGTGTCAGGAGATTATTTATTAATTCTTTAATATTATTATTACCATATTCTTTATCAAATAAACCCAATAAAGCTATCTTCGGACGTGCCTCTACCTTTTTGTCCACTATCTCATTTATCTCCTTAAAAACTCTCTCCCAAATTTTTTTAACATGTTCACAAGTCCACCACATATGGTAATATGTCCCCAGTTCCTGACAACCCCTCCAACAATAACTTGACGCCTTCTTATCTATCTGATGTAATCTTACCGGAGTGAGATACCATCTCCAAATAATTTTATACTGATTTTCTTTTATCCTTATAGAAAATAACTTTAAATTTCTTGATTCCCAGATCTTTCTCCAGCTGTCCCCATTGATCTGAATTTTCAAATCCTCTTCCCAGATAATTTTCAAGCTTTCATACCCCTTATCCTCATCCACTAATATCTTATAAATCTCACTCATTAAACCTTTTTTACTTCTACTATCCATTTTATTTCCTCCCATCTTCTGTCTAACCTCAATTAACTTTTCAAAGCTTGTTTCCTTTCTACACTCCTTATTTTGCTTCTTCCATTTAACTGTCCACTGTTCCAATTGCATACTCTTAAACCATAAATTTTCCTGACCCATTAATATTTCTTCTATTTGTTTTTTATTGGTCATTTTCATTACCCAATCTTTCAATTTAATTATTCCCCCCCCCCTTAATAACCCCTCCAATTCTCCTCTCAAATTACCTGGGAAGTTATCCATTATAACCACTGGGGACAGAGGGGAAATTCCCGGCATTAATTTCTTCTTATATTTTCCCCAAATATCTCTAATATTTCTTAAGATGGGATTAATTATTTCTTTCAGCTGAATCTTTTTTATATTACTAAAGAAAACATTCTGTAACTTAAACTCTAGTTTCTTTGTCTGCGGTTCTAACCATTCTAAATCCTCATCCCCTACTATGCTACTTATAACATACCTTAATTGGTTAGCAATATAATACATCTTTATATTCGGTAAACCTAAGCCTCCTTCCCTTTGATTCTTATACCAATTTATTTTATTTATTCTTGGCTTCTTATCCCCATTACAATAATTATTTATCATAGACTGCCAGCTCTTAATTTCTACTTCTGATATCTTAATTGGTAACATCCTAAACAAAAAGTTAATCATTGGTAATATCTTCATTTTAATTACCGCTATTCTACCAAACCACGATAGCTTAACCTTCCTATAAGCCTCTAACTTCTGTAATATTTTAATTTTCAATCTACTAAAATTTATTTCTTC